>JAUCMU010000026.1:5922893-5970369 GCA_032275025.1 Enteromius treurensis | reverse complement strand
TGGAAATCAGGTGTCCCCAACTAAGCAAGCCAGAGGCGACAGCGGCAAGGAACCAAAACCCCATCCATGAGAGAATAAAAAAAAAAAACAACCTATGCTATGTTAAAGCATATCGCTGACATTTGGTGCGCCCAACACATCTTCGCTGGTCACTGCGCAGCTCGGCAATCCACTGGGAGCAGATTCCACACAGCTTATATTAGTATGTAATTTGTATTGCTCTAATTTCTGGGTGGTAAGAGACTACACATTTTCACAGCAGGTAGCCCAGCATCCCTGCCACATGCCCACGCACCCTGGTGACATCAGCCTCCATAGAGAAGAGAGATTGGTTCCACCTCATCACAAGGATCCTAAAAATACCACAGCTTCTTTCACTGTATCAAAGACGACCGTGGAGGGGGCACAGAAAGTGAAGGGTGCCAGGCATTTTGACTTGAACAAACACATACGCACACAGTGGTCCTCATCCTTTCTGTCTTTTCAACAGATTAAATGCTCTTTAGCACCACTGCCTTCGGTTTGCACACCTTGCATTGTATGGATCCGTGGCCTTGCAGCTATGTAAACACCGCAGCGGTATTCACTTCGTATTCCGCTTCACTCGTAGCCGTGCCTATTACAAAGACTGTCACCGAGCAGTATCTGAATTCCCAGTCTCGCATCCCTGCAAGGATGCCTGTGGCAACAGTGGCAAAGAAAACAACTATGCTATGACACAACAACAACAGCAGCAACAAAATATAATCCCTAGACATTCATTCAGATACAAATATTACACTACTAATACAATCAAAAGAAGAAGAGGTTTTTTTTTGTGTGTGCAGAAATCAGCTTTCTTTGTTGAGTTTTGTTGCCTTGTATTTGTTTTGTTTCCTATTTTGGGGTTGCCATGTTTTTTTGTTTCTTTACATTACGCCTTTATTTGTTTAATCTAGACTAGTTTTTTATTTTTTTTATTTTTTTTTTGCGTGTGTGTTATTTCATTTTGCCCTGTGTTGTTTGTTACTTTAGACTTTTGATTTGAGTTTTTTTTTTTTGCTGTTTGCATTTTTCTTGTGCAACAAAATTTGTCTGTTGTTATTGTCTGTTGTTATAGCTATTTCGTACAAATTCATATGCCCTCACTAGAATTAGATTTTGTATGATTTGTCTAAAACCCTGTGACGGGTAGGTTTAGGAGCAGGGTTAGGTGTATTTTTAGCTGATATTATAAGAATATTAGCCATTAATTAGTGTTAATTAGGCACATATTAATGCCTTATTCTAAATGACCTTGTTCTACATCCCTAATCCCACCCGCCTAAACTTCATTACCATTAATAAGCAGAAAATGAAGAACTTATTGAAGGAAAAGTCTATAGTGTTTATAGTGAATAAGTGTTACTTGTTCTAAAGTGTTACTATATATATATATATATATATATATATATATATATATATATATAAAATAATTATTATATAATTTACACACACATACACAGCATTTAGAGCTCATTTAAAACATACTTCACACTTACTAATAAAATGGCATACAGTATTTATATAATGTCTGAGTGCTTTTGAAGGGTGTTTTACATCACAGCTGATAGAGATGTGTTTCATTGCATGGCAATGTATTTCTCATTTCGACATCAGCTTTCCTCATTTGGCATCCACTGATGAAGTGGTCATCATCCTTTCTGGCATGTGCCATTAGTCAGTGGCTTCAGCTTGAAGAAAACCATTGTTCAGTTGCGTAACTAAATGTTTCATTCATATCACTTATTGCATTATTTATCACAGCTAAAGTTCACACACATGATGGTGTTACCTAACAAGTGGCGTGATGGATTTGTGATGGCACCTAGCCACGGCTCGCTCTGTTGTCATGGTTAAATGCGATCAGATCAGGCCATGGGAAACTTGCGCGCGACATACCAACATGCATGCATGAATGCACTTCTTTTTTACTTGAGTTACAGCTGTCAGCATGACTATGATGGCTTCAGCTTGATAAATCACTGAAACCAATTAAATGCCTGAATTATGGTCATCTAGCGAGGGTTATTTGGAGTGAAACACAGATGGACAGTTGGTCGTGGTGTGTATCTGTGTGCGTCAGGGCAGGTGTCAGCGAGATGGCGAGAAGCTGCTCTCACTGTAATTGACAGGTGGTGTGTGTTACGGCTGAAGTGAAGTGACATCACTGGCATGAGCGCAGCAGGTGTAAATGACACAGGACATGCGGAAAAGTGCCGGAACATTCTGCCCAGAGCGCCCATCTTATCCGAGAGCTGCAGGACAAAATGCAGTCAAGGATTGCATGGCTTTGGCTCACGAGTCATTCTATAATTTACGGTACATTTCAGGACTCAAAAAAAAAAAAATGCTTTCTCCATGAAGCAAAAAAGTAGTTTCCCTGCTGGTGAGTCCGTCAGACAAACTGTATTGACAGGGATGGGATTTTCCCCTTTTTGACACATTCTGTCAGCTATATTTGTAACCAAATGCTATTTTCTTTAGTCAGGTTATCTTGAATTATATATTTATTTGAATTTAAATCATTAAAACATTACAAACCGTACAAATGTAGGTATAGGGAATAAATATACTCCTTGACAATATGCAACTGGAGATTAAATAAAAAAAAAAATAAGAGCATGACTTCAAAAGATTAAGAAAATGATCACATGATACTGGTCACATTTTATGATCATGGTCATTTTTTAGTTTGTCACTTTTGTTCGGAACATAATGACTTAAATGACATGATAATTAGATCTATTTTTGATTACACTATTTCAAGCATTGTTAACTAGCATGCATATTAAATATTGGATGTTTATTAGCAATTATAAAGCACATATCAGTGCTTTTTTCTGCATGGCCATATTTTAGTTCCTTTAATCCTACTACATACCTAAACTTAACGATTACCTTCGTATCTATTAATAAGCAGCAAAGTTAGAGTTCACTAAGGCAAAGATCACATTTAATAGTTAGTTTATCATTAGAAAGGCCATTAAAATAAAAGTGTGACCTTATTCAGACTTCAAAACTGACAAAACTGACAAAAGCATTTTTTTTTTTTACCTTTAGAGGTACAACAGCTTATCACAGGGGCACATCTGCATCTTCTTTACCTCTAAAGGGTGCATACTAGTACTTTCAGGGTACTTACAACATGTTCTTCTGTTAACTAACATGCACTCTTTAAAGCAGTGGTTCTCAATCCAGTCCTCGCGACCCACTGCTCTGCACATGTTGCGTATCTCCCTTATTTAACAGAGCTAAATCACATCATCAGCTCGTTAGGGTGTGTCAGATAAGAGACACATCCAAAATGTGGAGAGCGGTGGGCCTCGAGGACTGGAGTTCAGAATCACTGCTTTAAAGTGTCCCTTTGAGAGTACGGTAACACTTTTTTAATCTTTAATCAATCAATTAATCAGATTAATGTGTAATATGACACATTTATTTATTTTTTTATATATATATTATCAGTTTGATTATTTTGATGGTACCCTTTGGAAAGCTGTTGATAAGTAACTCTTCAGTTACATGTTAACTAGACTTGATTAGAGTATTAGTAGTGTTTCTGCTAAATATATGCTAACATTTTATTTTAATGGTTCTTCAACAGACACTGAGTATAGGATACTTCCCCCTACCCTACCTAAGTCAGGCTCAGTAAGTAAGGCTCAGAAACAGAATCTTCCCCTCTGTCTCTAGCAGATGTGAGACGCGTCCAGACTGATGCTCGTCCTGTGCAGCAGATTGAATGATGTCACTGCTGGCTACTGCAGTTTCCCAGAGCATGCGATCACGATCAAAGATGCGATTTCACATCTGTACAGCTCAGTTCTCTGATAATTTGACACATACTGGCCTTAGAGCAGATCACGTCCTCTTCGCTTTGCTTAATAAGTGTAAACAATTAAAACATTCATGTGTCTTGCATATGCCTTCCTACAGAAGAAGCAAGCTTTGTGAGCCTTAGCTTGAAGAGGCGGTATCTGTTCTGAAAGCTCTCCATTGAATAGCAGACTGAGTTCTCGCATTATCCCTTTGGTTTTTAAATCACATTTTTGCACACACAAAAACAACTTTTCATCCAATACCGCCAGGCAGCATATCTAGAAATGGGAGTCGGGGTGGGGCAGAGAGTAATAAACTTGAGTAATAATGCTCCTGCTGAAGTTGATGCCTGTTTCCCAAAACTACATTAGTGCCCAAAATGTTGCCCTGTGTGGAGCACCTTTATATAACAGATGGATAGCTTTACTTTTTAATACAAACCCTGCAGGAGGAAAATGACTTTTTGCTTTATATTAGTCATGACCGATGTGGACAGCTTGTAGTGAAACAGCTGTGAGTGTTCACGTAATAGCACATGGTCCATTGGCAGATAGGAAGTGCATTATTGATGAGGCACTGAGCAGGTGTATGCTATTGGGGTTTGGAATCTGTGTATTTCAGGGTATTTGATGCAAGCTGTGACGTATCTGATTACTTTAATCTAGTTATGTGGTTGTAAATATTCAAAAAGGTCAGTGTTAGTGGGAGGAATTTAGGAGGCTTGTCATCAGGGAAGAAATGATATCAGTGCGACCAAGCAACAAGAAAAATGTGAGCTGGAAAGTGAAATTCAGTGACTGCAGCTCTGATATGTAGCACAAGTATGCATATCTTAAACCAATAATAAACAAACACTGTTTAGTTATAAATTTGGGCCCTATGAAGTCTGTTTTATTACTTTTTCCAAATTCCATCACATAACCGTGTTCTCAGAACACCTTAACAACCACCTAGCAACACCTGCACAACAACCCAAAACTCCATAGCAACTGTATAGAATTGCAATCGCAACCACTCAGAACATCTTAACAACCAGAATACCGTAGTAACCAACTGGCAACATTATAGCAGCCTCTAAGAAGAACTTAGCAACCACAAATATTGTTCTAAAAACGCTCAGAACACCTTAGTAACCACCTAGCAACACCTGCACAACAACCCACAACTCCCTAGCAAGTGTATAGAATTGTACCCGCAAACACTCAGAACATCTTAACAACCAGAATACCCTAGTAACCACCTAACCACATTATAGCAGCCTCTTAGAAGATCTTAGCAACCACAAACATTGTTCTAAAAACACTCAGAACACCTTAGTAACCACTTAGCAATATCTACACAACCACCCAGAACTCCCTAGCAACTGTATAGAATTGTACTCACCACAACTCAGATCATCTTAGCAACCAGGACACCCTAGTAACCACCTAGCCACATTCTAGAAACCTCTTAGAAGATCTTAGCAACCACAAACATTGTTCTAAAAACACTCGGAACACCTTAGCAACCACCTAGCAACACCTGCACAACCACCCAGAACTCCCTAGCAACTGTATAGAATTGTACTCGCAAGCCCTCCATACATCTTAGCAACCAGAATACAGCAACTACCCCTTAACAACCGCTTAGTAATTCCTTAGGATCGACCCAGAGCACCACAGTAATGGCACAGCAAACACCCAGAAACTCTTAGTAACCACCTAGCAACTATTCAGACACCCTAGCAACTGTAACTGTGGCAACACAGAACATCAGAGTTCAAAGTCTTACATTTCCTTCAAACAATGTTAAAATCCAGTCTAATCACCAGTTCTTAAACAATGTACGCCCTGGGAATAATTTCCATAAAATACCTCAAATAATCAGGAAACCTAATCATTTTAATAACACTGCTGTTACACAGAGGTGTGAGAGACCATTCAAAGGGTGAAAGCGCATCCTCTTGCATTTCATCTGTAAAGAGGTGAGCAGATTTGAGAGTTGAAGTGCCTCAACATCATCAATTCTCTCAATTCTCTCTTTCTTTTGCGCTGTCTCTCGTTCTCTGTCGCCGGCACATTAAAGTCAAGCCCTAATCACTGTGGGGACTTAGCCAATGATGTGCTTATCAAACGGCATATTTCAAAAAGGGATCTTAAAAGGCCTGAGGGCAAAGATGCAATAAGAAAGCATTTGTAGTTGGATGAAAGGGAAAAAAACGACAGAGAGAAAGAGAGAGGGAAAGAGTTGCATACGGACCTTGCATCAGAAATGGATGGAGCTTATTAGCATATGCCATTTAACTGGGCGCAAGGATCGAGGGATAGACAATGAGAACGAGCTCCAGCGCCTTTCCTTCTTTTCTTTTTCTTTTTTTTTTTCTCCTCACACCCTCCAAAAAAAAGGTCCAAAAAGAATAAGAGAACAAACACTTATTCTAACAGGCAGAGGCCTTGAAGTGGAGGCTCATGGGAGAATTGGTGAGGTGGCTTTATTGTGAGCCGACGAGTGGGGAAAAGAGCGATGCATCATCTCGCTTCCTCCGTCTCCATGGCTGTCATTCTCCAAAACTGAGCGAGGCCTCCGTGTCAGCCGGTCGACTTTGATATGAGCAAAAGCAACTAAGTCACTACCAAAGCCAGCAAAGGGAAAACATTATCAACACATCCAGCGCTCATGAAAGATCTCTTTTCTGCTCTAAAGTTGGGTGCGAGGGGCACGTTGTCACAAAGTTGGCTTTAAAGTTGTTGTGGGACGGCGCTTTGAATTCCCGCTCCCCTAAGGAGTCTTCAGATGCTGATGGCGGTCGACTAGCGCAGCCCTGTGTGATGCCTGTTGAATATGAAACTCACACCGTTATGATATGACCACGGCTGTGGGGATTGGGGTTTGTTGTCACAGATGCTTCAGGGCAGTGTGAGAGTTCTGCCTCTGAATTAGCCTGTAGTGAAGAAAGAGTGATGTGGTGTTCAACACAGAGCTTTATTTACTTGGATGGTAGTTTATTGCAACTTGAAAGTATAATTTATGGAAAATTCTGTATTCATGTCATTCCAAACCTGCAAGAAGACACTAGAGCTGTAGTCAAGTCCAGCTTTGTCACGTACAATAGAGTGCGGATCGGGCCGCATTTCTTCTGTCTGAAGCCGGCCCGTGTTTGACAGAGCAGTAACTAAGCCCAAGCCCGAAAGGCATTAAGATATTTATGTCCGAGCCCGATCCCAGCCAGATCAAATTTTTTATCATACTAATGACACATGTACTTTTTCGTTTGGAAAGCCCGCTTTTATTTAGCAACTGTAGGAAAGCGTTCGGAAATGTCAACAGATGAGAGCATCAGCGCACATGGGGCAAAAAGCGCCGCTATAACACAGGCGCACATTCTCACTGATGTGACAGAGGCCGACCCGAGCATCCTTTCTAAATATCTGTCCGAACCCAGCCCGTCGGGCCCGGGTCGGGTTTCCATCCTCTAGTGTACAAGACAAGTCCAAGACCAGACTAGTCAAGTCTGAGTCAAGATCGAGGCCAAAGAGGTTCAAGTCCAAGTCTAAAAGTTTTGAGTCCAAACATGAGAAAATAAGGATCCTGTTCAAGACCACATACTTAACTATTGATAATTCATGTGATCTATGAGACATTATATTTTCTATTCTAAGAAAATCATTTTGCATTATTGTTTGTATTGATCAAAAAGCAGGGGTCTCCAAACTAGATCCTGGAGGGCCCACACTTTTTTTTTTAACATAAATATTTTTCTTTTTATGGTCAAATTTCATATCCATAAATGTAAATTCTCTGGATAAAAATGATGTGAAGTTTTATAATTAGTACATTTTGCCTTCAAAGAAGCTGTTCAAGCTTGTGTGCATTCCTCTGTGTTTTCCTATGAAATTGTTTATATCTCCCCCTGGCATTTGAAATTGTTTTTGTATTAGAATTTTATTGAATGCATAATAAAATATTAATAATAATAAAAAATAGAATGAACATGTTTTTGCCAACTGGGCATGCACACATAAATGCAGCGTCACACTGTACAACAATAATTAGTATTTCATTATTGTAAAGGTTAAGTTTAGGGCTAGGGTCTAGGGTCATCCTTTCCCATAATAACACTGAAAACTCAGCCGAGATCATAGCTGTACAAGGACAGCCATTTTTAAAAATACATTCAGTAGCAGAGCCACTGCAAGGGATGCTTTAGTGCAAACACCATAGAGTCAGAGACGATAGAAAAATGTCCGGACTCGAGTCGGAGAACGGACTAGAGTGCTACAGCCCTGGCTGTCACACCATTTTTGAATCTCTACCCAGAACCTAAACATTTTTGCGTGAATTTCCTTCCTTTCAGCTATAGGAAAAAAAATAAAATAATAAAAAAAAATAAATGCTGGTTAACCACAATCTTTCTGGTTGACCAGCATTATTTTGTCTACTATAGCTAGACAGGCACCAAACCAGCAATACCACACTGAGGTGTGTTTCCTTTCAACAACATATCTCGCTGATTCACTGCCATAGTGTGTTGTATGGGACAAATTAACCAGTTAGTCAGTATCCAAAAACTGAAGGACACTGTAATAAAGTGTGCACACTACTGTTATTTATGGGACCCAGGATATTTTGTATGAATATAAACATACAATATATGTGTTATTTTTAACAAACTAACAAACAAACAAACATAAATGGTTATATTCTAGCTTAATGCATTCCCTGTGTACTTTATGATTAGCTTAGCACTTGAATGTCAGTGTTTCATAAAACAAAAATAAAGCATAAAGAAAAAAGCATTTTCTTAAAATTTCAGTCATACATATTTCAGCGGGTTCAACATTTTATTTAGTAACGTTAGTTTATATGCTTTTGAATGTTTGATGATCACGTTAGCTTACAAAGCATCTTTTTCTGCTTCTTCTTTGCTTGTTTTTGGATGTTAAGATTTTGCAGTATATCAGAAGGCGAGTAATGTGCCCCCAACATTATAACAGCGATTGATGTGGAAAGAGTTCATGTTGGATTATTGCTGAAAGTAATAAACACACGATTGTGATGCTGTTTAAGAATGATCATTGGTTTCAGAAAAAACTATGAAAATTGCGACCATAACGCACTTTTAGGAAACACCCCCCTGAATCAGCATGGAAATGTTCTTGCGGGTCTAAACTGGTGGTTTTAGCGGGGGAGGTTTTTTATTTTACTTGAGACCCCCAGGAGACTGTGTGAATGTCTATTAAAGTGACCCTGTGAAATAAAAGGTGTGTATGAACAAGCGAGCAGCGCTTTCTTTATTGTGGTTCATTGACATCTGATTCAGGCAATGGCTGTCTCACTGAAGACATTTGTAGAGAGTCAATTTGGGATTATGAGACCAATTACCCTAATTACTTTCCTTTGTGTTGTTTTTTCCCTTCAACTCGCTCTGTCTCACGGTTGTTATTCCTCTTTTAGATGCATTCGAATCTGGTGCTGCTCTGTGGCTTCATCTTTTGGGCTGAAATTGCCTCATAGTTTGGGAAAGTCCCCCTACACAAACAGGCCAGTTTTTCCATCCCAGGGCAGCTGACACACCCTAAAAGTCTGAGACTTGAACATATTGGTCTAACTACGAGTGTGATGAATGAAAATCATCTAATTTCTTTCTAATCTGCTCACCCATATGGTTACGTTTATATGCGGTAATAAGATAATCAACCTTTATGGTCTTCAGCATTTTGCTGTGATAAATGAAGAACGAAATGTATAGACATGGCACACATTTACGTTTACTCCCACAACTTCTGTCACATTAAATCTGTTCAACTCATATCTTGCTCGTCAAGGCAGTTTAGCCGAGCTATAACGAGCTCGCAAAGCACGTGCAGATGCCAGGATGGAAAGAAACCGAGCGTTTTTTCATTTGATCTTTTTGGTGGCAAAGAAATTAGTATGAGCAGATTATTATTTTTCTTTTACAAAGGCATTCATGTTGGAAGGTAAAACATACAATAGAGCAAAAGCTGCCTTACTCTTAAAAGCAACTTCGATATTGAGACTTTTTTTTTTCCCCTGACAAACTCAATAGACACGGAAGCCCATTACAAGGGCGTCTTATTAGTGTCGACTGATTTTACAAGATTGCTATCTATGTATAATTAAGCCCCAAGCGCATCCAGTCACATTCGTACATGCTATCTTTTGATAACATATTCTCATGACGCCCAGGAGCTCTTTTGATAAGTATTAAAGAGAGACAATCTGATCTGCCATATCAACTCCATGATTGGCTTCTCAGTTTGCCGAACTTCTGAACAAAAGAACGCATCAGTACATATATTTTTGATGTCGAGTTTTTATTTATTAATTTTGCTTCGCTTTTTTTCTTTTCCTTTTTTTTTTGCTCTAGGTTATATTGATATCTTTTGTTATGTTTAACTGAAAGCTTGGATGCTTTGAAATCCAAGCATTTGTGAAACTTTACAATAGATTATGCACTAGTGCTGTTTGAGGATGAAACATTGTCATTATTAATCTGAGCTACTGAAATGATTCATTGCAATCAGCTACTCTGTCATTTTAATCACGTAACATTTTATTTTGAATCTATGCTGTCAGGTGTATGAGAAAAGCTGGTAGTGATTTCAATTTGGTAACTCGAGACCATGAACTAATGGCTTTTAATGACATACTGTATTACATTAAATAGTTTTTTAATATGCAGTGGTGTGTGTGTGTGTGCGCTCACTGTATAAAGCAATATTCATAGAGACCTGTTGCTAAGCAATGAAAAGCAAGACAGGGATGCAACATATATATTTATATATTTAGGTTTTATTTATAGTTCTGTTCTTGAAGGATATCTTGTACACCAAATATCCCATTGGCAGTTAAGCGCATTCAATGTGTTTAGAAGCCATAAACAGTCACTTTTTCGAACAAACACAAATACAAAATAAAAATAACAACAAAATAATGGACTGCATGTAAATAACATACAAAAAAATCCCATGCCTACTCAGTAGGTAACTACAGCATTCCGACTCCTCAAGATGTAGATATGTACATTTCCGTTACAAAAATATAGTTTATAGTTTTCTTTTTTGCTTACATCCCAAAGAAATGCAGTGCCCTCAAATCCTTTCCCTTCTTTCCTTGAAATGACTTTCTGAATATAGAAAAAAGAAACGAGAAAACAAAATCCCTTACACCTTAAGGCTAGATGCAATGCATCCACACGCTGATATCTGTCAAAACATCTGCAAGGCTTCACAAAAGGCACCAAAAAAATTGAAGATTTGTGGTCGACTCTTTTCTGATGTTTTCCCCCTCTATTTAACAGGTTTTTGTTGTCACATTTGCGAAAGAGAAATATAGTACCAGTGGATGATATTTACAAAATAAGAGAAAATAACATCACTCTTCCACATGCGTCAGAATACTTAAGTGCTTCTAGTCAAACAAGGTCAAGAACTTATCACAGCATTTGAACTACTTAATACAGAATGTATCTTATAAAATATGGCCCTGCTCAAGAATAATACAATGCAAATATTCAAATCAATGGTCACAACAATGGTACTAAAAAGTGAAAACAAAAAGGAAACATGGCACATGTACAATATACTGTAGCTTATGTATATTATTCATACGTCTTTTGTAACTGTACACCTGTCGAGCCTGAAGCCCACAGGCTTCGATGACGCCACTAATGTCCTTTAGCCGTTCTGTGTCTGTGCACACACAGTCTGAGGGAAAGCTTGCCGAAGCCTGTTGCTTTTGCTTGTCATTTGAAAGTCTTATACGCCTCGTTTGAAAAAGGTTAGGATTCGAAGTGAGAGAACGGCATGAAAAATCCCTTTTGTTTTTAAAAGTCTTTGCCGGGTCCTTGACTGTTTTGTAACCGAGCCATGTTAGGAGCATGGGCAGAAAAGTGCTTTTTGCAGAGGGGACTTAGAAGTCACTGATGCTTTCTGTTCAAGCCTTGGGTGTCAAAAGTCTCAGCAGATGTCGGATGTCCGAGGGGAAAGCGCTACTTGCATGTCGGGCAGTGGGGTGGTGACGGGAGAGCTGTAGATGTTGCTGGCCACTGAGGTAGGGAAGGAGGTGGCCATCTGCGTCTGAAAGGTGCTGGTCGCCGAGGGGTAGGTGGTTGCGATGGAAGGGGATGGGTAGGAGGTGTGCACCGGCGAGGAGTAGCAGGAGTTCACTGGGGATGGGAAAGAGGAGACCGGAGAGGGGTAGGAAGTGATGGGAGAGGAATAGCTGGACACTGGCGAGGAAGCTGAGATGGATACATTGGCAATCGAGCTCTGCACCGCAGTGCTGCCTTTCTCCGCCTTCTTGTCCTTCTGCCGCAGGTGGATCTTGGTGTGGCGCTTGCGCTCGTCGCTGCGGGCGAACTTGCGGCCGCAGATCTCGCAGGCAAAGGGTTTCTCGCCTGTGTGTGTGCGGATGTGGGTCGTCAGGTGGTCGCTGCGGCTGAAGTTGCGCATGCAGATCCTGCACTGAAAGGGCTTCTGGCCGGTGTGGATGCGGATGTGGCGGGTCAGCTCGTCTGAGCGCGAGAAGCGGCGGTCGCAGGTCTCAACAGGGCATGCGTAGGGCCGCTCGTGGGGAGGTGTCTTGCTTGGCCTGTTGGGGTACTTGCGCATGCGACTGGGCTTGATGAGCTGAGACTGGTAGACGTTCTTTATGTCCTGAGAGCCCGTTTGGGTGGCAAAGGCTTTGATGGTGGACAGCGGCGTCAGGGAGGGCTGCTGCCCCGATTGTGTCTGGAAGGGCTTCTGGTCAGGGGCCACCAAGCTGATCTCGCTCTGCTGTTGGGGAAACAGGTAGTCGGGGATCATGGGCACAGGGAAGCTGGTGTTACAGGCCTTGTTGTTGGGGTATGATGAAGAGTACTGCAGCGAGGTGCCCACTGAGGCAGAGAAGTTTGGGCTGGAATCAGGGAAGATGTCTGGGCTGGCGCTGGAGTAAGTGGGAGCTGCCGAGTAAATGGGGTTAGGCTCGCTCTGGTGGACGGAGCAGCTCAGGCTGGCGCTGGACGTGGATGACGAAGTGGAAGAGGGGATGGAAGATGAAGAAGAGGAAGAACGGGGAGCTGCCTGAGAGGTGGAGGATGGGATGGAGGTGGGGGCCGTGTTGATGCCCACCAGCCCGCTCACCAGGCTGAACAGGGGCTCAGCCCACAGACTGTTGCTGCAGTTGTGGGCAGGTTCGAGGGTGAAACGGCCCGTGTAAGAGATGGGGGGCAGCCGCTGGGTGGAGTAGGTCTGATCTGCCAGAGGTTTCTCCATGGCGATTTCTGAAAGCGTGTCTGCAAAAGCAAGCACAAAACAGAGAGAGAGTGGATTAGAAACTGTAACACAGCTAGCTCATTTGAGTGCACATAAATGATCCCAAAGGTGTTTTAGTTGGGGGGTCCTGCAGGCTATCAAGACTGTGTTTTCCCACAATCTCAGACAGAGCAGCAGGTGCTGATGTAGTGCAGGGGCACCCCCCCACCAAACACACATACACACACACATTTGCCGAGCTCCCTCAGAGACAAGAGCCAATGCAAGCTAAACCATCTGCATGTGCTTTTCTCTCAACGCTCTCTTTCTCATTACTGTCATCCTGATCTCTCTTTTTCTACTTGCACAGCTTACAGTCATTCAATCTGCGCTTGCAATGATTCAAAAATTAGGTTTAAAATTAAGCCTATTAATTAATTTTAAATGTCTCATTCATTAAAATGATTTTACTTAGTAATAATTACTTAGTGTTTGCTGTCAGCTTTAGTTAAACATTTTTAAACTTTACATCAGCGCAGTCTAATTCAAAAACATGTCATTGTAATCATTAAATGTTCACATTTAAGGATAAAGACACATTATTATTAACTACTGAACACAACAGCATTTTTGCACAACAACACTTGCAGTTCTCTGTATAAAAGCGGCATGCAGCTTTTTCACCATGCAATTTAATCAAAAGGATTAGCGCTTACCTCCAGTAAGGTGATCAAACTGCTCGCCAGGCTCCCCAGAACCGAAACCTGTGCCTTCAGGTGCTGTGGCATTGAGAAATGGGGTCCCTGCAGAGTTCAGCATGATCATCTCCTCCAGCTTGGGGTAGTTATCCATGGGGGAGTGAGGGAAGCTCAGGGGGTCGGAGATCTGCAAAGCAGGCAGAAGCATCTCTGTCTTGGCTGCAGCCATCTCTCTCTGGAGTGTGCTCGGTGAGGAGAAAAGTGCGCTGGAGAGATCAGCAGCTAACCCCTCTGGGACGACAAATGTGAAGATGCTGCGATGTCTGTCACTCCTTCTTTCTGTTGATCTCCTCAGTCTCACAGTTTGTCTTCTTGTTGTCTTCCCTCTTCTCCGTTTTTGATTGTCCAAAGAGGCAGAACAAATCCACTACGTCTCAGATAAAATAAGTGAGATTCAGATCGTTCCTTCTGATCATTCCCTAAAATCGCCTTTTCAGCAAATTAGATCGCTGTTTTGTTTCTGTTGTTGTTGTTTTGAATTGACTTGTCACATTTATTTAATGTGTTTGTTATATATATCGCAACGTGTTGCCTATCAGCTGTCTGCACTAGTGCTGAATCGCTTGGGCTCTCTAGGCTCTTTCTCAGCTCAGAGAATCCCTACTCCTTTATATATCCTCTTGCCGTGACGTAGATGTCCATATTTGGAGTGGAGGAAGCCCATATTTAGGCACTTGCAGTGGAGGACACATGACGTTTGCCTAGAGGAAAAAAGCAGATTGGGGAGCTTAAACATTAAGTCCGTGCATTAAATGGAGGGGTGATGCCCGTTCCTCCTCCACAGCAAATCAATGCGTGGTAAGCGCAGTGTCTCTCCGCGAAAAAGAGAAGCGCGAGTCTGCCTTTTCTGCTTAAAACTCTCGCTAAGATTTCGGGTTTCCCGTCTGCGCTGTAGCAGAGCCCTGGCCGGAAGATCCCGCTCCGCCATGCCATATAAGGTCGTGACTACATAAGGCTTGATTCCGGTGGGTTTCCACTTCCTATGCCCTTATTTGGAGCTTCCTGATGTAGCGCTGATCGGCGCTTGGCAGTGAAAGGGAGGCTTGGGTGCAATTGAAGTCCAGAGCTCCGCACAATAACTAATGTCAGCACTATGCTGCCTCGCCCGCTCCAAGATTTATGAGAGAGAAACTTTTTTTTCTCAACGTTTAAACTACGATGCGCCATCGGTGCAGAAATATTAACTTATTTCAACATTAGCACAAGCACTTTAATCCGTAATAAACATCGTTCATTTCCTATAGCGGCGCTGATTCTTACTACAACACACATGCTTTACAATAACACATGCAAGAAAAGCCGTGCTGATCTCATTACGATTTGAACGCATGCAATACAGCGCAGTTTTCCATTTAAGCGGAGCAGCTTTGTTTTGTGCAACTTGTTTATTTGTAGATTTAGACACTGTTACAGAACTAATATTAGCTTATGATTCGTTTTAATGCGACTGACTTGTTTCAGTATTTTTTTATTAGTAGTATTATATCATTTTAAACCGCTACTGTTGGCCAAAGCATTATAAATGATGCATTAATCGAACACGCTTTATGTTACTATGCTATGTTATGTTAAAAAAGTTTTATATTTAAAATTTGAATTAAACCCGCTTGCTTGTTTTGATAAAGAAGAGACACTTGGCTATTCCGGGCACGGCCAGCGCGTTGGCACTGATGGATGGCGGGTGCTGACAGAGGAGAGAGGAGATCTGTTTAATTGGGGGATGTCCCGGACTCGATACACAGGGATCCTCTCTGCCACTCAATGCCAGACACCCATGCAAATAAGCGCTGCAGCACGCTCTCCGGACACCGGTGGTGTACTGATGCTCTGTAAATTGAGGAGAAGAGCAGAGTGCGCCGTGGCTTTGGCAGGGAGATCGATGTAACTTTGCTGACTCAATAGACTTTAGTCAGAGCAGACGCCATTTTAATTTAACGTGAACGAAAACGAGGAAGAACAGTTCATTCAGTGTGTTGGACTGTTGTCTAAAATTCCCAAAGTGCACAAAAAATTATAAGTATAACAGTATAACATAATGAATGTATTTTCACCAAACATGTAGCTAATGGCTGCTGAATCAAAGTTTGAGGCTACCTTAAGTAACAGTGAGCGTGATTTCACCAAGTACAAGATGCTCCTGGATCAACATCCTTGTTGATCTTGGAACAACATTCCAATCAAACAATCAGAATTGAGGAATCATTTTTCTTGAAATATCTGTTTTAGGCTTATAATCATGGTTAGGTGCTTCTACACCCTTGTTAAACAGCTACTATTTCTCACCGACTTTAGGCATGCATTTTGCCTAGGAGTCAAGTCAAGTCACTTTTATTTATATAGCGCCTTCAACAATACAGATTGTAGCAAAGCACTGAACACTATCAAATAGAAGAACAGAGTGATGGGATAGGAGTAGGTTTAAGGGTATGTTTTTGGACAGTAATGTTGACCCAGGATCAACAAAAGATGTTGGTCCAGGATCATGTCTTACTTGGCAAAATCACGGTGACCCTAAAGTAACCTATTATACATGTAAAGTGCTTACAAAAATATCACAGTGCACATGTGTGTGTTTATTTATAAGCGGTTTTCACACAAAAGCATTTATCACGTTTTTGTGACGTCAGGAAAAAAAAAAAAAAAAAAAAGAAAGAAAAAAAAGAAACGCTGTTTCACAGGTGCGGCAGGTTATTACATTATGATGCAAGATCACCAAGACATTTTTTTACTTTAGAATAACATGTAAAATCGTGCAGAGTTAAGCCAGGATCCTCCAAGCCATTTTGTTTTTAGAAATTAACTACGCTCCGAATGTTCTAAAAATCTTTGACACATTTTGATTGATGATTGCTCACCATAAACTAGAATGTAATGAAAGATGGAAATGATCACGAATAGGCTAAAGTAGAATGTAATTGCACAGGTGTCTCGAAGAGAGATGTAGGCGAATGTCATCCGTCTAATGATCAACAACTTTATATAACAAGAACCTCAGATTAGGAAACGGGGTGGCAGTTGGTGACTCACTTATAAGTTTAACAAGAGTAGTGGGAGGGTGTTCCCTTACCAGGGACTGGGGGTGGTAGAGATGGGACAGCCTGGGTAGCTTGTCTAACCTGATGTGTTATTGGATCGTGTTTGTATATATATATATATATATATATATATATATGCTCATGTGGAGGGGGTTTCTCTTTTTCCTTGTTATGAAAGGCCGGTTCTCCCCGCACCTACGCCGAAGCCCACGCCTGTGTCTGTCCTTGCTCGCTCGGTCTATCTCCTGCTGGTTAATATTTCATTAAGATCTGCCAGCCAGCCTGGGTACAGAGAAAGAGAGAGAGAGAGAGCGCTTCACACCCCCACGTTCAGAGGCAAATAGCAGGCATCTGCTGGAATTAATCACTGGCTCTGGCTGGCAGCCTGATGGAGATGCTCTATCTCTCTTTCTCGCTCTCCTTCGCCCACCTCTGCCAGCCCCCCCAACCTGTGCCATCTCCATCATCAACATAAAGGTGAGCCTGTCGGGGGTGGCCGAGGAGCAGACAGGATGACTGGCTGATATATGAGCATTTGACAGTCTATTACATGATTTAGGGAGGGTGGAGCAAAAGAGCAGCTCGTGTTAAAGTGAGTGGAGATCATGGATGTTGAGGTGCCCCAGATGACGCTGGCGAAGCGAAGAGAGCGAGAAAATGAAGTAACGGTCAGTCTTGATTTAGATCAGACAAAATATATATCTAAGAAAAGGCTCCTGTGAATAGTTATGGTCTTGGTATTGATCAAGGAGAGTGGAATTATGGGATTTAGAAGTAAATTTATCTGTGTTAGGCTGTTTTTATCTTCCATTAATGTAGCGTCTTGCTATGTATATATATATAAATACTCAGAAGCACTTGCAATAAATGTGTTTGCAAGAAGGAGGTAATGTATTGATATGTCTGGCTCAATAACCTTTTACAAGGGTTTGCTTATTCTGGGTTCTGGCCTTTCAACGCAACAGCGTAAATGTTTATTGCTGTGAATCACTAAAGGCTTTAGTCAAAGAGTTGTTAGCAAAACTTGATCTTCAGTATGGATGTCAATTGACATGGATGAATCATTTATGCAGTTTTATGAATTATTCTAAAAAATGATTGTAGGTACGATCTCAATTTACGCCGTTCTCTGGCGTGAATCTTTAGTATGCATTATACACCTCTCAGATAAGTTGTTTGTTTATGTTTTGTCCCATGGCCATTAGTTCAATCTGGATATCATTTCATATTAAATTCAATCTGTGCAAAAGAATAAAACAAATTCTTCCTTGAATGTTTGGTTTACATGACCTTTTCGATCTTGTTTCCCCCCAAAATTAATATTTTTCTTCATCAAGGATGCATTAAATCGTAGAGTATATAGTGTACATTTGTATGTGTTCTAGATATGTTCCATTACATTACTCTGCCCAAGCGAACCTGAGGATAATTGTTAGATACTCATCTGCATCAGGCACTAACCACGGCGTTTGTCGTGACTCTGATGTAGGCCCTAAAGCACGACTTACAGTATGTCCTGACATCTGATGCACACATTTGTGTCATTAATATGACAAATGCCATGAAGCCGCTGCCCTCTTGGGATTTTTAGCCAGCTGAAGGTTACAGGCGACAGGAAAACAATTACCAGAGCCCACAAGGCAGCGACAGAAAGCCAGCCTCTGAGACCTGCCCCCAACTGAGTCACTGCCTGCCTTTGTGCTCTGTTTGATGTGTACAACAAAAGGAGGTTCAGCTATGTGTCAGAAGACCAGTACCTGAGGCCTATCTGTTACATTCAAGGGGACTTCCTGAAAAGAGCCGCTGCACGTCTAGTTTGCTAATCAAAATAAATATAGAACTGCCTAAAAGCGTCTGAAAGTCACAGTTTTTCACCATGAATGGTTAGGCCACATGTATGAAGTATGAGTAAGATATAACCATTTACAGTGGAATAAATGTCTGGCTAATTTTAGTAGCTGGTGTGAAACTACAGAGAAGTGAAACCGAATGACTTGCATGGTTTGGTATAGTTTTTAATGGATCACTGCTTTGTTGGTTCTTATGCAATACTCTTTCCATCTGTGTTTGGGTAATAGAGAGTGTAAACTGGGAGTGCAGTGTAGTGGTAAAACCGGCCGGCTGGATTTTTGTTTGAGAGTTTTAACTGGGTGTGATTTCACATTCATTCGAAGACAGACACTTCCAGATTTCTGCTAGGCTCATATTTCACTTTTTGCTGCTCTCGGTTCTACATGAGTTACCACATTTCCCTTTTATAGTCTATTTAGAGATGAAGGATGTTCTTTAGTAGTAAAAAAAATATTTTATATAGAAAATCTGAGGTGCTTTCCTAACTCGCATGCCATGAAGCTAACTATTTGTGTGTGGCTCAGGATTTCTGAGTAATTGTTAGCGTACACACACAAAAACATATATATATCTATCTATATCTATATGTCTCTCTTTATTTATATAAATCTCAATCTGTCTGTTTATATATATATATATATAAAGTTAAATAAAGGCCTCTGAAAAATGGTAATGAAACTGGCAAAAAGGCAATATAATATTTTTCTTTATTGTAGATGCGGGTTCATTAAATAGCCCATTGTCATATAAATAGTTTTTTTCAATATATCACAGCAGTTTCAGTTCAGTTCAGTTCAGCTTTCTGTGAAATAGTTAAAATGACTGTGGTGATATTTTATTATGCTGGTTAATGTTCTATATCAGAAATGATATGTCTGGTGAGTACACATAAAAGCTTAAAAATAGCATAACACCTACACTAAACACTGCCACAAAATGATCTGAAAACCAAATGTGAGATAAAAACACATTTGTTGTTTAGCTATCTTTTTCTACACATGCATTTCATAAATGCAGTGTTTTACCAGGTGCGGAACTGAGCAAGTTTACCTGAATAGAAAGGAAAGGCTTATTGTTTGAAAATGCATTAGTTTGGAAGTCATGCAATATGGTAAAAGTGTTTTGAGGTCATAACTTAGTGGATAATAAGTTTTTATTAATCAATAATCTGCCCCCGTAATAATAGTTTGTGTGAAAAGTAGCACATTTATTACTGCTAGTAGTGATTATTTCAACTGAAAACAGATTCTATTCTTTAGAAGTTTACTTTTCCTCAAGATACATTGTGAATATCAACCTGTTACTGTCTACTGGGTGGACACAGTGTCAGGTGAGGTTAGGCAGGAACGCTGGACCACAGGATCTTGTTGATTCAGGATTGCCTGCAGGTAACTTTGCAGAGTCTGCAGCCAGCAATGGGGGGCATTCCAGAATCATACAATAATCATAACCATTGGAACACAGCATGTCATAAAAGATGACAATCAAGAGGGAGACGTGAACCCGAAATCATCCCGACAAACAGTACAACAGCAGTAGAGAACCTGGGCAAAAGAGTGAATAAATCAGAAGGCCCTGTCAGAACAGCTCCAGTCTGGATCTCCGTAGTGAAGCAGTTCAGTGAAATAATGTTAAGGCAAAGGTCCACAATCTCTAATTGGATAAAGGAAAGCTTTACAGGTCATTTAGTTCGTTAGATATAGGTTACATCTCAAGTCATGATTTAACACAATCTTAAACTTCTTATGGGCTCTAATATTCCAATGAATATCATTTTTCACACAAAGTGCATGAAAGATGCAACTTGGATTACATACTGTAGATTTGTTCCCTGATATTATTCCAGGGCATAATGGAGTTGCACTTCACGTTATTCACTATAACTATTTTTAAAATTGATGAATTGGGGAATTTTCACAGAGCTTATGGCGGTGTATTTTGGGATTGCTTTATATGTGAAGGAAGGACACACACAATGCTGTGCGGTATCCAAGAAGACAGCATAATTATACATTTCCTACTGTTTGGAACAGCCTTCGCTTCAGGAACAAGTCTGTGACGCTTTAAAATACTGTCTGGGATGGCAGCTCTAGGTGTTGGTGCAGAGCACTAATTGACAAATGCAGTTAGTATTGATCGAATGGTGAATTGGAGGCCTCGGCTACGAGGATAATGTTCAGGAATTGTACAGATGGCATGGTTTTTATGGGATGCTAGCAGGCATATATCATAATGCAGATCTCAGACAGCTGTTTGGGTTATGTCACTAATATCATTCCAACAACCGCTCCAAAAACTGATCAAGGTCTATTTCGCAGCTGAGACACACTCTGGTTTTGATATTAAACTGTGCATTCATATTTTTGCATTAACAAACGCTATTTGCAATACGAAAGTTACCATGCAACCCAAACCTCAGACATATTTATGCATATGCAACCTATAGTTGAAGGCTAGAAGAGACACAGTTTTGAACTCATAAAACAAGGTTCTCTGTTAATGGGAAAACCGTGACTTGTGTTTTGATAGCACACTGAAAAGCTGTTACCCCGGACTTGCTAGGGCACAGACTCGACAGCTCCTTCAAATAAATCTGTTGATGAAAGATAAAAGCATACACATTACACATCTCTTTTGGCACACCTCTTCAGTGACCTGCGCACACTGTGTGTTAAAAAGCTGTGGGTGCTGATGGGGTTAAATGAACTTTCCATGGCATATTTAGTTAGATAACTTTGTTAATCTTTCTTTTTTTGATCCTGAGATTGTGCAGGTGACTGGATAACCCTTTTGAAAAATAAGTACACTTAAGTATACTTTTCAAAAGAGTATTTATTCTTTTTATGGAAATACTACGTGTAATGTAATGTTTTTGGAAATTTGGTTTCCACTTTATATTAAGTGTCCCTAATACCAATTTACATACGGAGTAACTGGATGTGTACGTAGGATTTAACCACAATGTAAGTACTGTACACCTAAGTAGCTTGTGCTTTTATATTTCTGTAACTTCACACATGTACTGTAACAACCTTCAGAATGGTATGTCTAAGTAAAAACATGACGTATTTATAACTACATTTTGTAACAACAATAAGAGTAATTGGAACAGTTTGATGAAGGGGGTGGAGATGAGTAGGTTTAAGGATATGTTAAGTGGGAGGAGTTAGATCTTGAGTTGGTACATCACTGTGATACCAGTGTACTGACATGGAACTTGTTACATGTCAAACTTGTTTTACTCCTCACGAACTGTCCACTTAATTTAAACGGTAACATTCTGAAAACCAACCACAATTTATATGTATTGCTGGCCGCTGGTGGGTAACATCAGAATCATGACATGGTAAATCCAGAAAGAAATTGTCTACTTAATATAAAGTGAGTAATATTACAGATTAAATACCCAAATAGGTAATTAGTAGTAGCCATTGTACTTACATTAAAAGTACTTTTCATTATATTACAGCCTGTATTTACAGTTCGTAATTATGTAGATGTAACAGGCAGCTACTGTTACACATAAGTTACAGACTGAGTCTATTACACAGATACTTACATTTAAGTACAATCTTGATACACTTTATTTTAAGTAGCTTATATCTGTGTACTTGAATTTATAATTACGTTGTATAAAGTCTGCAACACATATGTGACAGTCTTTTGGTTACAGACTCGGTCTGTAACAAATATGTAACAGTAGCTGTTTTGTAACACAGTTACATGGTAAGTGCATTTTGTTTAATGTAGGTACAACGACTACTACTAAGAACTTATTAGGTAATTACTCTGTATTATGGACACCTTAAAAAAGTGTTACCATAAAGTGTAACACATTCTTTCCCAAAAAATGCTGTTAGTCTTTTTACACATTTGTACTTTCATCACCAAAAAATGTTGTTACTGTACCAATCTCCTGTTACACATTTGTATGTACTCATACCATTCTGAGTATTGTTACACGTGTGTAGTTACAGAAATATTACAGCTGTAGAAACGATGTACCAATGTGTACTTACACTGTGGTTACACACTACGAACACATCTAGTTACTATGTAAAAACTTCATATAAAGTGGGACCGGAAATTGAATTACTTGCCATCAAATAGTTGAACCTTGGAGTGTTTAATGATTAATTTAAATAGGATTAAAGCACATGCTTATGTGTAATTTTATATTTATAGTCTTTTAAACATAGTTAAAGTGTACTGTTAAATGTACTAGTAAGCATTTAAAGTAAACTAATATATATTTTCTTGTCATTTCTATTGAAACTTGTATGTCATGTATTAAATATATTTGTAATTACACAATTGTAATGATAACATTTCTAATTCAGAACATTTCAAATGTAGCATTGAGTAACTCTAGAGGGTTATATTTGTTAGTTTTAGTAGGCCTATATTAGTCAACACAGCAACATATGTGAGCTTCTTTAAAACACAGTAAAAGGTTAGACTTTATTTTAGTTTTTTTTTTGTTACACATTACACTTACTACAATATTAACAGTGATTATGCAGAACTGCTAACCCTAAACTAAATACATGTTAAATAATATTACTTATGGAAATATTGCATATTCATTTAAATAAATGCAATAAATATGACTAATGCCTGATTGCACTGTAACAAGTGTAGTCAAAGGTTGCAGTCATGAAATTAGTCTTTTATGTCATTAATATTATATTTTCTGTTAGTAAAGCAGTAGGATGCTTATGCCTGCCTGTAGTACAACCTCACGGCTTCAGCTCAGATCTCAGATTTACCAGTAGCACGTATCACATCTGGCACATTAACAAATACGTCATACATTGTTAAGCCTCAAACAAATCAATCAGCATTTTCCTTGAGCAAAATATGTCAGCAATGCCAAATGAATCGCATGAATAGAGTGAGGGAAGAAAACAACTGAGGGCATTTCTGCCTTCATCTGAGTCACATGACCCGAGTTACCCTTTAACTCATTGTTAAATGCAGTGCACACAGAAGCCTCTTTCTGTTGCCACAGGAAATTAACACAAGCTTTCTCTACATGCAGTAGATGCCTCACACTCTTCGCCCTGTCTCTGCTTTTGCTGTTTTGTGTGTTTGCTTTGCGCTCCAGCGTTTGAGGAATACGACAGTGGGAGAAAAGCAGGGTAGACAAACATACACCCACATATGTGCATTTACACATACACGTGAACTTGTACGCGCTTGTAGAAAGGCAATAGAAGCCTTAGCTACTTGATAAAAGCTGAAGATATCAAGACCTCTAGATTTAAAGGACGTGATGAAGCTTGATGTGACATGTCCATTGTTTACTGAAGAAACTTATAATATTAGTAACATTCTCTGTGTTTAGAAATAAGCCGAAAAAAAAAAAAAGGGCTTTTGTTGAAGACTTTACAGTGCCAAACTACAATAATACTACTTTATTTGGCCACACGACTGGACATTTGCTCTAACAAATGTGAGGGTTTTTAGTTTTTGTGTGATTTCACAGGAAGGTTTTCAGATATAATGGTGTGAGATGTAAAGTATGTTGTAACACAGAAGTGAACACACTTTCTGCATTCTTTCACAGAATGTGTCGGTGAAGCCACATCATTGCACGGTATCTCAGCACACAGTTGCCATGGCAAAGAAGTCCTACTGGTCTCCAAGGTACCCAAGTCTATTGTCTTTGCTTTCTTTATTTAGATGAAAACATGATTTATTGTAGAGGATACTGGTCTGCTTTGCCATGAAACTGGCAAATATACATATACAACACAGTCTCCCTCCAACTCGTCACATTTTGACGCAGTCACAGTTTTGCAGCGTTTTTCGATGCCCTTTTCAGTCACTTTTCGATGCCAGGGTACCTCTGTTGTTTTCAGGTGTTTGGCTTAATGTAATGGTTTGCATGCATATATACATGTATTTATTGCACAAACTAATCATAAACAAGCAGTATAAATCCATTACAAACAAGTCGTGTCACATTGTAGATGTAGAATAAGGTCATGCAGAATAAGACATTAATATATGCTTAATTACTACTAAATGGCTAATATTCTCATAATATGCATGCTAGTTACATTTTATTTCTTGTAAAAATATACTTTTAAGACATTTCCATTGAATGCATACATTCATAAAGACAAAGTAGTACATTTTAAAATGCAACAATGAAAAACACTACAGGTGAAATTATGATCAAGCAATACACACTCATTTAAAGTCAGTTATAATCTATATACATATACAGTATGTTCCATTTAAGTATAATCATCTTTTTCTTCATCACACAGATAAGCTGTGTATGTTTCCAGCAGTGATGGTCAACTATCAAGTGTCAAATATAACTGTCAGTAGGTGACACTTTCCATCACACACACCGCATGAGTGAATGCTTACCCTCCAGTGCTGTGGCCATTTTACTATGCAAAACCCTCCCGTGAGGTTTGCACCTGTGGTCTTACTGCAGGGTGGAAAGTACAGTATACAGACTGCTGTTTGTTCCACGCCTGTTTTACATAACCGATCATATGGCCTGAATTCAGTTCCCTTGATTATGACTATTCTATCAATATCTCATACATAAACACACGGCTCACTCTAAAGTTATTTTGTCAACCGCAGCTCTTGTTTTTATCATACTCTCTGATTTTATCAGAGGTTGGCCACTCTTGTCGATTTAACCGAAAAGCTACATATGTGACAGTGTGTTTTTCTGCATATAAGAAACAGGAAACGTTTAATCCTGTTGTTAGAAAAAGGCAGAAAGATGCCAATAAAACAACACGGTAATGAGGCTAACCTCTAACCGCACTCATATCCATTTTCCAGCACAGCACAGCTGTCATTTGTCGTCTAGCCCACAATTACCAGGGCTCACAAACAAGGACGTGATGTCACTTCCTGTGCTCCGTGATATCACAAACCCAGAAATGGAGAGTCTAATGCTGACGCGTGGAAAGCGGAAACAGCTCTGTCTCGCAGACAATGCCGCAACAAGTCAGATCCTAAAAAACCAGCCATGTGACCTTGCTTACAAACCGAATGAAAAATGCACTTATCTGATGAAAGCTGCTTCTGATTGCTTTCCACAACTGTTGGTTAATGTTTTTTTCTTCTTTCCTTTTTTTAAAGGAAATAGAAATAGGTCTATGCGTGTCTGACTCAATTTACAGATTTAAACATCTCCAATAAATGAATCCTGCCTTTAGCCGTAATCTAAAGCAGCAGAGTTGAGATGAATTATTCTGTCTCTGGTTACAGTAATATTGAACGTCTTTTCAGCTTGCATCTATTAGTACATACCAAAATGTTGTGTAACTTAGTGCCAAAGAAAAGTCTTTAGGGCAAATAATGCTATAGTATTAGCTCTGTGATGAAAGGCCAAGGTGACTAATAGCTTCAGAGTATGGAAAATTTGACGTGACAGAGGTGTAATAGTTGTCTGACTGGTTGTGATTGGATTGCAGCGAAGTGCAGGACAAGTGTCTGCATGATCTCTGGTTCTATACATGTCAGCAGGGCTGTCTCTCCCCAGGCCTGAAAGGCTCATTATTTCAGAGAAATGCTAATCCGAAACTCAACAGGTGACGGTGGTGTAGCCTGCTGTTTAAGCGCATTACAACCTCTGGACGCAAACATTAAAAAGTTAAGTATTTTCAAAAACACGTTTGCTTTTGAGCGTGATTCATATCAACATGTTCCCAACTAGTTGTTTCACAGCCTAAAGCCCTTTACTGCCAATAAAGCGGCACGGTGTAGGGCAATATCAGTCAATCTCCGTGGTGAATATAAACGTCCCCACCAGACCTAGCTATAGCCCCCTCTGAATTAGGCGGCAAATCCTTGTATAATTCTTGCAGAATAAACGCCCACCAATAATATCCCGCCGGCTCACGCTCTTTATTGGCATCATATTTCCCCCTGTGATTACGCAATAATCTGAGATAGAAGATTTATGATGGCTGGGAATTGGCGCTCAGTTGAGATGGAAACTACAAAGTTTTATCTAAAACCTTGTGTTTTAGTATTCCCTCAAAGCATGCTTGCTGAGTATTGTTGATTAAAAAAAAAAAAATAGGAGGTGCTGTTACATTTGCTTGAGGAATCTTCTGGTCAGAAATATTCAATATTTCAGAATTTGGAACTTATATATATAATATATATATATATATATATATATATATATATATACACAGCTCTGGAAAAACATAAGAGACCACTGCAGAAAAATCTGTTTCTTTGGGTTTTATTCTTAAAACTGATAATCTCACCAATACAAAACAA
The DNA here is from genome assembly GCA_032275025.1 of Enteromius treurensis. Classification (NCBI taxonomy): domain Eukaryota; kingdom Metazoa; phylum Chordata; class Actinopteri; order Cypriniformes; family Cyprinidae; genus Enteromius; species Enteromius treurensis. The sequence continues at coordinate 5,943,378 of JAUCMU010000026.1, read as the reverse complement.
TGCACAATTGTTTCATTTTTTTGTAAACTGCCATCTTTGAAATTTTAAGGATAGAAGCAACTTGACACTCACTGAATCCTTGGGCCAATAAAACTAGGATTTAGGCCTTTTTTCTTGATTTAAAACCTTTCTTTTCTCTGTTTTTGGCACGTTTAGTATTTATTTTTATATTTCTAATTACTTTTGAAAGACTTCTAGCATTTTTTTACTATCCAACTGGTCACACTGCAAGAGGATAGTGTTGATTACAGCAGTGCTTTTTTTAACTTTTCCCGTTAAATACAATTGGATTCAGGTGCTCAACAAATAAGTACCTTAATAAACAGAATGAAGTATGTTTGTGTAGAAATTTAACAAAGACTGGCATGAAATGCTTGTCATTTTCAGAGAGATACTGATTTAGGAGTAAAGTGCAGTGGTCTCATATTTTTTTCCAGGGCTGTATATATATATCTCAGTCAAGACCAACATGTTAGTACCTCAGCAGAGTGACGGTGTCATATATACCATGGACACTATAATGAACATATTAATGCACCATGGTATTTACTTCAAATGGTACTATTACAACAATTAATTATTTTTATTTTTTAAATGATTTTTATACAGAATAATGCATTAATCATTATTATAAATAATTACACTTTAAATTATTATTTTTTAATTAAGTTAATTTTATTAAATTGTTGCTGGGCAGCAATTATATGAAATTAAATGGAGAGCAAAAAAAAGACTTTTACTTTGGCCTTTTTTAGATCTGTCTCTCTTGAAATAACCCTTATAATATTAAATATTAATATCTTACCAGATATTATTAAAATTATTAAAAAGTTTAGACCCTACCAATCCGATCACTACCATTTTGTTCAATTACGCCCCAAGGATCTGTCCTAGGTCCTCTGCTATTTTCAATATACATGTTTCCCCTTGGTAATATTATTGGAAAATAGAAGATTAATTTCCAGTGCTATGCGGATGATACTTAACTATATATCCCAACAAGACCAGAAGAAATTAATAAATTATACAATACTGTATATAAACATATCCTGTAAAGCTGCTTTCATATCGTACAAAGTGCTATATAAATAAACTTGAATTGAATAGAATAGAATTGAATTATCAAAGAGAGATGTTTTCAAATGTTTCTAATCAAATCCTCAAAATACAAATAATCTGATTTTTGGTGTCTGAAAATCTTATAGGATACTTTATCAACAGTTCTCCTGTTTTTCGGTGCCGTATTTGAAGAAACATCAGAAAGATAACTGAGAAGCAGAGCAGCCTGTAAGCAATACAGTTTGCCCCTGGGATGGTTGTTACTTTTTTGGAAGTGTTCATGGTTATAGTTTAACAGTTGCTCAGTAAAAAGTAGCCGAGGGTCTCTTAAAAAGCAAGGTCAAAGGTCAGAGGTTTAGTTGTGAACTCTCACTGTTGAAGGCACAAGGAACATTGAAGGAAAACTGAAGAATGGGATGCACAGGAAAGAATGAGCGCGGGAGCCAGAGTCAGAGGGAGGTGGGGGAGACTGGAGCTGATCCAGGGGAAATCCAGCTCCACATGGCAGAGCTCAGCCTCAGCTACAGTCAAGCAAACGCACAGGGAATTTTATACAGTACACTGTTCCTCAGCATAAAACAGCCGCCTCATAGACCAATAACAAATTAAAGTCCTCTATAAATATGAAACTACCGTAACTATCTCAGCCCATATTAAATCTAAAATGGCTCTAGGAGTAATTTCGCTGTACGGCGTTTTGCTGGCTGAATTCGGTAACAGTGTTTAATAAAATTTGTGTGTTATAGCAGTGAGGCAATAGCCTCAAGATTGCAATGGCTGTTTAGAGACTACTTTAACCAAGGTTATTTTTCATTGATACGTAATATGTTGGCATGATGGATACACTGTCACAACGTGTTTATGAGGAGACTCTCAAGAGTAACGGCAGAGTAAACAATCTAAGCTGCATTTGAGGTACCTTATCCCTTTAAGTGGGCTTGGACCGTTCCAAATGTGTCCGTAATAGGAACACAGCATGCCATGAAATAAAAATACACTGTTGAAAGATCTTTCGAGAAAGAGTTCACCCAAAATTCACAGCAATTTAGTCATTATTCGGTCAAAATTGCATCTGATTTATGCGTCTGCGTATTTAAAGTTGACTTGCCACATGTCATGTTTGCTCCTCTGGCTCAAACAGAGTTACACCGAGTTCACGAGCTCATGAACCGTTTGAATGCTATGAAAGCAGGTTAAAAATATCTGCCTAATGTAAATATCACTGGCGCATCTAAGTGACTGTGTAATGTTGAATCTAAAAATATGCAAATAAAAGTTGTGGCAGCAAACGAGCATATATATACATATATACATATATATATATATTTCTATTTAATTAAATCCATAATATTTCTTCAAAAGTGTTCGAATATAGTGTAGGAGTATTATGGACAACATTAATGCAATTTTTAGATGCTTTTGGCCTTTTTGGTGCTATCAGCACGTTTACTCAAACTTTTATTTCTATATAAAGCAGCTTCACAGAGGTAAACAGGAAAAGAACTAAATAAATTATGGAAACTCAACTTTAGAGACAATTCAGATTCTGATTATACAGTATGTACTGATGTTAGCCTGTGACAGCAGAGCAACACAGTCAGGTTCATTACCGCTATCCGCTCTCTCTCGTGAAAGAGTTGACATCTGGCTATTTATAGCGTGACTTTTGCTTTCTTTACTCACAGACAATGAGGTCTAATCTGCTTTCTTAAAGGCTCCGCTGACCCAATGACCTTTATTCATGTATAGACAACAGTTCAAAGAGAAGGGAATAGTAAAAGGGAAGGATGAATCTGGTGTATGCGTGGCTTCTCCCAGTCAAAAAAAGTTAATACACACATAAAAAAAAAAGAAAAGTCTGTTTGCATTAATGTGACTGAACTGCCTCTTTGCGTAACAAATGTCAGCGTGGAAAGCCTCATCTCATTAAATATGCCTATAATTAGCTTGATAATGCCACTAATTAATAGTGTAGCGTTTAGTATGTGACACCGCAGCATAACTCTTTAGATTCTAATCTATTTTCAGATTGATTTAATCTAAATGTACAAAATATTGTGTAGAGGAGCAAGATAGCAAGAGGTAACTGTCAAACTCTTTTGAGTTCAGGTCAGATCTGTACAGCGTACACACATACATATAATTAATTGCAAATTTAAAATACTTTTAATTTACTTGTAAATATGTTGAAATAAGGAAATGCATGAAAAACAAAGAAACTTTTCACACCTGCGCCAGCTACTGTATGAGACTTAATCCTTATTATTTGTTTATCATTATTCTTCTGTTTTTATTAAGCCATTATAGCCTTTATACTGACAATAAAACGTTTACCAAGCCACATCGCTTCAATCCCAGTATCAGAAGTATTTCTAAATACATTTTATTTATTTATTTATAAAAAAACATTTTCTTACAACCAAAATGCGTTGCAAAGAAGAACTGCACATGTTCCGCTGCTGCATTAGAGCTAACGTTAGCATCATGCTACATAAGACGATTTATGAGATTAATAGTGCACTTATACTCAGAACTCACTTTAAACCACAGAGTGTTTATACTAACCTGCTTTTTTGACCCCATGTAGAAAATTGTCATTATAATGTTGTTAAAATATACTTTTTATAGCCTACCCGGTTTCACTTTATTTTCATGGTCCCTTTAACGTATTCTGTTGATTATAAGTAACATTCTCAACAGAGTATTAGTAGACTGGTTGGGTTAGGGTTAGAATAAGTTGATATGTACTTGCAAACATACTTAGTGTCTTTTGGGAGACCATCACAATAAAGAGTTAACAGATATTAATTAGAGAGTGTACTAATATTCTAATGATAGTAAGTTGACATTTAAGTGCAAAGCTACTTATTGTCAACAGATTGTTCAAAAGGGACCATCAAAATAAAGTGTTACCGCCTACCCTGCTGAGAAAAACAGCATATGCTGGTTAGTTATGTTCTGAAGCTTGGATGCAGGTTTATGGTGGTCCTTTGCCAGCAAGTTACTGGCATAAACCTGCATCCCAGCTTCAAAACGAACAAAACCAGTTGTTTATTATGTATAAAAATATATATAGTTGTCATGTTTATTTCTGCCGTGTAAAAGCTTTAACATGTAAGCTCTGGGTGAAACTCACGTTGCCAGGTATACATTCTGAGCATGATGCACATTAGTAAAATTATCTATTTTCATTCTTATTTGTCTATACACACTTTGGGCGGTTGCGGTACATTATAAAAGTTATCCCAAAAAGGCTTAAAGCACAATTTAAATAGTATAACACAACACCTCTCTCAGTATATAATTTTTTTTTGTGCATTTTGAACTTTTAAGTCAACATATAAAACACTGCTGAGAAAACACATTTGTGTATTTGAACTTTTGACTCAAAACCATGTTCCCTTGAGTCAACTTCCTCTGCACACACAAACACATATGGTACAGATTCTCTACATGTTTATCACACACATTCTCATGATTCAATCCACTTCATAATTTCCACATTTCTTGTGATTTTCATAATTATGAAAGCATTAACTTAAAATCCTACATGTGTTGAAATGCACCTTGTAGAGTCTTCAGTTCTCTGAGTGATCAGAGACTAACTACAACATGCTGAATCTAACCTCAACAAACAAATCTACGACATGTTTTACACTCCCAGTGGTTAAAAACACCCAAACACCATTGTTTGAACTATTTATTTTAGTCTTTTGAAGCCCCTATATTTAGACACTGTGGCTTCAGAACAGCATGGAAAAGGTGACTGAATTTGTTTTTGCTGCAACATTTCCTGTGTGTCGCGAGGAGAGGAAAACCACACGCGCAGTGACGCTGCAGCTGAGAAGACAGAAAGGGCAAGTCAGAGGCGTGGAAAACTAGATAGCAGGAAGTAAAAGAAAAGGAAAAAAAAACAGAGCGACAAACCGAACTCTTGTTTTATTAATCTGGTCTAAAAAAGGACACTCCCTTTTAAAGTGAGAAGCCAGAACCAGACAGGACAAGGCAGATAAAGTTAGAGTTACAAAAGATTATCTTTTGCAAAAGAGTTTAAGATTTGTTAGCCGAGCCAAGACAGAAAACGCTTCCTGAAACTGGTTAGATTTAAGCTTTAAACTAGAAAAGAATGTGCTAATGGATTAATAAAAATACAGGTAATTCAAGGTGAAAATAATTCATAATTTTGCTATTAATGAAACTTTTGCCTTAATATACTCCTAATTTACTGCTTATTAATAATTATTGGGGTAGTTGTTAAATTTAGGAATTGAGTAGGATTACGAATGTAGAATATGCTTGTTAACACTTTACTATTAGCATAAATATTACTAGAATATTAACCATTTATTGATAACGTTTTAAGTGGATTAATGGATTAAAACTCATTAAGTGGATATTAATGCCTTAATCTATTACACCCTATTCTACATCCCTAATCCTACCCTAGCTATTAATAATTAGCAAATTAAGAATTAATTGAGATAAAAGTCGCAGTTAATAGATAACAAGCGTCACTTATTCTAAAGTCTTACCATATGGTTGTGCAGAAAGTGTGCTTTATTAGTGCTAAACTACTAAACAATTAATAAATAAGTGCTAGAGTACTAAACAAACAATATGTATGCTAATAGTGAAAACTGGTCCTTGTATTAAAGTATTACCATAATATCTTGTGCAAATCATTGACAAAAAAAAAAAAAGACTCGGAGACAAGACAAAAATACAGATTAAGATTTTATTTTATTTTTTCAGCAAATGCAATAACATGATATTTTTTGTCTTAATAAACAAGCCACTATCCACGCAATGCAGTTTCATGTCCTCACAGGATGTGTCATCTCTGAGTAAACGTCAAACAAGGCCAAACACTTGCTGTCAGACGGTCTTTTTTAAATAAATAAGTGAGCTCGCCACTTGTTCCCCGAACAAAAAAACATTGAGCCACATTTAAGAAATGATCAGAATGTTTTATTTTTTTTCATATATAATTATTTGGGAACTCAGTTAGTATTATAGTTGTTACAATTAGGATTAAGAGATCTAAAATATCATGCATAATAAGACATTAATATGTGCTTTATTAGTACTAATAAAAAGCCAATATGCTAGCAATGTGTATGCTAATTAGTAGTAAGCGTTACCAAAATCTACTTCAAAAATTCTCCTCAGGCTGTTGCTTGACACTTCTTTGTAACTGTTTGTGAAATTTACCAGCAGCTAGTGAAAATTGTTTCTACATCATTTATTATTTCAGTGTAGCCTCTTTGGAAATCAGGTAAAAAAATCAGCTGACTTGGTATATCCAAACAGAAAAGCACCAGTGTGAAACTGAAAGACGTGTGTGTGTGTGTTAACATGCTCTATAAGGATATGGTCTAATCAATCAGGAAGTAACAGTGGAGCACATCCTCAAAGCTCAGGCGAAGGAAAGAAACTTTCCATTGGCTTGTGTTTCTGCAACAGACATTTTCCACATCTCATTAACCACTGACCTCTTTCTTCAGGATATCCTGGTGATGAACCAGGCCTCCTCTACAGAAACATCCACAGAAGCTCATAGAGGGCTAGGATATTGATTAACAAGGTCACCGTTCTCACCGTTACATGACATTGCCTCCAAAAACCATTTGAGCATGCACGTCCAAAGTTTAGTAAACCTACCCATGAGTAATGCCTAAAATCATATTTAATAATAGATGAATTACACTGATGTACAAGCACCAAACACTGATTATAAGCCTAAACTTCACAGACACTATAAAAAACAAAAACAAAAAACGATTCTTCTGATCTGATCTTCTTCAGATCAGATCAAATCAGGTTCTGCATTTGAGGCACGTACAGTAAGTCACAGTAAAAATGTGAATTTCTTTACATTAGATAACAGGATATCCTTAGATGCCTTCATAACAGTAAAATCTGCATCCATAGGGTTGCCATGGGGACAAAAGCAGAGCTGCTTCCATAAAGAGAAGCATCCGAAGAGCATTGCTGGCAGTGTTTGCAAGTCCCAAACCTCTTATTCACTCTGGGGTCACTATAGGTCACCTGCTTTTTCATAGCGGCTGCTGTGGTTTTGGTGTTTCATCTGTTTCTACTAAATGTGTGCCCTGCGGACTCTGTCCACTCTGGTAGGGACCAGTCGCTCCTCCTCGCATCAGCTGTGACACAGTGAGGCCTCGGTATGGCTGGAGGTCGTAAGGCCACCTCGGCTCAGGTGAAGTGCTCCCGCTGCTCCTGGCGAGATCTGTTCAATATGGCTGCTGTATTTCTGATGACACCTGACCACGGTAGCAATAGTGAAGCAGGAGAAAGTGATGCCCAGGGGAACGAGAGCAGCTGGATGGACGTCAGGGCAGTGTTTACACACACACACACTGCTGCCAGCGCAGGTCACTACTACTCAATGCTGCCTGGAAAACATTGAGAAGAGACACCAAGCTCAAGTCAAAAAAAAAAAAAAAAGACTTTTCTCAAGAAACTGTGAGCGTCTTCTAGTGAAAAACAAGTTTTTCCTGTTATGGTCTAATGCTTTTGTATGTAATGCTCTTCTTGGGTATTCACAAGCCGCTTGCTGGACCAAATCATAAAGGCCGAAAAATCATCAAATGCAACATATATATACGCAACCAATTAAAAACTTGTGGACAGGGATTTATTTTTTTAATCGATACTTTTATTTAGCATAGAACTAAATTGATGAAAAGTGACAGTAGGGACATTTATAATAATACAACAAAAGAGATGTATCATTAAAAGAAATGTATCATGTTTTACAAAAATATTAAGCAGTACCCTATGTTTTCAGCATTGCTAATAATAAGAAATGTTTATTGAGCAGCAAATCAGCATATTAGAATGATTAAAAATAAGGTTTATAAAAATCCTTTATGTTAACCATATAATATGATAATGAGGAAAAACTTGTACTTTTACTTCTAATATAAATATATAAAAATTTAGTACTGAGGAAAAAAGTTATTTGGATTTGTTTGACAGTTCATAATTAATTATATATAATTTACAATTTAAATCTATATAAAATTCAACAAGAAAAATCTACAAACTTTTACATTGTTTATTTATTTCTTAAATGTACTTATTTATCTGTTTATTTTGCATAAAATTAAAATATTAGTCACCTCATAATTTGAAGTAAATAAAAAATGCAAAGCAGATTTTAGTATTTGGTTGGTATATTAACAATATATATTTCAAAGAAATACACAAATGTAAGCTGTACATTTACATCAAAAACGGCAAAAATAAAATAAAATAAACTATGACTTTTGCCTCACAATACTACTTATTTGCAGCTTATTAAGTTTAATTATTGTGCAGCATTAGGGATGTTGAATATGTGCTAATAAACAGCCAATATGTTAATAAAAGATGCTAATAAACAACTAGTTAATGGTGAGAAATGGTCTCTATTGCTACTGAGAATTCTGCTGTATTTTTACTGTAGACGTCTTTGAAACACATGAAGAAATCTTACAGAATCCAAACTTTTGAACGGTAGTGTGGGCATTATCAGTACCAGTTCACTGTTGCATAAACATGTGGGACGGGTTACTCATCAAAGTGTAATATTTAGTGGAGTATTGGCTTGGTGTATTTGGGATCCGCATGACTCAGATGCATTATTATGTTTTAGCTCTACCCTGCTCTCGTTTAAAGAAATAAACCATCTTTTATGATCTTTAAAAGAAGCTCAGAAGTGATGCAGAATGAACAGTTTTTCTAACCCACACCTTACACCTAAGTTAGACAGACACTTCAAATGACCTTCTTTATTTCATCTCCTCCTGTGATTTTTTTCTTCAATGCATGCCATTACTTGCTGCTAACTCGCACTAGATGCAGCTCCAAAGCGGAGATTTGATGTTTCCAAAAGCGAAGGAGATTAATGCAGACAAACATCATCTGACTCACTTTAAAAGTCAGACAAAACAAAGTATTATATTAAAAAATAAAAAACAAGGAAACTTGCAGGAAGCGGACATAGGCCGTACCCCAGGCGCAATTACACCAAATACGATAAACGCAACAAAATATGTGTGGGGCGTACTGTATTTTCATATAGACTTGTTTGGCAAGCTGACTGAAAAGGTGAGAGAGTGTTTTCTTCTCGGGCTTTAACTTCTTGACGACTGACAGGGATCAGTTACAAACTCCAAAGAATCGAACATGCCAAATGAAAATGCTTTGATATGTTACATTGTAACACAGTGGCTTTGTAGGTGTTGACCTTTGAGCTGGGAACATATGAGGAGGAGGAATCAGCATACAATGCAATATTTAATTATAAATAAATAAATGTCAAGTGCATATTGCAAAAGTGAGTCACGGGAGATTTACATATTGCAAAGCACAAAAATGAAAGGCCACACGTTCTACAAGTCATCAGTATTTTGGGAGTTGGAGGAAGGTGACATGGTTGAGGTTCTTGTTAAAAGCAAGACCAGTGAGTGCCTGGGGTTCTTGTTCCACATCGGTTACAAACCCGAGTTTAAAAACACAGCTCTACGTACCAAACGAGATCTGATCTTGAGAGTTAAAAGGGGGAGGAAAAAAAATGGTAGAAGCAATGGTGGTGCGTTTTGAACTTACCTGTGACAGCCGTGAGTTTTGCAAAGAAAGTTGACGATGTGCCTTATTTCTGTCGGAATAAATTTTCCTCCTGGATCCGCACACACACACACACACACACACACAGCTCTCTAAGTAAAACGTCAAGGTGCATCTTTTATGCTTTACTACTGATGTTCCTCACATCTCTGAGACTCTATCAGCAGAAAGCTCACAAGAACTACAGCATATACTGCGAGAATGAAACACACGCTCACACATAAATGGATCATTGTCTTTTATCGGCCTATTGATTGATAGGTTCTGATAAAAGTCTTTCTTTTGCATCATTTTCCTGTGAACGTGAAGAGTAACCCAGCAAGCCTGAGTTCCTCCATGCCTTTGTTCCTATTTAAAAACACTGTGCAGGGAACAGCAAAATAAAAGGGAGTATAGCATTTGAAATATTGAAGAAGAAAAAAAAAAGCGCTGTTGTCAATAATTCATCTGCTTGATACAAAAGGAACTTTGTGTTAGAGAGATTTACGAGCTATGACTAAGGAAAGTACAGATGTCTGAAGGAATGTTGTGGACTTCGGTGGGCTATAGATGGCATTTTTGTGTGCAATACATGCCAAAAAGAAGATGTTTTTAAAAATAATTGGAATGTCGAACAGTCAAGTCATTTATACATCAGCGGTAGACAAGGTCATTAGCGTTCACGCAGAGTTTACCCCATGTAGACACTGTAGTTTCATAGTCCCACATTGCTCTGAAAAGGTCAACCCATGAGTCACTGTCCACCAAAAACCCCGCATCTAAAACAATGTGCTGTGTATTTTGGTTTTATGTATACAAACAATTCGCATGTCGCCCACAATGAACAGCTAATCTTGTGTACCGTAGCTGTCAGTCCAGTAGTGCGGCAGGAAAGTGGCAAAACACACCCACCCGGGGAAAGTTTGAGTCCTGCTGTACACTGATTACCTGCAATACTGTGATAGTGAGAGTGTGTGGGTTAAATGTGACAGTGTGCTACTTTCAAAATGCTGACTACATCCATCTATCTATCTATCTGTTGCTGAGTTTAAATATGATAAACATGCTAATCTATCTATCTATCTGTCTGCCTATCTGTCTAGCTACCCTCTATCTATCTACGACTCAAATTTGAATAATATGAAAACTTTCTAATCACATGAGCCAATATTGTATTTACAATACAAAACAGAGAACATTACAAATGTTTCAACTGAGAAATTGTAGACTTGTATTCACTAAAATGAGCTGCTACAGGTCTCCGAAAAGTTGGCATGGAGGCAGCAAATGACTGAGAAAGCAAGACATTTTCAAAAGATTCATCTGATCTACAAAACTAATTCAGTTAATTGATATCAGGTTTGTGACTTGCGTAGCTATAAAAGACATGCCGTAGAGAGACAAAGTCTCTCCGAGTAAAAAATGTGTATAAAAAGGCTTTGTAATCGGATGTTGAGTCTTTGGAAATTTCATAATCTACAGTACAAAACATCCTCAAAAGATTCAGAGAAACTGGATAAATCTCTGTGCATAAGTGACAAGGCCGAAGACCTTTATTGATGCCTGTGGTCTTCAGGCATGATTTTGTCATTGACGTTACTAAATGGGTGCAAAAAACACTTGGTAAACACACTGTGCCCTCTGCAAATACCAACTAACGCTCTATCATGCAAGAAGATGTGATATATGCGAACATGATCCAGAAGCCCTGTTACATCCAGTGGGCCAAGGCTAATTTAAAATGGACTTTTTTAAAGTGAAAAAGTGTACAAATCTGACATCATTGTTGGAAATCACGGCTGCTGTGTCCTCGGTCCTTAAGAGGAGAGAGACAGCATGCTATCAGCATTCAAAACGTGAAAAGTCAGCATCTTTGAAGGAGGTGCATAAATGCATATATAGTATGGACAGCTTGCATGTTTTTGAAGGCATTGTGAATGCTGAAAGGGTTTATAAAGGTTTTAAAGCAACATATGCTCCCCTCCAGATGACGTAAAGGAAGGCCTTGTGTATTTCAGCAAGATGATGCAAAACCACATACTGCAGCTATTATAAGAGCATGGCTTCGTAGTAGAATTGCAGGTGCTGAATTGGCCTGCGGATGTCCAGATCTTTCATCTATAGAGGATATTTGGATTCAACATTAAGCATCAAAAAATATGTCAAAGATGAACACACACTCCTCAGCAGCTGGAAATTTATATTATAGGCAATTATAGTTCCAAATTCCAACAACAAAATTCCAGAAACTCATAACCTTTATAGCCAGAAAATGTTTTGAAAAGAAGAGGAGATGCTATGTTGAATATGTCCCCGTCCCCGTCTATCTATATATCTATCCATCCTTCTATCTATCTATCTATCATTGGTTTGTTTGATAGTGTCAGCAGTGTTTTGTTCAGCACTAGTGGTTAAGATGAACACTCAGATGGTGATTGGTAGCTCTCAAGCAAATCATCTCTGCTAATAGCCAGAGAGTGTTTTTATGAGGTTATATAAATTGGATGCTTTTAATGACTTATTTTCTGCTGTCAATGATCTATTAAATTACTCATTCCATCCTATTTCTGTCCTCCCTTTAATTGTAGCACTATCTAAATTTCTCCAATGTCATTTCTGCCCCAGGGGCATGGTAACAAGCTGTGAAATTAATCATGACTTGTGTAGTTTAAGCAGAAGTGGGGATTGTGTTGGGCAGGCTGAGTGTTAGTGACAAAGTCTCATGCTGGGTGAGACTTTCCTCTCTAGTCTTGGGCAGGTTTATTTTACTATTAAACTCAGGCCATTATCCGGGTTTCTCATGTGACTGGTTACATTTTTGGCAGATAAAATATTTCCTGACAAGCTTCTTCTGCATTCAGTTACAAGTCAAGCCACCATAAACACACCGGCATTGAGGGTAATGCATCTGGTGCTGCGTGTTAGTAGAAAGAGCACCCCCTATTGGAGGACATGTTTTGATGTGCTGGTTTTTCATCTGCCCCTTTTAGAGTGATTGCTCATTGCTATTCAAGATTTAATGATACCTACTAAATATGTTGCTCCAAAACCATAACTGAATACATTTTGCCATGGAAAATGCAAATCGTTGAGATGAAATAACCAATCCAGCCAAGCGTTTCTTATAACGCAGGTGTCTGGAGTTTAGACTGATAAGTTCATGTTTCAGGGTGGGTGTGATAATTGAGGGAAACCGCACGATGGACTCCAGATGTATGTTTAATAAAATGAAATAAGGTGAGTCTCCATGTGTGTTTTTAGCACTCACAGATGTTACTGATAACACCTGTAAGTGCTAAATACAGCACGGCACATGGCTGCTTTCATGTGCTCTGGAAAAAATGCTTTCTTTCAGTTAAATATATATTTAAATGGCATATAAAAAGGCTTATAAACTGCATAGCTATTTTTCTCAACGCTGAATAAAACTTGTGCTAAAATACAGTAGTCATGGCGCAAAACACCTGTTCACCGTTCAGCACCTACTGTATAAAGGCAAATATGAAATATAGCTAACATATTGTTTATATTTTTTTAACAAAAGAGTCATTTATGCATTTTGCATATGCTTATATATATATATATATATATGATATATTTTATCACCTCATGCATTGCCTGGGAATCTCATGACATACTAATGTCATGCACTCCAAACTGAGCTACAGTAAAATGCATTGTTATTATTGTAAAATAACACAATACAATACAATAATATCCACAATTCACAATATAAAATTTTCTACAGTGTCCAATCCAGCCTTTACAGCTTACAGTAAGGGTTATGTTGGTGCATCTCTTAATATGCACACTAACGACTGATGCTAGAATTGTGGTCTTCAGCGACTTTGTTAGAGAACCATGCTAGAAACGCTGGTTTGAATCCTGCTCTGAGTTAGCATAATGAGTAGAACTGGAGCAGTTTCATATTTGTTAGAAATATGTGCAGAAACACATATTTCAACACTTTATTTTAAGGTGTCCTTGTTACACGTTACATGTACTTACTATTACGGTAACAATTAAGTTATTTACTTAATGTTAATGGTAAATTACACTGTAACAAGGCAACTTCAAATAAAGTGCAACCATAGCTAAAACAGCACATAATTGTACCTTACCGTCCCAGTGACAGCTTTTGTACAGTACCTTTTTTTTTAGGTTGATTACCTTGGAAGTCCTGCTTATCACATTTGACACAGCAAAAAATGTATCCAAAATGCAATTAACCAACAACAGCTATACCTCATTAGAAAGTAGAACAGTTGAGTCGTGCACAGACCACAGAACTGATGGGAGCAGCTCCTCTGGAGAACAGTGACTGGAACTAAACCTTCAGCCCATATCTGCATCTCTGTGAGTTACTGAAACCACTAGACACATACAGTATGTGTGGTATAGAGCGTCTGTTTCACACCATATGACTTGACAGACAATTGAAACACATTACTATAGAGACCAATTTCTACTATTAACTAGTTGCTTAACAACTTACTAACTATTTAAGGGTTAAAACTTAAGGTTCTGTCATTAATCACTTACTGTCCCATTGATTGCCAAGTAATGAACACTGTCAAGGGCTAAAAAGTATGCATGACATCATCAGAATCTGTTATGAAGCTACGAGAATACTTTTTAAGTGCAAAAATAACTACTTTTTTAAATAATTCGACACTGTATTCAACAAATGTGTCTCTTAAGCGCCATTTTGGAGAGTATCACTTCATGCACACATTCATTCAAATCAAATCGTAAATACATGCAGAAAACGTGTCATTGTACTTAGGCAGTTTGCGTTCAGCTTATATACTCCAAAATAGCTCCAAAGTGGAGTAGAATTGTTAAGTTATGACGTTATTTTTCTATTATCTTGAACAAAAAGTATTCTTTTGCCTTCATAACATTACGGTTGAACCCCTCATGGTAGATGGAGTATTCTTAGTTTAATTGGCAGTTAATGGGACAGACATAAGTTTCCGAAGACAAACAAAGCTCTTACGGGTTTGGAATGACATGGAGGTAAGTGATTAATGACAAAATGTTCATTTTGGAGTGAAGTAACCCTTTAATAAGCAGCAAATTAGGAGTTTATTTAAGCAAAAGTCATAGTTAACTCTTTCCCCGCCATTGACAAGATATCTCCTTAATTAAGAGACAACGCTTCCCTGCCAAAGACGAGTTTTTACCGCAATCCCTGTTCTAAGTGTTTTACGGTAAGGAACACCCTAGCACTATGTCCTGACTGAGTTATGGGATTTCCAGGTCTACCGTGCTCGAAAACAAACAAATGAACAACAAAAATAAAAAAGATCATCATAAACAAATGGATCAGAGACAATATAGATCATAATGTAGATCATGCATGTAGATCGTGTTTTGACCATTTTCAGTCTGATCGAGATGAAGTAGGTAGGCAAGTCAGTGAAGGAGATTTCTTTACAGACACAGAAACATCTCTAGCTTTGTTGAATACGGTTATACTGTAGAATGCACTTTTTTTGTGCAACATGTTTTTGAATGCAGCCATATTAAAAAAACATTGCTTCAATCATTGCCTGTGAATGATGTCTTCATAAGCCAAGAGCTGACGTCAGACTCTGATTATTAACACCTCCATTGTCTTGTTTTGTTCTCATATATTGCAATGGTTTAATTAGTAAAGAGTAGCATCTCGTTTAGTTCTAGGCCAGCGACTGGGGTTAATGTTTATCTTAGCTTACAGCTCCTCTTCTTCCCAGGCTTGTTAATGATGCTCTGCACTGAAATGACCCAAAGGATAACCCAATTACGCTTGGACCTCAGGGGTAATGGCCTGTGTAGAAAAACGTGATCGCTAGGAACACGGAAACCGTGTCTTTGTACAAATTAATTACATTGTTTGTTAAAAAGTTGCCGTTGAGCCTTTATTCTTTGACAGCTCTGTGTTTTCTAGCCAGAGGAAGTACGTTAGGGTGCCGGCATCTTTTATCATTAGTGACTTGATTTGACTTCAAAGCATGGTGCTATCTTTAACCTCTGTAAGACGAACTCTTGGCGAAATTACATTCTGACACTTGCAGCTCTCTGTTCCTTGACTGACTGAATGGAAAGCAGTCAGGGTGGAATGAAGACATTTCTTGTGTGAACGTTTTGTCCTGAGGGACTGACTCACTAAAGCCCGTCTCATCTCCCTGTCCTTTGCGCTTAGTTGCCTTGGAAACCCAGAGGTAACTACTAGGAGGTTTGGAAACAGGAGCGCGATATTGACTTGGTGTCGGAATTCTCTACACAAGATCATCAGTCACATCACATTCCTCCAAACACAAACTCAATGGGTTCCATTATTCTTTCCCTCTTCAGAGCACACGGCTTGGTTGAAATAAGTCCCCAACTAGTATTTTTCACATGAAAAGCTCCAGGTTTTGGCAGCACAATGTTCAGCGTGACTGAAGGAAATGGAAACCCTGAACGTTCATCCTTTCCAGGAGTTGTTCGATAGAGCTTGAGGGGAAGACAAGCATGTTTTATTGATTTACCGCGAAAACACACATGCATGAGTTTCACTGTAACTCGTCCTCCACCGCGCCATCACAGAAAGACTTGTGTTTATGAGGTGTCCAGAAGCTCTCGCCCAGCCTACTGTCGGTTCCGCTTCAGCAGTGCAGGCGAGGGCAGCTGAACTGCCGTAATCGCTGCATCAATTACATGCATCTGCTGAGAGCGCTTGTTACTCAATATGTATGAGATTAGAGGCCTGAGTTCAATTGCCTTATTCATGTTTGTGAGGGAACAATGTCAGGTGAAATTACATAGTGCACTACTTTTTTTCCCCTGTATTTTTGTTCTCTTGCTCATGTCTGGTTTATACGGACACAATTAGACGTTCTTTTCACCTGCTGGAGAAGCTGTTGGGTCTTACTGATATGGACTGTTATGATCTTAAACGCTGCTTCATTATATTACATGTGCTCATTTGTCATGCAGGGTATTATGCTGATGCCAGCTTTACGGTTTAAAATATGCATGTATCTTTGACGCGTATTAATTATGGCATCTTACGTCATGCACTCTAGTTCTGCATCCTTTATATATGTACTGTTGTCTGCATTCTCTGAGGATTTTTTTCCATCTTTCTTTGCAAAAAGGCTAGCCAGTACTGCTGATCAAATGCTGTTGAAATATGTGTGTTTAAACCCTAAACAGACATGAGTTGAATATGATTAGCCAAAAATCATCTTGTGTCACTTTTTATATCATGTGGATGCGCGTAAAACATCCAAAGGAATTTTTTTATATATTTTGGATAAGTTGTCTCTCAAGATATGCTGCTTTATTAGGGTTGAAATAAAGTCAAAGTCCTCTATATTTCTGGGTTTTAGGTTGTACTTTATTTACAAAGTACAGTCTGCTTTAAACTTCCTACTAACTAAGTTACCTTACAACTACATGTCAACTAGTTCTCATTCATTTGCAACTATATGCCTACCAACTTTCAGAACAGGTAGCTAAATTAGGTTTGGGGTTTGTAGAATAAGTTCACATAGTCAGTATGTTGTATGTTTGTGAACCCATCAAAATAAAGTGTTAGAAAATATTAAACAGATAGTCAACTAACCATATTTTCGATCCCTTAATCCTACCTCACAGTGGCATTACATGTATTCCTCTAATATTAGGAAAGCACAAAAGCATATGTGAAGCACTTTTTGATTGCAATGAATGACTTAAACATGATTGTCTGTAAAAGGTTATAGTAAAAGAATCAAGCTTCAAAATGTGACAGTATATAGTGTTTTTTAATCCATATCCCATCCCTTATATTCTGCTGTCAAGAAAGAACAATATCCAGAACCCATGTTTCATCTCTTCTTCTCCATCTTCTCCCAGCAAAATGTCTTCAGCCTTGTTTCTGTTTCAGCAAGCTTTACCTCTTGAGCTGCACATTTTGCGCTTGTTGTCAGGTTGCTGGTTGCACATGGACTCACGGGAAACGCCAGTGAGTGATCTGAGGTGACAGCCCAGCACGGCGGCAAGTGAGCGAAAATGTATGCCCCCCTCCACATATACACTTGCTGCGACGTGGCCCTGCCAGTGTCTCATGGGCCTCCAGTCACTAGAGTCATAGGAGTTGGTGAGACCCCAGGGTTTATAATTTAATTATTTGAAAGAGAGAAAGAGAGAAAGAGTAGGGTTTGATAGCACACGACACATTACTTAAAACCAAACGCAAAGCCTTGCCTCCACCCCATCATTCACATGTATAAACACACACACACACGGATAAACACACAGAGCTGTCCGTGGAGAGGATTGGTGGAAGGAATTACATTAACATGGCTGTGAGCTGAGGGGGGTTTGATACTCATGCAACCTGATTGCGGCAGGAGGAGCGTGAGGGACGAGGATGAGTGCCGGCGCTGCTGTCCTCTACCCTGCGGAGATGTTTATCCAAATGAGAGTGGAGAGAGCAGCAGCACGCTCATACTGAGGCCAAGATGCCTTCCTCAGCCTCTGCATTGGTTTAGCCTGCTGGGGAAATGTTTTCTGTCTCTCTGCTTTTGAACAATTTTTTTAAAGTTTCTACATGAGTTTTCTTTGCTCAGTGCAATGACGATGAAGATGGTGATGATAATGACCGTGATATCAAAGGTGATATTCAAGAGGGAGCTGGTGGTAAAAGTGGTGGAGATAACAGAAATGATGCTGGTGGTGACCACAGTGGACCACATCCTGTAATGATAGTAACGTTAATGACAGCATTGGTACATTAGCAGTGCTTTAATGACCATTATGGTGATTATAGTGATAATGATGATACAGTGATGATATCAATGAACTGTGATTTTGGTAATAACAGTGGTAGTGATTATGATGGTAATACAAAATGGTGAATGACGCATTGGTGATGAAAATAGATAGGGTGATAACAGTGGTGGTGGTTATGATGGTGATTATGATTGTTTATAATGATGATGAAGATGATGACGGTAATAACCGGTAATAACGGTGATGGTATGTGTATGATACGGTGATGATAATGAACAGTCTCAGTAATCATGATAGTGACAATGTGATGTTGGTGATAACTGTGATGGTGATTGTGATGATGATAGCAGATGACGGAAATCAAGCTGCTAGTGATTGTGCAGGTTATGTAAAGTGGTGATGATGGTGATTACAATATTGATGGTGATGATAACAGTGGTGATGATTACAGTATTGATGGTGATGATAACAGTGGTGATGATGATGATGATGATTATGATGATTAAAGTAGTGGTGATGGTGATGATTACAGTTGTGATGGCGATGATAACAGAGGTGATGATGTAGAGTACAGTAGTGATGATGATGATAATAGTGGTGATGATGATGATTAGAGTAGTGATGGTGAGCATAACAGTGGTGATGATGAAGATTACAGTAGTGATGGTGATGATAATAGTGGTGATGATGATGATGATTTGAGTGGTGATGGTGATGATAATAGTGGTGGTTATGATGATGATTAGAGTAGTAATGGTGATGATAATAGTGGTGATGATGATGATTACAGTAGTGATGGTGATGATAACAGTGGTGATGATGTAGAGTACAGTAGGGATGATAATGATTACAGTAGTGATGGGGATGATAACAGTGGTGATGATGAAGATTACAGTAGTGATGATGATGATAATAGTGGTGGTGGTGGTGATGATGATGATGATTAGAGTAGTGATGGTGATGATAATAGTGGTGATGATGATGATGATGATAATTAGAGTAGTGATGGTGATGATAATAGTGGTGATGATGAAGATTACAGTAGTGATGGGGATGATAACAGTGGTGATGATGATTAGAGTAGTGATGGTGATGATAACAGTGGTGTTGATGGCGATTACAGAAGGGATGATGATGATGATGATAATAGTGGTGGTGATGATGATGATGATGATAATAGTGGTGGTGATGATGATGATGATTACAGTAGTGATGATGATGATAACAGGGGTGATGATGTAGAGTACAGTTGGGATGATAATGATTACAGTGGTGATGGGGATGATAACAGTGGTGATGATGAAGATTACAGTAGTGATAATGGTGATGATGATTAGAGTAGTGATGGTGATGATAATAGTGGTGATGATGATGATTACAGTGGTGATGATAATGATGATGATGATGATGATTAGAGTAGTGATGGTGATGATAATAGTGGTGATGATGATGATTACAGTGGTGATGATGATTAGAGTAGTGATGGTGATGATAATGGTGATGATGATGATGATGATTAGAGTACTGATGGTGATGATAATAGTGGTGATGATGGTGATTACAGTGGTGATGGTGATGATAACAGTGGTGATGATGTAGAGTACAGTAGTGATGATAATTATTACAGTAGTGATGGGGATGATAACAGTGGTGATGATGAAGATTACAGTAGTGATGATGATGATGATTACAGAAGTGATGGTGATGATAACAGTGGTGATGATGATAAAGCTGGTCATAGCAGTGTGGTTTTCACAATAGTGGTGGGTATACGGGCGATAATGTCATGGTGTTGATAACAGTAGTGGTAACATTGATGATGATGATAATAGTGCTTTTTGGGGTGATCATAATATTGACAATGTAATGATATTTGTTATAACGTGTGATTTGATAACAATAATAACGACAATGATACTGATGTGATGATTATATAGAACACAAAATTATATTGGTCACGTGATGATATTGGTGATAACAGTGCTGGTGATTATAGTGAAGTTTTTGCAAATAAACTATTTCGAGTAGGAGCGCGGTTGATTAATCACAGCTGGCACCTCATCATCTGATC
>JAUCMU010000026.1:5910668-5922793 GCA_032275025.1 Enteromius treurensis | reverse complement strand
CTCGCCCCCCGGACAGTACGCCACATATGCTGAACTTTATCCTTTTTGATTATGAGGAAGCGCGAACTCTTGAAATGGTGTAAACAATCACAATGATCCAAAGTGTGTTATCGTAAATTTTATTTGTACTTCACTTTGGTTTACACTATACTACTATGCACACTATAAAGTATATCTACCACTCTTTGAAGAGGAGAAGTCAAAAAAATAATCTAGACCCACAAATACGGCCAAAGATCATTGGCCATAAGGTAGGAATCGACTGTCCTACTTCAACTGGCCCAAGGCTGTTCCACACCACTGAAACCCACATTACCACATCAGTCGCTACAGCTACTGCTGTAGTACATTATACATCACAATGCTTTATTATATATTCTACACATACTGAGCTGTCCACATTAAACAGCACTAGATCTTTAACAAGGCTTCAAAAAAACAGAGATAATATAATTGCCCAGTGCTAATCCAGACACACTTTCTGGTCCCCTTTTTAAAAGCCTCATCCATATCCCATCAACTGAAGCCTTGAAAAACCAGACAGTGAAAACTCACTGACACATTGAAGAGTGTCTATTTCTCAGGGACAGCTGGCTGCCTTCAGTCTGTGAAAGTGGTGGACAGAACTGGAAGAATGGAAGACCACACATTCCATCAGCTAATTTTAGAAAAGGCATCTCATCTTCATCCCATCAGAAGATTGTCTAAAAACTATGATGTGTATAACAATGATTTGTGAAGTATCACCTTGGAGCAGAAATATCAGCGAGCAAAAGTAGCGCAGCAATAAATCACAAAATGGAATGTGGGGAATATATAAATGGGAAGGCGGGAGAAAAACAGAGAAATAGATAGACTAGGTGGGAATCTCACATCAAAGAGAGGATACTTTCACTTTCCCAAGGCAAGCCTCCAGCTTAACCTGCTGCTTTTCCTCATGGAGAGAGTTCATTCCTGGTGCAATGAGATGAGGGGGAGAGAGAGAGAGAAAACCAGGAAGAACAAGCAACATCACTTTATAGAAAGGCCTAAGAAAAAGCTGCAGAGTTTTTCAGTGTAATAGCTGGGTAAAGTTCAAAAGATTTTGAATCAGAGTCAGCCTAGATGTTTATCCACATGCTTTAACAAATTTAGTCGCGGTGTTCATTTGGACAGCCTCACTTAAATATTTTAATGATAAAAAATAGTTCCCACTTCCTCATTAATAACCAATCTTTAAGCATGTTTGGTGGACTGTCCAGGGAGCAGGCAGGGAGCCTGGCGGACCGAAAGCCCTAGGGGATTAACCCCTAGGAGGCAAGGGCTGGGGAGAGCCCAGAGCTGAAATACAGTGGTCTGAAATAAGGACGGAGGTGGCTGGATTGAAAAAATAGGCTGGAAGACGGATGTCCCCAACTAAGCAAGCTGGGAGTGACAGTGGCAAGGAACAAAAACTCTTCTAAGGAGAAAAACTTTGGGAGAAAACAGGCTTAGCGGGGACCAGTTCTTCTCTGGCCAGGGACAGACACCTGGCTTCTGCTAGGAGGCGGGAAGCAAACAACGAAGATGTAAGGGAGAGGAAGTTAGCGGTATATTAAAGGCAGGATTACGATCTAATAGGGTAATCAGGTAATGGAAGATTGGCTGCAGCTGGTTAACATTCAAACATGCTCCTCCCGAAATAAGTTGATTTAAAGATCATGTAGAGCAACAATTATGATCTTTTTAATATTTATCTGGTGTATTGATAAATAACAATGACTGAATGTTGACAGAAGGATTAATGATTATGATGATGTAATGAACTGTAGTAGTGATTTTGATGATGATATAAATGGCAATGATGGTCATTACATTTAGTGATGGTGAAGATGAAGCTGGTGGGGATTTTTATTAGAGTGATGAGGATGGTGATAATAATGGCAACAACAGTGTTGGTGATTATGACTGTACTAAATATACATTAATTATGATGATGATGGTGTTGGTGGTGATTACGATGGTGATTATGATAACAGATTATTATGATGATGATAACAGTGGTAGTGATTAGGATTGCAGTAAAAGTACAGTTGTGATGATGATGACGGTGGTGGTGATTACGATGGTGATTATTAGGATTATAAGAATAACTGATGCTGATAATAATTGTGATTATGATGGTGATTATGATTGCAATAAAAGTACAATAATTGTGATGATAATAATGATGGTGTTGGTTGTGCTTACAATGATGATTATGATGACAAAGATGATGTTAATAATTGTAATTATGATGGTGATAACATTGGTGGTAATTGTGATGATTATACTAAAAGTGATGATGTTTGTGATCATGGGTGGTAATTATGATTTAATAACAGTGGTAATGATGTCTGTAATAATGATATGATGACAGCAGTGGTGATTATGATGGTGATGCTTATAATGTGATGGTCTGTGATAACAGTGCTGGTGATAACAGTGGGAATGATCCAATATGTGTTATCATGACTTATATTTCCACTTAATTTTGGTTTACACTTTGGTTTAAGTGATAAATATGATTATGATAATAACAGTGGTGGTGATTGCAATTGTAGTAAAAATACAATAATTGTGATTATGGTGATGGTGATTACTATGAAGATGAAAGTAATGTTTATGATGACAATGGTGCTGGTAATAATTGTGATGATGGTGATAACAGTGGTGGTATTTAGTGGTGATGATGATTCTGATCATGATGGTGACAATGATGATGGCAAAGACAGAAAAGGAAGTTATGATGTTCATAACAGTGATGATGACGAGGATGAAGATAATCCTTGCTAAATACAAATATTACAGACATGATTGTTTAAAATGGTTTTCTTTGTATTCCAACTGAAATGCTAATTAATGCACACTATTTAAAACTCCTTTGAAATATGAAAACTGTTTTGCTGCTTTGTTTCTTCTAAATGTTAAGAAATAAACTACTATAAAATATATTGCATTCAAAATCTATTTAATCTTTCTCTTGCTCCTTTCTCTATCATATATGACTTTGTAACACCCATTTCCTCTGCACTGCAGTCTGAGCTATACCTGATACACACCATTACTGACACTCAAAGGCAATTACTGTGTGTCCAGTCTGCCTGTGCTGCTATGGGATCTCTGTTTCCCCTCTCCCTCTCTCTCTCTCTCTCGTTCACTTTCTCAGTCTAAACCTGTTGTTTCTTGTATTGGACTTTGTCTAACAGTTTCCACTCTCCTTGCTGGTCTGAAGCATAGGGAGTTTGCAGTGCATGTATAGGTATTGCCATTTGCATATGTGTTTGCCCGCATGTGTGTGGACAGGGAATGTGGTCCACCTCCAATGTAGGCAGCTACTTTCCAAGAAGGCATCCAAACTGTCAACTGACTGATTCTGAAGCAGCAATTCTATGCATAACACAAGCAGCATAATGCCCGGAAGACTCACATATGACAATGTTGCACAAACATGTTGTGCAGGATCGCATTAATTATTTTTATAATACTAGTTATTTCCTAGCAGCAGGACATTCTATATCTGCATTTCCGAAGGTCGATGAAAACAGGAATATAAATGCAGCCTTAAACCTTAAACCTTTGTTCCAGTGCCATTCTCCAAGTGGCCTTGTTCTCCATCACAAGTTCAAGAATTTAAGCAGCTAAACAGACACCTTTCAAAAGAGTGCACATCAGCGCTTTAAACGTGCACTCTATCTATAAATTCATCCCCTGCCAATTAGCCTCACAATACAATTTTAATTACAAATTTGAATAAGCACAAACAGTGAGGGCCAGCGAGTAAGAACTAGCATCGCTTGCAAGATCTTAATTAAGAGCGTGTTTTGATGAATCTATTTTGACGAAAGCATTGATCAGACAGAATGAAAGGACAAGCTTTATACCGAGACATGAATGATGATTATGTGTCATTATTTATGCTTCACAGGTTTTAAATGCAGTTGTTTTAGGGTTTTTGCATTAGTTCTATGACAGACACTTTCCTAAGGAAAGTATCGATATGATTATCGCACATGCTTAAAGGAACGGATCACAGCAAAATTAAAATTCCTTAGGCTATGCAAGATGTCAGTGAGTTTGTTTCTTCGTTGTAACAGATTTGGAAAAAAATAGCATTACATCACTTGTTCACCAATTAATCTTCTGCAGCAAATGGGTGCAGTCACAATGAGAGTCCAAACGACTGATAAAAACATTATAATAGTCCACAAGTAATCCACAAAACTCCATCTTGTGAAGTGAAAATATGTGAAACAAATCTAAACAGCTTCCATTTATACACCACTTCTGATCAAAATACCAGTCATTTGTTCATTTGAGACTTAAGCAACAGTTAAAAACATCAAAATAATCCATTTTTCACTTTTGGGTGAACTATTCCTAGATACTATAAAGTAATACTAAGTTATCAATATCTCTTACTATAGCTTCTTGTACCATTCTAAATTATTTGTAATTGAGGCACTTATGGATAAGTAAAACTATTTTTTTTTTTAGATCATTGGGAATAAAACTACTGGTAAACTCATTTATTATAATGTAATTTTCGGGTTCATAAAGAATAATGGAAATAGAAATGTTAAATAATTGCAAAATGGTATCACATTGTGATAATAACATTATCACAGTAATATTACTGCTATGATATTACCAGTAAATTATTATCAGAGTCATGCCCGCATACAATCAAATTGATATAAACTAGAACATGTATAATATTACGACAATGGAGAGACTCGCAATCAGCCACAGGATTTAATCAGGCGAGATAATGGAGCGATCTATTTTTGATTGCTATAGTTATCCCTTCACAATAAGAGGTTAACATTACGAGAAGATTCCCCTACGTCACAGTATTCCCTAGTCATCCACTGAGACCCAGAAATAGAGCGGGGGTTAAGTGTACCATCTGGGAGTAATTAATACTTAATTAGTGTGTGAGGTGTTGAATACTCGTTAGGGGGGACATTTGGGAGCACCTTCTATCTCCTAAAAATATCCTGCGTTCTGCCAAAACTGACTATGCACAAACAGCCCCGGAGCCTCTCGCTGACATTTCAATACGTGTCCACAAGAAAACTGAATCATTCTTTTCAGAGCCATAGATGGTATTTAGTCTCATCAAGCAAACATTATTGCTGAGCTGTTTTTTATTATTATTTCAATTTCATAAATTAAAGTGTCTCTAGAGTAACCATTCATTACCCTCCCCTCAGTGCCCAGTTTTACATGTGCAATGCATCCGATGCGTCAAATTAAATGTTCAAACTAGACATCAGCAATGTCACGGCATATTTGGAAAATGTTAGAGAACTGGAATGATACTTTAATGAGTTGGGTTTTTTAATGATATAAATTCAATAGTTATGTTTCTAGAGAATGTTCCAGATTAAAAGTCTATTTTGTAGATTTTATGCACTGATTAAAAAAGTATGAGTAATTTCACTGGTTGCTGATGTTAACATAAAAACTAAAGTGTGTTGGAGCAGTGGCACAGAGCAGAGCATTTTGTGTGTGTGTGTGTGTGTCAGTATTTGAAAATGTAAAAATTAACAGAATTATCAGAATAATTAATATTTGTCAATAGATCATTTGCAGTGAAAGGGTGCCGTCAGAATGAGTCCAAACATCTGATAGACATCACAATAATCCACACAACTCCAGTCCATCAATTAACAGCTGTGTGCTCGTAAGAGACAAATCCACCATTAAGACAATTTAACTATAAGCAGTCACTTGCTAGAAATCAAGTTAATAATCCTTAATAATAATTTCTCCAGATTATTGTGATGCTTTATTGCAACTCTCAACAAAATATGTTAATAGAACAATTATAGAATCATATCTATACATACATATATATATATATATATATATATATATATATATATATATATGTATGATTCTATAATTGTGGGTACATTTGGTGTCCGAAGTCTGTCACCATCAAACTCTTCCAAAAACTTCACTTGCTAAGAATACAAGACACTAATGAAAACATGATTAAAAGAGCTTTATGTAACCCAAAGTGAGATCAGTAATAAATTCTTAGAGAGAGCACAGATACTCTCAGCAGTGAGTGAAAGTGATATCATTTCCTGTAACTTACACAAGATAATATCTGAAAGATAATTCCACCAATTTAAAGGCAAAATATGGTTTGTTAACAGGATTTATGGACGCATATTTTATCCTTTAAAAAAAGAAAGAATTTATTGTTGTACAATTAGGGCTTTGCTGTCAAAAGAAAAGTACTATTTTGATTGCACATTGATACATGAGGGAAAAAATACACAATCATGACTTGCAGCTATTTAAGACACTATGTATATATATATATATATATATATATATATGGCATGCATAAACAACAAAACATACAGCAGCAAACATGTAATTACAGGAAGCTGTGCAGTGGATATGAGTTTTGTGCAATCAAATCCTTCTGAAAACATTTTCCTGCTAAAGTTTCCAACCACAGTATGTCAGCACACTGAAAGACAGGTCCGACCAGACACGTGCGATTGGAGCTCAAATCGCTTCATCGCGAAAGCAAAGGCGTTCTGCGCTTCAATCAGTTTCCCGGGCCTTTGCATAAGCCCTCAGATCATCTCTAGGTTCAAAGAGGGAAAAAAGCACATGGCTCAAGACAGCTTTTGGTCTCTCTGTTTCAACAGCTGGGTGCCTCTGCATCTGTTAGGATGCACGTTTTCGGGTTTTCTCGCCGCTCTTTTGCTTTTCCTTTCTTTCCCTGCCAAGAGTCAAAATCCCTTTCATAAGAGCCGCAGGCGAGCAACTTCCTCCGCTGGTGAGAGACACTTAGTAAAACAATACAAGACAACCTTTTATTATCGCGGTACCTCATTACTTTTTAACGAGTATAATCCTAACATGCTACTACTCATGAATAATTTAAGGAGGAGAGCTCACCCTGGAGTGACAGGAGAACAGGAGGGAAAGTTACAAAGAGCGAGTTTATGACTTCAGCTGCGGCACTTATAATTAAGATCGCTTCATGAAAAGTACCTTTTAATTGCACCATCATTGATCCACGGGAAAGGTGAGGCAAAAGCCTTTGATAACTAGTTAATAACACAGTGACACGAACACGGGTATCGTCAGCCACGGCTCATGCCCTTTATAGTGCTCTTTGAATCGGCGGTGAAATGGAAACTGCACTGATAACTCTCTCTTTTAGTCGCCTGTCATAAGAGATAGTTACAGCGTACAGAGGTGTCTGGGTTCACCTCGCACTCATTAAAATCCAATATAAAACAATTACTGTTTCACTGACTAGATTTAGCTGTAAATTTCATTGTAAATGGATGAGATTATGAAGGTAAAGGTCTGGAGGGGAGAAGGTTTGTTTATCGACTGCGTTGTCATCATCTCAGAAGGAATACGGGGCCTGGAAGTGATTTTGTGATGATTTTTGAGAGCCGTGTGACACCTTTGCAACCCCGAATACAGAAAATGTTGTTTTCATAAATGACTTAAAGGCCCGATGGCTCTGAAACCAATGAGTCATCAGGTGAGCTGAGATATTGGGGTGAATGTGTTAAGTGAGGACATGAAAGGAAACATTAATGCTGTGAATGTGGAAAGCCTTGGGCTTGATGCTGTGTTTCGAAGAACTGCTTCACGCCACTGGTTTAGGCACAATAACTAGCGGTCTATCTACATATGAGAGCGCTTGCTTTCTTTCCTAAGCTTTTTTCATATGCAAATGTCTACCTGGTCTCATGGCATAAATCTACCTAGGTGAACTTTTTAGCGAGACAGGAAATACGTACCAATTAGTACATATTACTGCAGTTGCAAAAAGAAATGAACACTAGAGGCAGTAAAATTTTTGCACAATTAATTTAAGAATTTCTTGTTATGACTTTGAATGTTAGCATCACACATATCCAGCTTTATATCTATGTGTTTTCAAAGACGGTAGATTTGTTTTGTAGCTAATGGAGTACAGAGATGTACTTGAGAGGCAAGGAGCTCTGGTTCAAATCCTGTGTAACTAAGGTTCAACAAATCTGTGCATAAGGAACCTAAAATGTCAGTTGCATCAACAAATGCATTTTTATATCACTTTTGCATTTTAAAAAAATGGAAGGAAGTGACATGTGGCCAGTTATGGTTTCCCATACTAGGAATTTGTGCTCTGTGTTTAACCCTTCCAAGTGCACACACACAGCAGTGAGAAGTGGTATTGAAGGTGGAGAGAGCACTGGTTATTCACTTCCCCCACCCACAATCCCTGCCGGATCTGGGACTCGAGGTGCCATGGTTTACGTATTGAACCCATGTTTTAGCGGCATTCAGTGGACATTTCTCTTTGAAACTGCGACGAAATGTAAAAAAAGGGGTACAGAGGTACATATTTTTATGAGACCAGGTTGGCAAATGTGGCACAGAAACAGCATCTGAATTAGCAAATACTGTAAAAAAAAAAAAAAAAAAAAAAAGTGTGTAATGTTACATGAATGCCTGATAGTCGACTAGGAATATTTTTGATCGGGCACCCCTGAATGGATCACAGAACAATTTTTCACATCTGCAGGGAACAATGAATATATTTTATTAAGGAAAAACTTTGTGTGGTTGAAAACACTATAATTCAATGGCTAAGTTAGCAAAACAGCAGTCACATTTGATTTTGAACCACTTAACACAGAAGTCAAACAGTCCGACGTCTATCAGAAGGTAAAGACAGCCACTTCTCCAAAAGAGCTGGAGGAAAAAGAACAGGCTACTTTCAAACAGAGCCAATTTGTAAAAGTAAAGGATGTTAGTTATTTGAAACAAATCCATCCTCTCACACCCTCATTAACCTCTTGTAGGATAACTCAGACCAAACACAAGGCAATTTCCTTCTGGATTCATCATTATTCATGCATTCCTAATTTAGTTTTTTGTTGTGCAATTATTTAATAATATAATTAAGGGTCAGGATTGCTGGAAAAATTATTCTTTTATTGTAAGCATTATTACAATTCACACCATAAAGTCTCACAATGACAAATTAATTACTAAAACCCAAGCTACACTCCCACTGCAAAATCTGAAATATCTTTAACTTTTACAGAAAGTAACTTTGAAATAAAACAAATGAAATATGGGAATCATCCTGGGATGATTTTTAAACTGCATTTAAGGTGTTCATGTTCAGTATAATAAAAAACTTTGGTCCCACTTTATATTAAGTGCCCCTAATACCTGTGTACTTCCAAAGTAACTAGATGTGTATCTAGTATGTAACCACAGTGTAAGTACACATTGCTACATAGTATCTACTGCTGTAATATTTCTGTAACCACACACATGTAACAACCCTCAGAATGGTGTGTGTAAGTACAAATGTGTAACAGGACATTGGTAACAGCACTTTTTGGAAAAGTTCATTTTACTTTGGTTTAGTTTTAGTTAACTTTAACCACCTTTGTATGTTGGAAACTTGAAACAATTTCCATCATCACTACTCCACTCAGTAAAAATAAATAAAACAGGGTCACACTTTACATTTAGTGGCCTTAACTACTGTATACGGGTGAGGTTAGGAACAGGTTTGGTGGTTTGGGTAGGTTATAGGGTGGGTTAAGGTGTAAGCCAAGGGATGGGTCTACACTGTAATGAAATGCAATTACGAAAATTAATTACAGATGTAACCACACACAGGTATTTTTTCAAAACATGTATGTTCTCAAAACAAGCATTGTTTTAAATGATGAATTTAAATGTGGGTACAGTCAGTTAAGGCACCTAATATAAAGTGGGACCAAAATTTGTTTTGTAGGGCCATCGAAATTTACGTTTTTTTGTCTAAAAAGCAAATTATACGCTTCAGCATTCCTGCGATCATGAGAAACATAAATTCATTCAACATAAGAAGTTTCCACCCTTTTGACTTATAAGACGCCATAATGCAGCTTAGCAAGATGACAAAGTGTTTTCATGCCAATATATAAAATTAACTTAAATGTGTTATAAGACACTTTGGGAAGGGGTACAATAAGGCAACGTCCACAGAGAGCCACTCATCACCATCTAGCACACGACTGTCTTTGGCCTGATAAAACGTTTGAGCGACTCATTGGAGCATGACTTTCCCTTGAGGCACCAAGAGTCCCCAGTGTGGAATGAGATCATTAAAATAATCAAATTACGGCCACAACAAAAAAAATCACCAATGCCTAAAGTTGTTTAAGAGTATTATAAATAATGGCACTAATGCTGCAGAGAAGGAGAGTCATTTAGAGAGCTTAAACAGACCTTGAGCGTTCCACACTTCACAATAACAGACACGATTCAATCGCTCCCATCCTAACGCAAGCCAAAAACAAATGTACGAAGTCACATTACGAAGGTCAGTTCGATGCTGATTGCAAGGTTTAAAACAATTAAAGCATGTCTTTCTGGCCGACTAAATAAATATCAAGCAAATTGCAAAGGCAAAGTTTTGTTCACGCAAAATAAACATCTTAACTTTAATTACGAATCGTTTAATTTCCCTTTCCTTCGGCACCTATAAAACATATCTCCTTTGAGGCAGTCTGTTATGAAAAAGCCGTTTAATTTAAAGGCGAATTAAAACAGCAGTAATTACTTTATCCTCTCATATGATGATCTTTATTGTTGGCTAAAAAACAATATTTCATTTCTCAAGGGAGTCGGAAAATAAGACAGTATTTCCCCTGCCTCCTCATCAACTTTGCGCCAGCTTCGTGTAGACGAGCTGAAATTGTTCTCATTTGAACCAATAATCTCCTTGTCAATGCCACTTATCAAAAAGCTTCCAAATTAATTACGGCAAATGCATTTTGATCCATTTTTTTTTTGCATCTGATCTGTGAAACTGCAAGCGTGCCATCAGTTAGGAATGGCTCTGCAGCGATTACAGTTGATTTTATTTTCTTTAATGAATCTAATGTTGCCTTTTTTCTTCCCTCCTTCTGGTTAATTGGATTATAATGTCTGTCTGCTTTAATGTTTGGGAAGAAGGAAAAGCGAAATGAAAGTCTTTGCGCTCATATCTATAATGAAAGTTTCCTCTCGGTCCCTGAAGATTAAACCGACTTCTTTATTTGTTCAAAATCTCACTCTTGACACAGAATGATAGGAAATGAAAGGGTGACAAGTGATTACTGAAGCATACATTCTTTTGTTCTGCTTTGATAGTGCAAAGTCTGCAGAAATAATGAGGGGGTGGGGGAACAAAAAAATAAAGGCATAAAAAAATAAATAAAGAGTCAGTTTGCAATGACTCACTTTGAGATGTTTTCCAAAATGATCGGTCTGCCCTAAATATAGAGGGATGTGAGAACAAGGCAATAGTAGGGAAGACACTGTGGCAGAAATGGCGAGAACATGCTACATTCTCCACATGTCTGCACCAGCCAGTCAGTGTCATCGCTGTACAGGTTTAGTGGACAGCTGAACATCTGTGCATTGAAGATTTGTTAACGTTCTTTTTATTTACTTAAGACTTATCAGACATTCAAGTTCAGGGTCCTTTCCCAATCCTTTTCTCTTCATCTTTGGCTCTTGGCTGAGCTGTCAAATAAAGCATCCTTCCAATACAGGACATGCCAATTACAACAGTTTTTATCAGTAAACCCAAAAGAAAATAAAGAAAACAGTAATTGAATCAGGCAAACATTTGTTTGTGCCATAGACATTCCTTTATGCCCTGGTTTTTATGTCTGTATGACATTAAACATATGTAAATATATGCATCAGCATACTGCACATGAGCTTAAGGTATTTATGAACCAGACTGAGAGAATAGATTCAAGCGTTTACAGTCCATGCTAATGTTTTTTTTTTTCCTGTTGGTCTGATCATTTCAGGTCTATACTGTACCATCCTTTCTAAATCAGATCTAAAACTAATTCAGATAGAGCTCAGTCGGATTGATTGTGGGGTTTACAATCTGATTCTGAACAAATCATTTGGGTTCATATCTATTGTGTTTCAGTTAAAGATGAAAATGTTTGATCATGTTAATATTCTCATCAAATAAGTTATTAAAGGTGCTCTATGCAATGATGCAGGATTTTAACTCGATTTCATTTTTATCTCAAACCGTATGCCTCACCCCTTGATTGTCTTGTTGTCTGCCCTCTGAATAC
>JAUCMU010000026.1:5896417-5910568 GCA_032275025.1 Enteromius treurensis | reverse complement strand
CTTGATTGTCTTGTTGTCTGCCCTCTGAATACATTGGGAAAAAACCCGGTCTCGAAAGACAACACAAAGGCTGCAATACCAAAACAAACACTATGGGCACAGGAAGTGCACCAAAGCAAAAACAAACTTCGGCCAACCAATCGGCAAGAAGAGGTGGGGTTTAACGTGCATTATACTACACCTCTTCTTGCCGAGTGGTTTGCTGAAGTTTGTTTGGGCGCGTTAAATCCCACCTCTTCTTGCCGATTGGTAAGCCGAAGTTGGGCGCGTTAAACCCCACCTCTTCTTGTCGATTGGTTGGCCGAAGTTTGTTTGGGCGCGTTAAACCCCACCTCTTCTTGCCCATTGGTTGGCCGAAGTTTGTTTGCTCGCGTTAAACTCCACCTCTTCTTGCCCATTGGTTGACCGAAGTTTGTTTGCTCACGTTAAACCTCACCTCTTCTTGCCGATTGGTTGGCCGAAGTTTGTTTGCGCGCATTAAACCCCACTTCTTCTAACCGATTGGTTGGCCGAAGTTTGTTTGGGCGCGTTAAACCCCACCTCTTCTTGCCAATTGGTTGGCCGAAGTTTGTTTGCTCGCGTTAAACCCCACCTCTTCTTGCCCTTTGGTTGGCTGAAGTTTGTTTGCACGCGTTAAACCCCACCTCTTCTTGCCTATTGGTTGGGCGCGTTAAACCCCACCTCTTCTTGCCAATTGGTTGGCTGAAGTTTGTTTGCGCACGTTAAACCCCACCCCTTCTTGCCAATTGGTTGGCTGAAGTTTATTTGCGCGCGTTAAACCCCACCTCTCCTTGCCGATTGGTTGGCCGAAGTTTGTTTGTGCGCATTAAACCCGTCCTCTTCTTGCCGATTGGTTGGCCGAAGTTTGTTTGCGTGCATTAAACCCCACCTCTTCTTGCCGATTGGTTGGCCAAAGTTTGTTTGCACGCATTAAACCCCACCTCTTCTTGCCAATTGGTTGCCCGTAGTTTTTTTTTGTTGTGGTGCACATCCTGTGCCCCTGTTCTGTGTTTTGGTATTGCAGCCTCTGTGTTGTCTTTCGAGACCGGGTTTTTCCCAATGAATTCAGAGGGCAGACAGCAAGACGTTGAAGGTGTGATGCATACGGTTTGAGATAAAAATGAAATCGAGCTAAAATCCTGCAACATCACATAGAGCACCTTTAATGTTGTTGAATAAAATGCAATGTAATTTTAGACTATGGCTGTCAAAACATCAGTTTTTTAATAATTATAATGGCTGATAGATAGACAGACAGACAGACAGACAGCCAGATAGACAGATAGATCTATTATCTATTTGCAACTACTTGCTAACTAATGCCCTACTAATAAAACACATACTGTAGCTTGGTTGCACCTATCGTTTATATATCGTTACCAACGTTTCTGAAACGCCAGTGTAAACAAGGATTGTTTCATTATAAAAAACTGTTTTAAATGACAAGGCACTAGTGTGAACAGGGCCTAACTCTATTAGTAATTAAGTTAGGGACAGAGTTAATAGACAGTCACTTGCAAAGTTACTCAAAGTCACTAGCTAAAATGCAGTTACAAAGTTAGTAGAATGTCTAAAGTTGACGAAACGTAGCATTTAGATGTCATGATGATTGAGCACAACAATCAAATTACAGAAACAAAAACAAACCTTTTTTTTATGATTAACTATTTTAATTAAATACATTTTCTCCACAGGGAAACCTTTAAACACAGGCCTGTTGTGAGCTTTTATTGAAGCCATCTTTTAGCTCTTAATCAACTTATTTAAAAAAAAAAAAAAAACTTTAACAGCTATATTCCAGGTGAAAACTATAATAACTTTGTGTGCATAATATACAATATAACTAAAATGCACTGTTTCTGTAGCTACAATTAACCTGTGTAATGTTCCTGTGATTCTCCTCATAGCTGGTTGGTTTTGGTTCTGGGCCTAATTAAAAAAAAAGATGTTTACTCATTACATTACTCAGCACATTACTCTATTTTTATTAATAAAACGGACACAAATTGATGACTATGATAAACTATTTGATATAGTTTATCTATAAAACTATAAAACATGCACACTTCTGATACACTATACAAACAAAACCAGGCTCCATGCCGATAGTGAAGTCCGACTGTTTGGCACTACTTAGCGGTCATCATCATGGAAGTGGTTCCTCTTTGTCAACATCCTTAAGTGAGGAACTGAGTTATTCAAAAGCACTTCACGTCAGATGTGCTGGAAGTGTCTACCTGAAGAAAGCGAAGAAAAGAAAAGAAAAGAGAGGCACGCAGCCTAAAACATGTTTCCTGTCTAAGACAACCCGAAGACAAGACAGAGAGGAAGTTTGCATTTAGTCTAACTAGACAACAGCAGTGAGAGACAAACCTCTTCCATTTTTCACTGTCAAAAAGGCCTGATTCAGTCCGTACAGACAAAAGCAAATCCAGCGCTGTAAGGATCTAACAGTGTATTGTGTTAAACCGAGAGAATCAGAGAAGTGACACTGTGTGTGCATGAATGTATAAAGCTGGTTTGAAGCACCAGGAGGTATTTCATAATGAGCAGGGCGTCTGAGCGAACCGCTGCGTCCTGTGAAGGAATTAGGTGCATGAGGCATCCGAGCGGCACAGCACTGTCATTAACGCACTTCCGAAATCACAGTTTTTGCTGTATTAGTACCCTTTAGTTACACACACATATTTTCTTTTTCTTCCGACAATACAAATACAAGAGCATGGAGCGAACGACTTGTCAGTTCGGCTGCAATTTCAAGAGAAATTATGCTAATAGGATGTAGCCTCTAGCAAACGTATAACTATTCCATCCGAGCCCGGTATGAAATAAATGACATCCGTACAAAGGGCCTACTGGAGAACGAAACACCAGGGTCTGAAAATCAAGGCGGAATCGGCCTGGTTTAAAATAACGAAGGCCATTTGTGTTTCATCTTGCAGTCCCCTGCTGCTTTCCACCAGGCAAATTTGATAATTTGGTTGGAAATAACATTAGTATTTATATATTATTTCCTTGCTGACCAACTGTTAACATAGATGTGCACTGCTCCCGCTGACTGCATGCTCACACACATAAAACACCTGTTTATAAATTGTGCTTTTAGCTCCTGCGTCTTTAAAGGTGCACAGAGGTACGTCCGTGTGCACACACACACGTACGCCGCTGAGATGACTGTGGGAAAAGGGTGGGAGTCCTTGTGCTCCACTAAGTGGAAAACTCGATCTTCTTACCTCAGCAGCTTCATACAGGGGAGAGCAGAGGACATATGTGCGAGAGAGAGGTCTTATGTTGTTGATTAGTTGTTAGCATGGGAAAAGCTATAGCAGACTTCTCTTAATAAAACATCAAGCTCTCACCGAAACTGGTGCACGGCCAGCATTCACTGGGAACGTTTATATGGTCAGTGAATCTACTATGAATCACACTTTTGTCCAGCTGTATATCATTACGAAGACTTTGGTCTTTATTTATCCTGCTGCTTCAGCTTTGAGGATGTTAAAATGATTGTACTTGATTGCATTCAAAAGTAATGGATTTAAAAGCAGATGCTCTGATACTCTTCTGAATCCGCTATACTAACTAAAGTGAGAATTGGTCTATTATTGAAATTTCCTTATTACTCAAAAGGAAGAGTTTTTACCTTTTAAGGACTTCTAAATTTGCATTTAGGATCTGAAATATTACATCAGGTTAGATGTAAAGACAGTCACAGTGATAATGCCACCAGAGCTAAAGTAAAGACATGAAGACACAAAGGCTGTGCAGTCATATTACTTAAGAATGGGAGAAATTGCAAGGCACACTAAATTCGAATAATTCTAATAGGCACGGTACCATAATATCAAGTCAACATGTCGCTATGACATAAAATCTATGTAGATGCAGCATTGAGCATGTGGAAAAGGAATGTTTCGTTCTAAAGAAAATATTCAGAAATACAGAAGTTTTTGTTTATTTTTTTTAAACCTATTGATCAGAGTATTTTCAGGTCTACACCGATCCTTTTCATTTAGATTTCATTCAGATCGAGCTCGTCCAACTGTTTATGGCTTTTGAGCCTGTATGATCATCTTAGCCTTTTTTTTTAGTGACGCACCAAACATTCTCTATAAGTGAAAGACCTGGACAACAGGCCAATTCAGGACCTGGACTGTTCTACTATGAAGTCTTGCTTTTATAATAGCTGCAGTATGTGGTTAAAATGCTGCTTAAATAGACAATGTCATGACGGGAGCATATGTTGCTCTACAACCTTTCTATACCTTTCAGAATTCAAAGTTCCTTTCAAAGCATACAAGCTGCCCCCATGTTTACGTATTGCTTCCTTTTTGCATGACAGAACTTTAGTTGGCATGGCGGATTGTGTTCACTAACAGTGGTTTCTGAAAGTATTCCTGGGCCCATTTAGTAATGTCAATGACAAAATCAAGTCGAGTGATGCAGTGTCGTCTGAGGGCCTGAAGACCATAGGCATCCAACAAATGTCTTTAGCCTTGTCCTTTATGCACAGAAATGTATCCAGTTTAACTGAATCTTTTGATGATGTTATGCACTGTAGATGATAAGATTTGCAAAGCCTTTGCAATCTGATGTTGAGGAACGTTGTTTTGTAAAGTATCTTTTTACACACTCTTTCACAGGCTAAAGAGCCTCTCCCCATCTGAGCTTCTCTAAGACATCCATTTTATGCTAAAGACCTGATATCAGTTAAAGGGTTAGTTCACCCAAAAATGAAAATTCTGTCAGTAATTACTCACCTTCATGTCGTTTCAAACCCATAAGACTTTGTTCATCTATGGAACACAAATTAGGATATTTTTGATTATATCAGAGAGCCACCAGACCCTTCATAGATTAATTAGTTGCTAGATGTTCTCCCAGCTAAATCTTTTTAATATTTTTTTCTTTTTCTTTTTTTTTCTTTGTTGCCCCAATGCCAACTTTTTTGAGACCTGTAGCAGGCATCGCGTCACGTGTGGAAAAGAACATTTACAAAGTTTAGCAAAATATCTCCATTTTGTGTTTCAGAATGAAAACCATGCGAGTTGAGGATGGCAAGCATGTGAGTAAATACATGTTCCATCTGGCTGTGTTCCATCAGCACAATTACCACCTTCTCTAAAAGTCAAGACCATCATAGACATCAACCTCTTCTGTCCTCTCAGTCTGACCTTTCTGCGCCTCTCTAAGTCCATTTTTCCCCTCTTTGTTCCTTTCCACCCCTTCTTTGTCTGACCAACTTAAGTTTAGTAGTCTAGGAATCCCTCATAATGATGTCAACTGGCAGTCTTCCTCATGCACATCCACTTTTCTCTCTGTCTCAGCATTTGTGTGTGTGACTCATTCAGGGAGTCCGGATGCAGGTATGAAAATGTTTATGCAGCACAATAACTTTCCTCTTAATTGCATTGAGTGTTCTCCAACACCTGAGATCCATAAACCTCCATCGTCATCACTCATTACCCATCACTCTTGCACATTCTTTAAAAGCTGAAGTGTGATTTTTTTTCCCCAATGTTAAAAACATTCTACATCATATAAATGAGCCATTCATAAGTTTTCTAAACTACAGTTAAAAGTCTTATCACCCTACATCATTTTGTGTACCAATTCAGATGGGACTAACATCTTTGTTATTATAAAGATGGGAGTATGTGTTTTCTACATAAGGCCATTACAGAAAGTCATGTACTGTGGTTGGATTATTTTTTATTTAATTTAAATTTTAATTAAATTTCATATAAGTGCATAAAAGTGGCAGCTTATGATAAACCTTTGTAAACGTATGATTTTGATATTGAAAAAATATTTGCCTTTCGTCATAAGAAATAATATGACATTCAATATATTAAGATGGAAATTATAAGAACTGATGGGATAATAAAAATATCAGCAAGCACAGACAACATTCACATTTGGAAGGGATCAGATTTCTCAGAGGACCAATGAGTTTGCCAAAAAACGGCTATTTGCTCTGGATTTTTTTTTTTTGAGTTGGCAGATTTGGAAAGGACTCAAATCAAAAAGTATGTCTGTGAAACATGGATTTCTCTAATGTCCGCTGGAAAAACTAGTCCCTTGTGAATAGGACTAATAGACTCCAGAAAACTGGAAATGCTGTGGTGCGTTCAAAAATTCTCAATTTGTTTAAGTGGCCTTGCAAGTCAACTTCTATAAAACAGGTGAAAGTTTTTCATTGACATCATGTAGGATTCATGTAGCTCATGAATTTGTGTGAAACCTTCTGATAGCAATGCAAAGATCATGGGTTGATGAACTGCAAATGTTCTGGTAACACTTTATATGTAAAGCCTAATTATGTCTTGTTAATTAAAGCACCTTAATATGCATTGCACAGTTTCATGAATAATTGTTACCACAGTTAATACATGACACTTATCCGTTTTAAATTAGGTAAAACTTTAGAATAGGTAACACTAATTCACTTTTCCTTCAATAAACTCCTAATTTGTTGCTTATTAATTGCTAGTACGGTAGTTGTTAAATTAGGATGAGGCATGTAGAATAAGGTCATACAGAACAGGGCATTAACATGTGCTTAATTAGCACCAATATATAGCTAATATTCTAGTATTATGCATGCTAATAAGCAACTAATAAGTGTAACCGTAAAATAAAGTGTTCTCAGAAAGTGTTAGGGTAAACTGGTATCCAGATATCTAGGTATCAGATATCAGATATCTAGATAGCAGAATATCAACCTGAATCTCCAACACAGACTCATGACCAATTTGTACATATTCGTACACCCTCACCTGTACGATTTGGTATGATTTGTCTAAAACCACGTGATGGGTAGGTTTAGGGGCGGGGTTAAGTTTAGGTAATTCGTACAAATTCATACGAATTGGCATCTCGTAAAATACGTACGATTTTTAATAAATTGTATGACTTTGCATGAGGTCGTACAAATTCTTACGATTTAGCCACCTCGTAAAATATGTATGAATTGCCGTGAGATCAGGTTGGAATCTCCACATCAGCTCTTGTGTAGAGACTCTAAAACCAAAAATAGATAGGAAATAGAGGGAAAGATCCAAAATGTGTACTTTTGGTGTGCCTCAAGGAACAGGGTTGGGAAACACTTACAGCATATTAGTTAAAGATCTGGTCTGGATACTAAAAGGTTGCAGGTTCAAGCCTTTTAATGATGATCTATCAACAATGTGAAAGTGGCAAGGCAATTAACCCCAGGATGCCCCTGTAATAAGTCTACTGTAACACATTTGGGATACAAGTGTCAAGTAAATGTAGACTGTCTACCACACAAGAGGATTGATGCTGTGCTTCACAACAATGTTAAGTCAGTCATCAGCCTTCAACTTCTTATGTCAAGTTCATGACCATGACTAATTAACATTTTCTAAGACTTATTAAGGACTCTTCAAATGAAGTGTTGCCTTGGAAACAATGACATCACAGGCCTGTCATGCCTTTTTACTAGCTGAGACTATGTGATTATGAGTGTCAGGCTCCTCTATACAATGGGTGGATCAGTGCCACACTCCGACAATCAGAATTATTACAGCAGAATGACAAGCCACAGTACTGCCATTCAGCACTGTCGAAAGTAGTTATTTCGCCTTGAACCCCTTGTAAGCAAGTTTATATATAGTACCGCACATATGCGACATGTTACAGAAGGGGAACGGTAATTAGTGAACAATGAAGTGAGTGAAGTCTCGTTCACTGGTCAGATGACAAGCGCTGCTTAGCGAGACAGACCGAGGTCTACACTGACGCTTGAGGAGTGATGGGGATGGGACTCAAGTGTCACGTAGAGCAGATGAGACTCATGCGTACAACGGCTTGTCATGGGGAGCAAGTAAGCTCGAAAGGACACCTTTGTACCTTATTTATCCCAAGTGTTCAGAATGGGGTAAAGAAGGTACAAAAGTGTCCCTGTGTAAGTTCTGCCTCAGTGACAAGCTGTTATACCCCTAAAGGAGCATTTGTTTTTGTGGCCATCAACTCACTAAAGAGCTGAACATTTTAAACAGCCCTGAATTTACATTTTTAATTTAAATTATATATATATTGCGTTAGTACAAACACCATTGTTTCCTTTGAATTAAGCCTTTTTTTCTTTTTTTTTTTTTTACAAAACTACTGTATTGCAATGAAAGGGACACTTCACCCCAAAAAGAGAAGTTGCTCACCCTCAAGTTGTTCCAGACGTGTATGAAATTTTGTTCATTAAAAACAAAGATATTCTGAAGAATCTTGGTAACCAAACAGATTTAATAGTGTGTTTTCATTTATTTTTTTCATATGGAATTCATTGGGGACCAGTACTTGGTTACCCACATTGTCAAGATATGTTTTATTTTTCTTCTCAAGTGTCCGGACTTGCTATAGTAAATAATAACAGAAATTCCTGAAATATTCCAGATGATAAATACCTCCAAATTACCATTGGTCCATAATGAATATGCAATAGTTAGGTGTGCTTTGGGGTGCACTTCCAAATTTAAGATGATTTTGTACATTTTGTATTCACTGTAATATATATGGTTATAATTTTAAAAGAAAAAAAATTCTATAAATTCTTTCTTTCCTTCTTTTGGGTGAGTAAATACTGTCAAACGATTAATCACAAGTAATCTCATCCGAGATAATGATTTTGTTTACATTATAATATAATATACAAATATATTGAATGTATAAACGTGACATTTAAAAAAAAAATTATATATATATATATATATATATATATATATATATATGTGTGTGTGTGTGTGCTTAAATATACACAGCATGCACGGATATATGATGTAAACAA
The DNA here is from genome assembly GCA_032275025.1 of Enteromius treurensis. NCBI lineage: Eukaryota > Metazoa > Chordata > Actinopteri > Cypriniformes > Cyprinidae > Enteromius > Enteromius treurensis. The sequence goes on along the minus strand of JAUCMU010000026.1, from coordinate 5,901,762 downwards.
AAACATAAGACAAAAAGGGCATTACTAGCATGAAAGACCACATATGATTTTTTTATATAAATATTATGTTTCATCTTATTTTTGCTAACAGGAGTGTACATTGTGGTTTTTATGGTTTATTTAGTGTTATTAAGTGAATGCTTATTGCATTATTTTAATGCATAATGGTCTTAATGGTCATATACAATGGACTCATTCATCATGCATGAGCCTTTGTTTTGTGCAACCTGTATCATCATGGTGTTTATCTGTGATTTTTTTTGGCACTTCTAATAGACTGGTAAGGACTACTGTAGGATACTTTACAGTGCTGATAACGGTGGGGTCAAATGTAGATCAAATAAAGAAAGTAGAAAGCACCTATAAAAAAAAACTAACTATCAAGCACGATTCATTTGTTACAGTGATTTTTAAGTGTATGGGTGCTTCCAGACACATGCACAGGAATCCATGGCTCATTATCACCTGTACTGCATGTGTGTGTGCCGGGAAGGTAATTTGAGAGTGCATGGAGTGTTTGAGGATAGCGTCTGTGATTTGTTTCTCTAAACTGAGTTTACTGCTATCTAATCGATACCATTGTGCCGGAGCTCTCTGCATAACAATACAGTCCCCTTGCCTAATCACGAAACACTTATACATCTCCTCCCTCTAGTGTAAAAATATGAGCATTCATCATGCTCAAGATGTTTGCCATTTCGTTGTTCGCTCACAGTTCCTGCAAATTCCGCGTTCAACCTCCCCAACAGCGTGCGAGCCCCCAATCACCGGCCCCGCACTTCTATTCAAACCACACCTGCATAATTGCCACATCTGACCTTTTCCAACCTGTCTCAGGCAAGCGCGAATGCACAATTGAGCCGCGGTATAAATAGCAGCTCATTTCATGCTGCTGAGGCATAAAACAAAGCTTGATTTTCATACCCACTTCATCTCACCAAACGCCGAACCGAGCCACCAGGACCCGTTTCCCGTAATGACACCGACCCAAACCGATGGCGCAGCCAGCAAAGAGTCACGGGATGTTAAAAGATGGTGTAAATACAGCCTTGTTGTCGTTACGTTGTCAAACTGGCAGAATCAATTCAACGACATAATTCGATTCTCGCCAACCCTTGTGAATTGGTAATGGCTCTCTGGATGACTAACTTCGATTACTGACAGCCGTTCTCTAAGTAGGGCACGGGGGGGAAAAAAAGTTTTGATATTGAAAGCGGCTCATAGGCTTAATCCACAATTATCCTTAAAGCTCTCCCCTGTCTAGGAGATGCTGTGCCCCTTTATTGATTCGCTGGAGATTTCTTTAGCGTGTGAGCGAGCATTAGAGCACAGATTTGCAAACAATGCACACATGCATAACAACAAGCAAAGCATGCGAGTCGCATCTTCTTAACCAGCTCGTCGCATACATTGCGGCTAAACGGCATCTCGGTGCATTTAAAAAAAACATGACCCCGATGTGTTGCGGATTATGCTTTTGTGTTCTTGAGGCACGATTACAGAAGCTTGCGCTTTTGATCTCATTACAACAGATTTACAGGATGCTTTATAAGCTTAATAATTCATCGGATCAGATTTGATCATTCTGAGGAAGATCATTCCTTTGAGAAAGGCTTTCCACATGTGTGAGTGCTTGATATAAATCTGCCAAGCGTCTGCTACGACGGGAAACCCAGAAACAAAGGACAGAGACGGCACTGGCCTAACACAAGAGGATCGCTTTTAACGCACCACAGAGAGCTGCGATAAATTGACAAGGAAAGAGGGTCTTTTCATGTGAAGTAGAATGCGCGACGAAACGAACTTTACACAATCACTGAACACAGAAAACCAGAGTAAGAGTATTCTTGAAACTCGGTAGTGAAGTAGAAGTGTGCGTGGGTGGACGGGGGTGGGTGTTAATAGGGAATTAATGAGAGAAGAGCATACTGGATGAAGGGATGAACATGAAGCTACAAAGGAAAGATGCAGGATTAGCCGAGAGTGGGGGTGTTTTATGTGGGAGGGATTCTCCTCTTAAAAAAGTAATGGGATAGGCATCCCCCTGGAAACTAGAGCCCACACACAGATAGCCACACACAATGCCTCAGACATGCAGTTCTGCTGTGGACAAGCAGGAGCGCTAGAGCTGTTGGGCTTATGTTTATTGTGAAAGCTTTGATAAAGGACTGTTAAATTTGACCCATCTTACACTACAGACATGAATGGTACCAGACACAAACGAGGAGAGGTGTGCTATTACTTTTCTAAGGAATTGGATTTAAGTTTTCATCTGTTGAAATAATTGAGTTAGAGGATCAGAACCAAAATATTCTGGGCTTTTTAAATTTGGCCATTAACCAACTGCAAAGAAGAACACACTAAAACTGTCCTGAACACCCAGCAACTGTACCTCTAACTGTTCTATGCAACAGCTGCATAGAACACCCCACCTAACATCTCATTAGAACACCCGAGCAACTGCCCAGAACACACTAACAACTGCTTCCAACTGCTTCCTAAAACAATTTCACCCACCCAGCAACTGCATAAACACCCCAACAACTGCTTAACTGCCCAGAACACATTAACTGCTGCACAGAACGTCATAACAACACCATAGCCAAAACACCCTAAAAACTGCACAAAACACCCTAACAACTTCCTCCCAGCAACTGCACAGAACACACTAAAAACTGCTCAAAACACACCAATAATACCATAACAACTGCTTAGAACACCCTAAAACTGCACAGAACACCCTCACAACTATCCACTCCAGAACACCTAGCAACCACTATGAATAACAACTGAATAGAACTGCTTAGAACTCCCTAACAACTGTACAGAATACAAAATAACCCAGTAACAACTGCTTAAAACATCCAAAAACTGAACAGAACACCCTAGCAACTGTCCACTCCAGAACACCCTATCAAATTGCACAGAACACCCTAACAACTGCATAGAACACCCTAGCAACTGTCCACTCCGGAACACCCTATCAATTGCACAGAACACCCTAACAACTGCATAGAATACCCTAGCAACTGTGCAGAACACCATAGCAACTGTCCACTCCAGAACACCCTAACAACTGCACAGAACACCCTAGCTACTGTCCACTCCAGAACACCCTAACAACTGCACAGAGCACCCTAGCAACTGTCCACTCCAGAACACCCTAACAACTGCATAGAACACCCTAGCAACTGTCCACTCCAGAACACCCTAACAACTGCACAGAACACCCTAGCAACTGTCCACTCCAAAACACCCTAACAACTGCACAGAACACCGTAGCAACTGTCCACTCCAGAAGACCCAGGCCAGCACTATAAATAACAAATGCCCAGAACACCTAACTGTCTAAAACACTCTAACACCTGCACAGTAACACTAGTAGCAGGTTGTGTACGGTCAAGCACCAATCACATTTTTTTTAAAATCTAATTTTACATGTGTAATTGAATATTTATGTGATATTAGAAGTATGCATAAACCTTTGAGCAATATACATACATTATCAACCAGCAGTACAGTATATTACCCCTGTATGAGCTGCAGGAACTGACTAAATGTAAATGCACATTTTTTCCATTTTAAACCCTGGGAAGTACACTGAGAATTTATATCAGCCACCAAAGTGTTGCATAATGCAGATGCTGATGAAATGCCCACGGAACAGAGCTTTATATCAAATAAGAAAGGAAATGTATTTATTTGCCTTCTGCTTCCATCTTTCATTTGTTTCCAATGTCAAAACATCTGATTAACATGCATGTGAAAGAGCGCATCTGGATAGGTTAACATCGGAAAGATCTACAGTACACTACCAGTCACAAGTCTGGAAATAATTATGATATCAAAAATGTTTTTGAAATAAGTTTTTTAATGCTCACCAAAGTTATTAAAAGTTATTATTGTGAAACAATTACAATTAAAAATATAGTTTTGTAGGCCTACATGTTATATGTTAAAATATAAAATATATGTAAAAATGATGCATGATGCATTGATTGTTGCCAGTGTCGCCATACTGTACATTTGATCTCTATCAAATGGAGTTACTCATACCAAATATATAAAACATACAGAGGTGAAGTGTCTAATACTGATTGTTTTTGGACAGATATCCCTCCAAACTGGCTCAAGCTTGCAACATTAGCTGTGTCATACAGAGATCTGTTTACATATTTCCATATTATGGAAATGGACAAGAACAAGAATGGACAAGAATTGGGAACGGACCCCAAGCTGGAATGTCAAAGTGCAACCCATAAACCTGGTTACGGTGGACTTCAAACTAATTAGGGGTTAAGTTCAGTCTGATTTCATTACAATTCGTACATATTTGTGAGGTGGCTAATTCATACAAATTCGGTTGAACTAATTTTTGCTAAATTGTATGTTTTTATGAGCTGCACAATTTGTATGAATTTGTATAAATGACCCACACCTACAACCCCACCCCTTAACCTATCCTTCACTGGGCTTTAGACAAATCAAATAAAATCTGTGAGGTCATACGAATTTGTCCGAATAAGCCACCTCGTAAAATACATACAAACTGCTCATGAGATAGCATCGTAATGGTGCAGTCTGCTCGTATAATGGTGATTCCTGGTATCCGGTCACATTTTTACTTTATAATTTTTTTAAAATGTTCAAATATACGGAACACATACTGTAGTAGCCAAGCTCAGTGTTCTATTAGAATTTCCACCCTGATAATTTCACATTTCAGTCTATAAAAACCTAACAGGGTGGAAAATTTTGAGCTAAATTAGCTGTAGTTTTCAGTGACCAACATTTAGCTCTCTAACCTTCTACAGATGAACATAACATTTATAACTATGTCAGGTATGTTTTTACACATTCTCCACCATAACAGGGTGGAGCTTTAAGAATGGGGCAAGCAGGAGAACATGGAGAAAAAGGTATGAGTTTCTACAGCTAAATAAATAAATAAACAATAACACTTCTTTAAAAAATGATCTCAGTGGAATTGAAGTCAGTAAATGGAGAAAATTGTCCAAAAATAAATATACTTTCACATGATTTATATGTATGAGCAGATGAAGTTTAGCCTAGTCTACAGTATAACGTAATTTAAAACTATTTTGAGGTTTTTATAATTTCATGGTTCTAGTGGAAGCTGATTGCTTTGCACTGAGGATATGATAAAATTTAGCGCATATATCATATATAAAAAATATTTTCCTATAAATATGTGACTATTTAAGAGAAAATGAGTATGCATATCATATGGCGCTTTTCCACTGCGTGGTACGACTCGGTTCGGCACGGCTCAGTTCGGCTCGGTTTGCGTTTCCATGCAGTTTAGTACCGCTTTAGAGTGGGCG
>JAUCMU010000026.1:5858201-5895342 GCA_032275025.1 Enteromius treurensis | reverse complement strand
GACCAGCAGAGTTTACACGTCACGTTTTGGTAACGGTACGGCTCGCTTGGAACCTCGGCTGAGGTGGTACTAAAAAAGGACCAGGTACCAGTGGAAAACCCCCCAAAAGTGAGCTGTACTGAACCGTACCGTACCGTACTATGCAGTGGAAAAGCGCCAATAGAGACAGAAAAGTCACTGTATAACAGGAATGACCCATAATACAACAGCATGTTTACTTGAGTGTAAAGCAAGTTTAGCGTTTGTAGAATAAAGTTGCGCAGCCGGCAATCTCGGGAAGCGACTCAGCGCTCATCACAGCAACAAGTCCTCAAGTCTCCCACTCAGGAGCTGAGCGTGCTGCGCTTCTCCAGGTGTCTCCTCTGGGCAGATGGGCTGCGCGACTGGCATTTATAGAACAGCAATTACTCAACATCTGCCACAGTGATGGAACCTCAAATTATACCATGGAACTCAGCGGGGGGCTGTAGGTAGGAGCTGTGGGTTTTCAGCATGGGAGGGCGGACAGGGACCAACCTACCAGGTGTTCCCCACACTGAATGTCTCAAGGGGGGCGATGGAGAAAAAGTCGGGGAGGTAATCAGCTTAGCTCATTTAGCCTCAACAAAACCACCCAGCCTGGCCAACACAGTTTGAAACGCTAAGTTATGCGTTTGCATCTTAAATGAATTCATAAATGATAAATAGGACCACGTATTGGCGAGATTCAGCTTTTAAACTCCTAAATATAGACTAGTCATATAGCTCCTGCGCTCTGCCTCTCATCTATATTCATGCTTTTCCATATGGGAAAGGTCTATGCATCTCAAGCTAAGCTGTGAAAAGCACTCCTGCTGCAATTACTGATTAATTACAGGGAATTAAAGCAATTAAGGCTTTTGAAATATACAATTAACCATCACATTTCCTGTTACAGGCCTGAGATTATAATCCATTCATATCTTGTTCCACCGTAGCGTTAGTTTCAGATGCTACCGCCTTGAGCCGGTCAAAAAACTTTTAGCAACAATGTGGATCTGTGCAGCGTGTGAGATGACATATGCATTCACATGTTCGTTATTTAAATCTGAGCGCTTTAGCATGCAGAATAATGCTTGTCAAATGTTCTTAGAGATCGGATCCACCCGAAACTAGGCGGGTTACCAAAAAAAGAAAATGAAAAACCTGAAAAGACAACAGAAATGCGAATATGCAAAGGCTCGCTCCTTTCACAAGTAAACAAATAAACATAACAATAGTTTGTGTTGTCAAATCGCGATTCAGCTTTCCTCAAACCTCAAGGAAAGAGCGATACTTTTTGACAGATGAGGCACAAAGGTACAATAGAAGGTAGGAACGTGGCTCCTCTCCCAGGTACGGCGATGATGGTGTGACTGATTGAAAAACAAAGAAAGGAATTTGAAGATTTGAGAAAGTGAGAGAAGGTCTTACGGGGCGCTGTGTCGGCTCCGCTCTCCGGCATTACGCCAAACAGGGCATGTTGCCTGGAGTCTTGCCTACGGACATCAGCATGGGCACGCACACTCTTTCTCCTGTTTCCTGCTTTTTTTTTCAGTCTGTTTTATTTACTAGCAGCATGGCGCGCATTTGCATGACAACAACAACAAGATGTCTCAAAAGATTTCTATTAAACTTTTCAATGTATCATCTGTCTCCACACGTTTCCCTGCACTTAACTTTAGGTGCCAAGTCATTTCGAACTGAATACTTAATATCCGGAGCGGAGGAGCCATTTGAAAAGTGCGTTTGGGGACGGGGAAGCACACAAAGCATGAATATTAGTAATTCTTGAGTGAGATAAAGGTGACTTGGCTTGCAGTCTGAGATTTGACTGTTTGAATTCTACCTTGAATCGCTTAATTAATGAATTGACTTGTGTGGCAGAAGGGACTGCATTGTGCCGTGACCCTAAAACATATCAAATGATTTAACGTAACTATTTAATAACAGTTTTCAGTATAGCATTGTTGTAATTCTTTTATAATCATCAAACCTGTGGTGACCTCGAATTAATTGGCAATTTAAGTGACAAGGAAAGGATGAAAGGTTATAAAAGGTTATTAAAAATGTAAAGCCATAAAAGAAACTCTGATCGTTCTAAAAACATATACATATTGTAATACATTTTTTATATAAAATTGTCTATCTTTATATTATATATTCTCTCGCTTTATTTATTTTGTATTTTTAATATTATCGCAAAATTTTATATGAAGAGTTCATATGCATTAAAAAAACAAAAAATCCTGTTTTTAAAAATGTATTATTATTTATCCTGCAATGAATTCAATGAATAATCAACCAAACTGCAGATGGACAGTTTTGATTAAATAATAATAATGATAATAATAATACAGCTAACTAATTCAAAAATGTTTTATGAAAATTAATTAATAATGAATGAATTAATAAATTAAATATTTTAGCAAATAAACTCTTTAAATTATTTTAATTAAAATAAAATATTCAGAATTTTAAGCATCTTTACTCCAGTCTTTAGTACGACATGATCCTGCAGAAGTCATTCTAATCTGATGATTTATTGGTGAATTTTTTATAATGATTATTATCATGTGTTGTATGTAAAAAAAGCCCCCAAGATTCTTTAATGATTAGAAATATTTTGTTACAATATGTCTTTGCAAACCAATTGCATAAAATATATACATCTCTAAAAGCAAAGTGCAAGTAAATATCACTGAAACTGTAAACATAAGGCACATAACAATTTTTCTCCAGCAGTGCAGTTCTGCTTGAGCTGGGGTTGTAGAACAAATTCTGCCTCTTCCTGCTGCTGGAGCCTCGGGACTAAAGGCCTGAAAGAGGAGCTTACGCTGTGTTACCCGGTGTCATGAATCTTTCATAAAACTGTCACAGGAAAGATGGAGCGCTCGATGTAGCCATAATTCCCAGTGCCGACACAGTCCCAGTAGAAAGTGTGTTATTGAGGCAGGTGCATGCTTCGAGTCTGTTGTGTTAATTGAGATTGGCTGTAATAACATTTTACATCAAGTCACTATAAGAGCGTTATGACAATTTCAGTGTCAAGTTAATATTGAAAAACGACTTTCTATATCCTTTCTTTGCTCTTAGTTCTTCGCTCTGCTCCTGTTCTAAGTCTTTCTCTGTATTTTCTTAAATGTGATGAATTATCCATTCTTCTCTTCAGGAAACTCGCTAAAATAAGAGAGATTGCCTTCTTTTGCATGCTTAGATAAATGATCAAATATTCATATCCATACATAGTTAGCTTGCGCTTTTTGTTCTATTTTCTTACTCTGGAACATTTCTCTGCACTTTATTGTTTTTCTTATTCATGAAGAGCACAGCAAGTGTCCTTATATCAGCATTATGAGTCATTTAAAGGCTCTGCTTGGGAATTAACTCCACAAACCTTAACATTTTCACTCTCGTGCATGCCATACAAGAACATCCTCACACAGCTCAATTGAAACCCATTTCTACGACAACCCAAAGACCTTTGCAACTGCTGCACAGTTATGAATGGTAAATATATCCATTTAAGGTCACATTTGTGGCCGAGATTTAGTTCTGAAAATGTGAATGTCACATGGCTTATGCAAAAAGTCACATGGCAGTTTAATTACAGCTGGGATATTTAAATCTTCTTTTAATAATGCATCAATGACATTGTTCTGTCTTTTCTCAGAAATCATGATCATAACGTATGGGAATATGTCCGAATGTTTTTATCCACCATACTGAATATGTTTGCTATGCAATATAAAATTGTATATAATATATATATATTTATAGTATAAATTTGCTTTTCTCTCACAGTTATTTTGCATTATTGGCTCTATGGAGAACATTTAGATCCATGTTACATTTTATTTTATTTTTTTATTCTTTACACAAACTGTTTAGTGAAAGGTTCTTTGTATTAGTATTAAGCTCTCAAAACCAGAGCTGAAAAGCAATATAGTTATCTTTATCATTAATTAATAATCATCTTGTTTACAAAGTCTCATTAACAGACTTTGATTGCAAAAAAAAAATAATAATAAAAATAATAGAAAATCCAGAATTATTTGTGCGTTTCCTTGATTTTCCACTTCCCCGTGGAACACTTCAGCAGATAATGACGAAATGCTGTCTGCTCCAGCTCTAGTAATGACATCTAATGTGTTGAGCTGGGATAATGTGCATTACAAGTTGCATTTGCGTTGAGTTTGGAATATGCCTCCACGCTTTAATACCGCGCTGCAGTGAGAATCCATTATGGTAATGCAGCACCTGAGGGAAGCAATGGGAGAGATCAGTCTTCAAGTGCTTATTACCAAAGATGACTGTGTTTAATGAAAGCCTCCCTGCGTGAGAAGGTAAGCCTTTCCCTTTCTCTCTCTCTCTCTCTCTCTCCTCTCTCTTTTTCCATTTGTCCTTTCAAAAACTCAGCTTCCAAAGTGGATTCTCTCTGCCGCCCATCCAGCGTTGAGGAAGCAGCTTTAAAGCTGTAGCTTGTCAAGCTACAAGCTACTTATAATTTGAAGTAGTTCAACTGGAGTCAAGCTACTCTTTTTAAAAAATTAGCTACACTACAAAGTAACTAGACTGAAAGAACTTTGTTAAACACAGTGGTAGTGTTTGGTTAATATCCAATTTAATCCAATCCATATTCTTGTACAAAAATAATGACAGGTTTTCAATTAAATCAGTCTTAATTAGGGTCGGTGCATTTGAACTTCTCACGAAAACTTTCCGTCCAATTCACAACATGTGCATAAGCACATGAGCTTGTTCTTAAACTCGTTCTGCTGTTAGTGAATTTGGAGTCTTTTAAATGAGGGCCAGTGTGCACGAAGTTAGTCATTTGCATAATACACACCCAAACAGCTCCATATGAGGGCTTTTCGCAAAGCATCACTGGTCCAAAGAAAGACAATTATGACACCAAAACAAAGGACAAAGAAAAATTACTTTCTGTAGTTACTTTTCACCCACCGTGTAAATAACACATCTAATTATATGTAGGGTTCTTTTTACTATACATGCTTATTGGGCATTGGTCATACATGTTTATTATTGCTTATGTGTGGTATAAGTTGTGTTTGAATTTTTCTGACATTTAAAATACATTTTAGTATGAAAGATTTAGATTAATCATGATACATTTGTGATAATGTCCGGATATTTCTCACAAAAATGTGTGCGTATGCATGTTTAGTGAATCAGACCCAAAATGTCACACAGGGATTTAATTAATTTAACTTATTTTTTACTTTCTTCTAGACAATATAGTATGGCACTAGCAACACCAAGAGCATGGGTTCATTTCCCAAGGAATGCATGAACTGAGGTGAAGTGTAGATTGAATGTTACTGATGTACTTGGATACTTAAGCTGCCTACAGAAAACAAAGAAACATCAACAATGAAAAAGTAGTAATAGTTTGAAGTATACTGCTATTCACTGGAAACACTATAAGAAAAATATTTGAACTTACGAAAAAGTTGTTTTATGCAAATCTATTCGATATTGATAAGGCTCCAAGGCATCTTTTTTCAGGAAACACACAGAATCACCAAAACCCCTGGCAAAATTACATTCAAATAACATAACACAAAAATATGCATAAAACCACCTCATTGGAAAAATGTGCCTCTGCCTACATTATTGCAAGAAAATGTTAAATTATAATTACTAGGGCAGATTGTTAACATACATGACATATTATGTGATTCCTTGCACAGTGTAATGACCTTAACACAGTTTTACCACAGTGCATGATTTGTAAACCAAAACAATTTGACATTTGCTTCACATAACCCATCTTCCGGTGTAGTAAACTTGCTCTATAGCGCACCTGATACAGCATTGCAATTGAAATGTAAAGTGTCAAGGTATGAGCTGAGAGACTAACAAGACAAGATTGCCATGTTTTTTATCTAATGTTTATGGACCAAACCAAAATTCCCTTTATTTTTTGATAAGAGGTCTGTATCCTGCTTTTTCCTCACCAGAAAGTTGAGGATTCCGGTTCATTAGCTGCTAGGTAAATAACAAAAAGAATAACAACATGCAGTAAACAGTGAAACAGTTTGCACTACAACCAGTGTGTTCATAACTAAGATAACACATTAAAATAATAAACAATATTACAGAGAGCTCAACGCGCTGCAACTTAAGAAAACACATGCAAACAACATTTGGAAAACATCATCAGTTTGACAACACAGGCTCTGCAAATTCTCACAATGCAACCAAACACAGAAACGCGCTGCAAATAGCACGGACCACAACGGAAATGTTTCAGGGGGACCTCAAAAAGTGACGGACCATCTGAGAGTAACTCTAGCTAACATAGCATTAAAACAACTTCTCTGCTCTGACCAAAAGCCACGGAACAATAATCAGGTCCCAGATGGGTTTGTCCCTTGTGGTCAGTGCTGTTAGCAGTGTGTTTATGTGTTTGCAGTCCCTCCCTGTGTTTGGTTGCGTTGTGAGAATTTGTAGTTTGCATGTGTTTTTTTCTTTTTGCATGTGTTTTCTTAAGTTTGCAGCGCATTGAGCACTGAGCGTTTTGTACAGCTAAAAATAGCTGGACACGGATGGGACCAGAAGATAGAGCCATAGAATTTACAAATGGCGGCGTACACTTTTATGTCAGGAAAAAGGTGGACAAAGAAATAAAAAAAACATCCTGTAAGTTTCAGAGCTCAAAAATATCTCTAAAAAGTTTGCCAGTTTGCCAAAACGACATGTTGTGGAATGTATCACTTTATGACGTAATAGTGTGTATGAACACCACCTCCGCAGAAGAGGATCTACACCTGCCTCTACATCACTGCCAGTCTAACCTGTGTTTAAAAGAGAGACGAATGTACAGGTGTATGCAGAAACAAAGTAATAAAGGATTGTTGAAATACAGCGTTTGCATTGTCTTCCTTCTGATACCAATGTTAGAAAAGATAAATTTTTCCTCGAATGAAGTTACAGACCATGTCAGTAAGAACTCGTAGTTCGTATTACGTAGTTCCACAGTTACGTTTATAAACAAGGAACAATTTGATGCAAAATTCAGAAAGAAAGATGGAAATGCAACAAGTTTTTTTAACATGATAACTATTGCTATGTCTGCTAAACAAGCTCATATCATATCACATCGTGTGATATGAGTATTAATGCATTTTTTTTACCTTCATCACAGCAGAGTCCATCTGTGAAGTATTCAACATACTGTATCATGAAATGTTTTTAAGTAACATAATATAATATACCCCCCAATATTTTTTTAGGATGGTTCAGTTAATGAGTATTGGCTTTTTAGAGTAAACAAACAAGCAGTCGGATCTTTTATTTCGAAAGCATAACAAATTCTTAGAGTCAACCATATTAAGTGTTACTATTTCTCCCATTCATAAGTGTACAAATGGTCTCCAACCAGTGGCTTTTAGCATTATTCCCCTTAAAATATCTCAGACCACACAACTGAAGTATGTAGTTGGTATACTCTAAGAGTTTTAAACTGCAGCCATCACCATTCAGCAGTTCCTTTGCTCTTCCTTGTCCTCCTCTCATGTCTCATCATCTTTCTCTTTACCTCCCCTCTCTCATTTGTCTACACCAAGCAGTGACAGCTTATGTAACAGCTCCAAACTTAGCTTCCTATTTGAACGGCATGTTACGCTTCAGTTTTTTTTTTTTTTTTTCTTCCATTACATGACTCATTTTAGTTATTACCCTTTGACAAAGAGAACAAGATGAGGGGAGGGCTGATCTGGTAGAAGCAAGAGAGAACGATCGAGAAAAAGAAGAGAAATAGAGAAGTGGAAGAGAAAATAAGGATTTAATTATTTAGTCTCTACAGCGTGAGTCTGACCCAGATGAGGCTTTTGGTGCTACTCATAGGCCAGAGGTGCATGATGCTTCATGGGGTCTGCCCTGGGACAGGGAAAAGACAGCACACAAAACCAACATATTGAGCGGGTAACATGCAGGAGGGAATCGTGAGAGAGCGAGAATGAGGGATGTGAAAAACAAGAACAAGAGAAAAATGAAGAAGCACTTAGTCACTTGTCTGCCTTGGAAATATCACGATCTTCCATAAGACTGATTCCATAATCAGTCACACGCATTTCATTGCTTCTGCTTTAAATTCCCAGCTTAGAATAAACACTGACAAATACTGGTTTAACTGGTTTTAACTTTCAGCTGACACATTACAACTTCTCACCAACCCATCATTTATTTATTAGTAGTTAGTGATGGATTTTGGGTGTGGGGGCGTTAACAGTGCTGTCAAATGTATAGATAAATACACACAAATATACATGCATATATTTAATATATATATTTATGTATAAAATAAATATTATATACATATAAATATAGATGTAAATGTCTTACATATACTGTCCCCATATATTTGTGTGTTCTTACATATACAAAAAAATATACACAGTACACACATATATTGTGTAAACACAAACTTTTGGATGTGATTAATCATGATTAATTGATTTGACAGCTCTAGAAAAAATACATTATTATGCATTTTTTATAAAAAACATATGTGTACATGTGTTTGTTGCCTTTATTTAATAACAAATAATGCTTTTAGCATCATTACTCCAGTCTTCTGTGTCATATGGTCCTTCTGAAATCTTTCTCTGCAGCAGAAGAAACATTTCTGAGTATCATTAATGTTAAAAAAAACAGTTGTGCTGCTTTTTGTGAAAACCGTGATACATTTATCTAAGGATTCTTTGATGAGAAGAAAGTTAAAGTGACAGCATTTACTTATAATACAAATTTGCTCAAATCTGCTAAAACCAACATTTTCAAGTCTGTTTGATGAAGCTGCACACAAACAGATTTAGTTGATGAACTTCTCCTCACTGTTTAGTGTGTGAGGAGCAGTGTACACTGCGTAGGGACCATGTGAATTGGACAGTGTTACATTAAGGGAAAGTGGAGGGCATTTATACAGTGAAGTTCCCCAGAGAGCTCTCTTACTTTCATCTTTCAATTCCTCGGGGCAGACAACAAACTTGAGGGAGCAAGAGAAATAAATAAGGTAGGACAAAAGAGAATGTGCAACTAAGCTGTGATGCCCTTGACTTTATTCTTTCATTGTTATATTACATATAAATAAATCTAGGAATTTCTCAAAGTGATTAAGTAGGTCAGACTTCCATGCTATTCTCTGCATCCTAAACTGTACATACGAGTCTAAACAGGGTTGGTTTTAGCTTTCTAATAAATGCTCAGAGGGAAATTCTCAATCCAACCCATCTAAAAATATACTACAGTTTTGCTGGAATATCAGAAGCCGAGAGGAAATGCTTTTGCCTGTCTGACTGAACAAACATTAGAGGGAAAATACTACAACTTTGTCCTCTTCCTCTCCTAATTGCCCTGTTTTTAATACACTGCGCTTCGCACATCTCCTCATTCCACTTATTCCTCCAACAGATTCCGTCTGCTCCAGCGCACGGGTGAATCAGCGCTCCGCACGGCCACAGCCACTAAACTTCCGATAAAATCAATGTTTAATTCACATCGCTCGAGGCCATTGACAGAAAGTGGAAGCCTTTCATCTACAAAGAGATACATGGAGGCTCCTGGCGCGAAAGGAATCTCGCAGAATTAGTGCAATCGTCACGAGATGTCCCATTTATTTCACTGAGCGTATGCTCTCGCTGACACTAAGAAGATCTGAGGGGCCCCGGAATGAGACGTGTCCCGCTCACTCAATGAACCGCTGGAGTGAATGTGGACAGGGTGCAAAATGCACCTTTTAGTACTTCGAAAATGACATATTTTTATGCAAAATATTGCTTTGTGGTGGATATCATTTCATTCTGGTCTTGAGGACCCTTTGCACTGCATGTTTTGCATGTCTGTCTTATTTAGCAAACTTGATTCAGATCATGTCTGTGAACTGAACTGAGCATCCTCAGGACCAGAACCAACTGTGGATGTTGTCCCTGACACTGGGATGAAGGGCCCTATTGTACGTTTTTATGAGGGCTGGGGCCCGCACGTGTCATTTTGTCACACACACCATGAATTCAAGTAATGACCCTGCATGAGTATTCATAAGTCAAATGCAGTCAAAATATGGTGATTTCACTTGATATTTTAAATATCATATTTATAAAAAGTTAAAGTCATATACAGTATTACTTTATCACCACAAAAGTAGGCCTATATTAATTAACTTAATATGGTTTGACACAGATACTGTTTTTTTCATTTCACGTAAGTGAATAAAAAAGCTTAGTCATTTAAAAAAGTTAGCCATTTAAAAATTGCTTCATTTTGTATTTATCTATTTATTTAAATTTTAAAAACTGTTATTTTCGAATTTTGAAAATACTAGAAGCGGAACTTCCAAGTTCAAATGTTGTTCAAATGCTGAAAAGTTATTACAAGTTATTTGCATTTAAATTGATTTTATTGTTGTCAACGTAATAAAGTTAACAAATAAAACATACCAAAATATTTAGGTATATAGGTTTTGAATACCAAGAACCAAACTAACCGGTTACAATTTCAGAAAAATTATATAACATTTATTGAGTAACATCCATCCGTCTTGTTCTCAAAATGCTAGCAAAAAAACATTATTTATACTTCATTTATAGATTTTTTTTTTATTTTTTTTTTCTGAAATATTTTAGTTGAATATGGATATTTTTTTAAAATGTCAAACAACATTCTCATAAATGTTTGAAAATGATCAAGTGAAACATTCTATTAACATTCCCATAACCAAGAACAAACGTTTAAATACTTTAAAAAAGTTTTTTTTTGAACATTTAAAGAAAATGATTTTAAATATGATTTGTGAATATAACTTTAGAATAGGTAAGACTAGTTAACTACTTACGACTTTTCCCTCTATATGTAAATGTTTAATTTGCTGTTTATTAATAGTTAGTAAAGTAGTTGTTAAGTTTATGTGTTGGGTAGAATTAGGGATGTAGAAAAAGGTCATATAGAATAATGCATAAATATGTGCTCAATTAGCATTAATAAATGGCTAATATTCTAGTAACCTGCATGCTAATAAGCAACATGTTTATTAATAAACCATATTAATCATAATAATGAGACTTTAATTGCCTACATAGCTCATAAGCGATAGTAATAGTAATGCACCTGTATGCATGTTTATACACAGCCTGAGAATATTTGTTTTCTATTTGAATCGCTTCATTTAAAATTAGAAATTTCATTCTCTCTATATTTTTCATGTCTGTAAAGGCAAGTATACACAGAGTTTTGAAGTGACGTGTTCAGGTTCACAGAGACTAAGACGGCAGAAAGGGCATCCGGTTTGCTTTCGTTATTTTACTAAAGCGCAAAGATTTATTGTTATTGTGAGGGCACACAAAGAAACATAGAGTCTGTATAGATTGGAAAAATATATTACTTTTATCTGTATGACTACAAATTACTAGCATTTTAAGAGCAAGTATTATTTTCTGCGACTAAGAGACTTATAAAATTTTGTTAGTTCACTATTTGGGTTATTTGACTATTAATAGGCATCCCTAGATTTTAAGAAAAGCATTAAAGTGAAATGCTATCATGGAACTTATTTTTTTTTTGCAAGCTGGTAATCATTCAGTATTGTTTATTCAGGCTGAGCAGCACAAATTATTCTGAGTCTTCACCTCTTGACCTGAAACAAACATCATATGATAAGCATGCATGCATATCAGAAGCATAATTGAATATCTTCTGCCATGCTATGTTATATCTCTCACGGTCAGCTAGCTCGAGGCCAGTGGCACTATCACAAACCTCCATCCACCGTAATGCCACCCGAAAGCTCCTCGCCTGGAATTCATTACTTCAACTGGGCCACCTACAAAGCCCTGTCCACGCTGCAAGGTGCTACGCCTCACTCGCTCTGCCAAACACTAATTCTAATTCGTCAACCTTTTGAAAATAGCTTATTTATGTAATTCCCCCCTCCTTCCTTCCACCATCCCCCAAAAAAGATTTTAAAAAAATATGCTTGCTTTGGAAAAAGCATAAATAATTAGCATTTTGTTACTGCAGAGATAGCTTATTAAACAAAGCGGGAGCGGAGCTTAGCGATGGAGCGGCGTTTGAAGTGCTCTTGAATAATCCAGCTGAATATGTACTTGCCCTGCAGCACTGAAGATGCGTCCAGAACCGTCACACCGTACAGAGACACTGACACGTGACTCACTGCTGAAGCTTATTGAGATCATCTTCAGCAGCAACATATGTAAAATCTGCCATGTGCTAAACCCATTCCTCAATAGTTTCTAAAGATGTTTGTACCAAGCGTCAGATGCCCATAGGCGATGACCTATCAGTTCCTGCGCTGGATGCCACTTTCCATGAATAAACTACACTTTGATCTTCCACAAGTCTTTTTTTAAGCATTAGAGGCACAAATATCATGTTTACTTTGTATTGTTTTTAGGTTTTAGGACTACTTTGATGGAAGTTTTTGATCCCCTTCAAATGTCGATACTGCATATTAAAAAATAAAATTTCTTTAAGAACAAAAAAAGAAAATTTGATTATTTATCATAATTATTTGATACAAATGTAATTATGTTAACCAAATGAATGCAATAACATAAAAATATATATCATTCATTCGTTCCGCAAACCTTTGCTATTAATTAGTTTTGCATCAGTTTTACATATGAAGAGTTAATTTGCAAAAACAGATAACTTAGGGTTTTTTTTTTAAACAATTAAAAAAAAAAACATGTTTTTTTTCATTATGCATTTAAATTAATCTTAATCAGACTACATTTGGTTATTTTGATTAAGATAAAAAAAATTACAGCTAAACAACAATAAAATATGCACGAAAAAAACAATTACATCATAAAAACATGATTTTTTTTGGGGAAAAACAAACAAACAAAACAAACAATGCATGGTCAGTATATATACATATAAAAACAAAACAAAAAAAAACTAAAGAAAAGAAAAGAAAACATTTGGTCCAAGCTACTTGGACACTAATCAACATAACATAATTTCATTTCATTTCATTTTTCCTTCATCATTTTTTATTTAGTTAATGTACAATTTTGGATAGCTAAATAAATTAAACTGTTCATACAATATTTAATTTGACCTCCAGAGATTGACACTAATCACTTTCTAAAAGTTTAGAACCCTTTTTTTCAACCATTTCTTGAATGAGAAAAAAATACCCATATTTTTGTATAAAAAGTAATCCATTATTAAGAATCCAGATATTTCATTGAAAACAATATATATCAAGTAACTTGAAAGTAGAGCTTGAATTGAAAACTGGGATTATCTGGGTACTTTTCCTGTTAACTACATCACCAGTGTTTTTTTTAGACACTAACGGCAACATTTCTCAAAAATAAGCCTTATAATAGTTGTCTCTAAACAGTCAGAATTAGTTGCTTTATTTACAAGCAAAACTCTTCCATCTCCACGGCTGAAAGGAAATGTTAAGTAAGCATCCAGCCCTGAATTTCTCTCAAACCAGCGCAGTGTGTTCAGAGCAGCAGTGGTCAGTTAAGGTCACCGGTGCAAAGGTCAACACCCACATCTCTGCTGTTTGCTCTGGAGCATGACAGTCACCTTTGAGGAGCTATCTAGGTGATGTTTGATCCACAAACATGACCACAGTACTGAGCTAAAGGTGTTAGTGAGTCAGAGTGGCTTGTTTGGCAACTATTTCTAAGAGCTACTGAAACCTACCAGGTCATAACTCCAGACTCTTGTGTAAACGTATGAAGTAAATGCGTACAGAAAATTTTTTAGCCTCTTTTGAAGAGTGTGGGTTGATTGCTTCTGTTTGACACACAAACAGCAGTTTGAGGACTTTATACACCGACTGTTGTATACACAACTGAAGTGGCTTTTTTAAATACTTAATCCATCGTTATTCCTTTTAAAGTTATGGTAACCTCTTAAAGTATGGCATTTTGTGTTAGTCATGGAATAACATTTTGTTCATGTTTATACTGTACACTTTAGCGTCTCTGTAGATTTTTTTTTTCCAGAGTAGTGAAGCAGGAGAAATAAGTGAGCGTTAGATAGACATTTACCCTTCATGATTGTATTTTTAACTACATTGCTGATATTGCTCTCACAAGAAAGCTTGCAGGGGTCAGTGGAAGGGACAACCATCACCTGAGGATCACATCGAAAGGTCAGAGGTCTGACATTTCTCGCTGTCCATCACTATCAGCAAATGAGTTTCACTATGTTGTGACACAAATGAGCCACATGCCATCGGCCCAGAAAAGTTCAAGAGATCCTTTAGAGACGCTTGTCAGTTTACTGTATAGCACACCTCTTAATAACTTGATTCTCCATAATGAAAATAACTCAAGAGATATAATCCTGTATTAGTGCAACAAAAAAGTTCAACATTTTATTTAGAATTAAATTATAATACAAATATTTTAAATGCAAAACCTATAATAAAATACGTTTATTTTTATTGTATTATTTGAGAGATAATGCTCATTTTTGGAAATCTGTGCTATTGTGGTCTTGATGAAATTAAAGAGGTATATTTCAGTGATATAACCCTGTATATATTGTGCAAAAAAATACTTTAAAATTATTATAAACAAATTTTTTTTAACATAAATAATTATTTTATTTTATTATTAAGAACTCTAATTATTTAGCCTGGTCTCATGTTTAAACGTAGGTATTAATACGTAACATTTACAACTTTTTGTGCATTTTACTGATGCTAAAAGGTACAATTTAGACACATTTTACTGTTTAAAACGAACAAATTGCTATGTGTTTTATGTTAAAAAAGACTACGCATTTCATAGCAAGTGCATTTTTAGACTGCTTAACCTACCCCTAAACCTACTATTTTTAGCAAATATAAAATGATATTAAACTCAGCTGACTGAAATATGCAGGAAAATAACCATTTTCGTAACAACATAGCATTTAAAAATATTTTTATAGCTGCTAATTTCACTCCTATCTCTAAACATAACTATCTCTGTACAGTATAAGAAAAACATGACAGATAAATGCAATTACAATCTTCTATTTATTGCCAAAATGTCAAAAGCAGAACACAAAAGTAACCCATTTTGTACTTCTGTTGCATTTTTTTGGTTTCTTCACAGCATGTCAGAGAAAATGCCTTTTGTGGCCCGTGGCACCTAAAGTAAAGGTTTAACTATGGCAGAAATGTTATTTATTTTAAAGGTTTAAAATGGAATCTCAATTAACATCATACAGGCCTATTGGGAACGAGCTGGTAGCAAAAATCACACACAACTGAATGAAATGTTATCCTTTCATTTTAATTAAACCGTTTAATAATGCAGCTGCAAATAAGGTCATTGATATGAGACCTAAAATAATAAAATTAATGCAATTTCAATATTCATCAAAATCCAGTTTTATGTGTAGTCAATGCAACAATTTTGTACGTTCAAAAGCTGAAAATACGTCAGCATTGTACGTTTAATAGAACAACATTTTACATAAAATGCATACGAATTATCATGAGATCACGTTGCATTATTGCACATTCTTACCTCACAGAACACATATACAAATTGCATAAGAGGAAAAAGAGCAATTTTTTGCACTGTACATTATATTTTAATACGTCCATAAGTTGTTGTTGGTTTTGATTGTTGTTTCATTGTAGGATGACGAGGAACTGAAAGGGAAAAAAAATCACTACATTACATCAAATTTATATAATATACACTCTCATAAAAATGTACAATGAAAGAAACTGTAACATCTATAAAAACTTTTCACTCCATAAACATTTTTTTTTTATTTCTTTACTGTTTGGTGGA
The DNA here is from genome assembly GCA_032275025.1 of Enteromius treurensis. Taxonomy (NCBI): domain Eukaryota; kingdom Metazoa; phylum Chordata; class Actinopteri; order Cypriniformes; family Cyprinidae; genus Enteromius; species Enteromius treurensis. The sequence continues at coordinate 5,879,542 of JAUCMU010000026.1, read as the reverse complement.
CAAAAAGGGCATTATTCTGTAACCTTAATTTCTGAAATGATTAAATTTGATGTTTTAGCACATCTGTGCATTACATTTTAACCCCGTGATGTCCTTAAGCCCATGAAGCTTCATCTACACACCTGTCCTGATGCACCTCCACCCCCTGCAGTCGTGTTAGGGTCTCGTGTCAATGATAGGCTCAACGGAGCGCATAATCTGAGAGACAGACTCATCCACCTGCCTCAAGGACTCATTAACCCACAACACTTCTGAAACACAATGACATTCTCGAGCAGGGCTCACATCCCCAGACGTGACTCTCACACCACATGCGAGAAGAGACCCAGCCTTCCATGCAGGACAACATACTGATTTGGACAGGACAGACTTAACCTGAGCTCACCTACCAGTCTGGGTTACAAAACATCACACTGGGGAGAAGGGATGGGACGGCAGTGCTATGAAAGGGTTCCTGGACAAAACTCAGGACACTGCCACTGCCTTGTTTTGTCATTGACAATCGTGATATGTCTCAAGACCAGACCACCAAAGCATTTTTTTTTTTTGCTATATTCTTCTATATTCTACCACTCTTGATGGTCATTTGCACATCGCCCTGTGCCTGAGTTGGACTGTAGCAGCAAGAACACTCCCAAAAGAAAAACACATTATTATGGTATCTTCAGATGTTCTCTGGCAATAATCATTTTCCTAAGAATGATGGGTAGTCTATTTTTGTTCTTGAAATCAGCAATCTTATTTTTTAACAATCTATGTATGGGCAACAAAAAATTAGAGTCTTGCATCGACGATGATAAGGCCATTGTTGTTTCTTCAGTTTTGTGGAAAAAATATATAGTAATATATGTGACAGTTAATGTTGAAATTTAAAATGTATACATCATCTGAAATCTACATAAATAAGCTTTCTATTGATGTATGATTGTTAGGATGTCAATATTTGGCTGAGATACATCTATTTGAAAATCTGAAATCTGAGGGTGCAAAAAATAAAAAAAGTCTAAATATTGAGAAACTCACTTTTAAAGTCCAAATAAAGTTCTTAGCAATGCATTTTACTAATCAAAAAACAGGTTTTGATATGTTTATGGTAGGAAAATGACTAAATATCTGCAAGGAACACAATCTTTATTTAATATACTGATGATTTTTGGCATAAAATACAAATTACTTAGTTATTAGTATTTTAGACCCATAAAATGTATTATTAGCTATTGCTACAAACAACGGAACTCATAGATATTCCTTACAATTCAGTTTATTATATTATATAATAGCATACTATATGTGCGTTGAAATTATGCAGATTTTCCCTGGTTAGGTAAAAGGAAAACATATTAAAAAGTCAGTTCCTTGAGAAGCACTAAAATATTAACACTCTGTTGTGTTTGAAGAGTAGATTTGAGATAAAAATGCATTTGCTGAAGCCACATCAGAAAAGACACACATATATAGAGTTAATTATGTGATGCAAATGTCAAAATATAATAGTTTACAAATTATGCATTATAGTCAAAGCATCCTGACGTCAAAACAAGCAATCAATCAAAAGGTCTTTATTAACATGCTCCTGTAAACATAATTTCTCACATCAGCTGAATTGTATGATACACTAGTTCAAGTATCTGTAAGACTTTCTGGCAAGGTACTGTATGCCAGTTGATCCTCAAGTTTAGATATTTGCTGGCACCCCAGGAACTTCTCAAAGACTGTGCCCAGTAGATGGGTCAGGTCACTCTCAGACTTCGACAAATCTTCCCCATCTCCTTGTTTACCTCCTCTGACCTGATTTCAGTCTGGCCTTTCCCTGCAATAGCAGAAGCAGCTCTAATCCTTCCTCAAGACTTTTTCCAAATCTCACCGTGCAGGAACAACCCCAGCCATCTGTGTGTCTCTCTATTGATCTGGCTTCCCTGAGAAGATTCTGGAAGGCTGGAAAATCCCCCCCATCGCCACCAGACTGCACCGCTCAGCGGCCACCATTCATCAGATTGGCACGTGGTGTTCTGTGGCCTTACTGAACATAAAGGCACGTCTGGACGTCCGTCTCCCATTAGACTCATGGATGTTACGTCTCTTCGGAGATCCGCAACAGGAAGTTGTTTGCTCAGTAGGGTCTCTCATTTCATGTGACCATGGCTGTGTTTATAAAATACCTTTCAAAAATGTCCTTTTTCTTTAAGATAAACATAGTATTTTTTCAATATTGCACTGAGAAATTTGAGATCTATTTCAGGCCTATGCAGATGCCAAGGGCCAGATTTATTAAACTGGGCAAATTAGCGTAAGAGCACAGTCCAATAAAAGCACAGACGAGAGTGAGAAGTTCTGTGGGTGATCTACTGACAATACGCAAATTAACAGACACAGATGCACTGCAGTCAGATCATTTCCAATCCAACAAGAGCAGCACAAATTAGAGGAGGGTCACAAACAAGCAAGTCAATGATAAGGCCCAACATGGGTTACGAAATTAAATAATGGCAAAAATACCAGCAAACTGACCACTGAAGAATGTATACAATTTAATACACAAAATGAACTCATCTGATACATGCACATCTAGATATAGTTGGGAAGGGAGCATGTTTAACTCGTTGTAGCATCTCCGCTTCCATTCAAAACAGTTTGAAGACATCATGGGCATCGAGGTTAAGAGTTTTCCAGATGCTGAAGTGGTCATCTGTGGTCATCTTTGACATATTTGTTGTTTAATGATACGCCAAATGGTAGAAGATCTGGACTGTAAGCAGGCCGATTCAGCAGCAGACTCTTCTACTACTAGTAATAGCTGCAGTATGTGGTTTTGCATTGACTTACAGAAACACACAAGGACTTCCCTGAAAAAGATGTCATCCGGAGGGGAGCATATGTTGTTTTCAAATTTTATATAACTTTCAGCATTCATAGTGCCTTCCAAAACATGCAAGAACACTTTTTCACTTTGAAGCAGTCCATTTTAAATTAGTCTTGGCCCACAGGACATGGCAGTGCTTCTGGACCATGTTTAGCATGATAGAGCTTTAGTTGGTATCTACAGATGGCACGGCGGACTGTGTTTAATAAAAGTGGTTTCTGGAAGTATTCCTGGGCCCATTTAGTAACGTCAGTAACAGAATCATTCCGATGTGTGATGCATAATCGTCTGAGGGCAGGTATTCAACCTTGTCCCTTTGCCTGGTTACACAATAAAAGATTTTCTTTAAATCTTTTAAGATCTTCAAAATGTGAGAGACCACGAACATGAGGGGAAAAAATCATTTCGCCCCTATAGTGTGTGATGTCCTCGGGTTTCCTCCCCAAACATCAGGATGTCTGATGTTGAATATTGAGGGCAACAGATTTACTCACACATGATACAACAGGAAAATCTGATAAGACAATCTTTAGAACCACCAAGATAATTTGGACATAATCTAGGATTGTTGGAAGGCCCAAAACAGCCTGATTATCTTGTAGTGTGTACCCAGCCTTATGCACAGAGATTTCTTCAGTTTCTCTGAATCGTTTGATGATGTTATGCACCGTAGATTATGAGATTTGCAAAAGCCTTTGCAATCTGATGTTGAGGAACGTTATTTTTACAGTACTACACAATCTTTTAACGCACTCTTTCACAGATTGGAGAGCTTCTGCCCATCTTTACTTCTGAGACTCTGCCTCTCTACGACATCCCTTTTATAGCTAATCGTGTCACAGACCTGATGTCAATTTACTTAATTAGTTGCTAGATGTTCTCCCAGATGAATCTTTTCAAAATTTCTTTTTTTTTTTGTGCCAACTTTTGGGAAAAGCACAGACTTCAAAATGACGGTTTCAATGAAATGTTCCACTATGTAAAAAATATGTTTTATTAAGCTACATTTAATTGGATATATAAAAAACGGCATAATAGTGAATGACTTCAAACACATATTTTAAAGAAAGTACTATTCACTTCTGTATGAACTTAAAAACAAACATTTGAAATCAGCTTATGGGAGTGAAATGTCCTTCTTTAGTCTGTTTATGGGCATGTTTACACGTTTGCAAAGACAAGTGAGGCACGCGACTGGCTGAGGCATCCCTGACTGCTCGGACAGTTCGACCTTCTGCGGCAGAGGGGGGCCGAGGGGGGAGTCCCTGTTCCCTGCCCTGCCCTACAGAGAGGGCCATCTGTGCTAGGGAACCTCACGCCGAGGACCTGGCCATGTATGCCATGCCCTGTGACTCAAACACACACACATAACATATGCATGGCTATCAGCCTTTTCACCGAGAGCTTCTGTCAGCCCTCATGCCACTCACAATCTAACCGTGCCGAAATGATCACAGTAAAATGATATGTAACTCTTTTTTTTTTATGTATACAGGTCACCGCTCTCACCTACTAAATTAACATCACATATATTTCTGACGTACAAAAGCATGGCTAGGACGTCAAACATTACCTGAGGAGAATCGTTAGGAACTCGTACATGTGTTGCTTGCTGCAAAATGTGATAACAGAATAAGTGGCAGCACTTTGTTCAGGTCTCAGCTTGTGACTGTGCTTAAACCTCTGAAACATCTGTGTGCGGGGCACAGGACGGGAATATTCAGAGGATATGTGAAGTGGAAAAGCATTTTCAGGTCAGTAAAATCGAAAAAAGACAAATAGAACGAGAGAGAGAGAGAGGATGCAGTGCTGAATGTAAAGCCATGCACATCGAATTCAGCCTAATATGATTTTGTGTTCTGTGTCTATTCAAGTCAGCCTTGATTTGGTTTCCAACACTAATCGCATCATCCAAGAGATTTGCATGGGCTTTTTTTCCATCTCTGCTTTTTTTCCCCTCTCCTCTCCTGCCTTATTGAAACTCTCATCAGCCATTGTCACATAAATCCCCCCGATAAATTAAAAATGATTGATTCAGAGGAGGAAACAGCACCGTAGGGGTTGGGGGGAGGAATCTATTGGCAACGGAGGACAAAAAGGGAAACATAATTGAGTCCACATTCATTTGAGCGTGAGAGTCAGGCCCTGTAATCACCTCAGGAGTGAGTATACCGCAATCAGTCCGCCCCTCGCTTTAACCTGCCCTGCTTTTTAGAGCGCTTTGTCAATTAGAATCAGCTTGATGCAAAAACCCTATTTTGTATCGAATTTCAGCACATGAGAAAATAAGCCTGGTCACTTCTTGCGCTAATGGGCCATTCTCTGCACGCGCTGGCTTTTCCGTCTCAAAGGAAAGCGATCTTGTAATACATTTAAAACATGCGTCTGAATTGCTCCCAGTAGGATTATGTTCAAAGCTGAGATGTACATTTCCACAAAATAACAGATGCATTTGAACATACATATTTTCATTTAATCAGAGTTGTCTGTGTGTGTGTGTCCTGGAGCTTTTTGTCACCTAAATGAAAATCTGTCATTATATAAAATCTGACAAAATCAAATCTTTAATAATAAGCTATATGGTACGTCTTAAATTGCTCATTTTGCACAATGTTTTCTGCCTGTTATTTGTTAGTACGTATGCACATAAGGATAGTTTTTTTAATCTATATATTCCTTTATAAAATGATTTACTTGATTTCCGAACTAGGGCACATTCAATTTCAACACTACTAATGAGATATGATATTTTTGATGTTTTATCATCATATGGTCCCACTAGAACACAACTTATTTAATTTCAAACTTTGAAAATGTTAAATAAAGAATCAATATCAGCCTCACGACATCACAAATATGTAATTTAGTTTTTAAATTAAGACATCAAAGTTGAATTTGCATATAGGGCCTAAACATTTTTGCATACTTAAACAACCATATTCATTTCATCTGATGTAATAATTCACCAAATAGCAGGACTTTTAGTGATTAGATAAAAGCGGATATAAATAGTAGTTATAAAGAACTACAGTGAGTATACCAGTTGTTACTTTGCTGGACAGTTGTGTGAATGTCATAAAGACATTAAATTAGCATTGAAAAAATTCGTTTTGAAAAAGCTCCAGCTTCCTTTACAGTGTTTGCAGATGCCACATGCTTCGAAAGTTTGCTACATAATAAAATTAAACTCATCCATGCAGCTTAAACGTCTAAACTTTTTGTTATCACTGTATTTAACTGGATTCCATCATTGCATTAACAATAATTCTATGTTTTACTGTTTTTATGTCAGTTATTATTTTGTAAGCAGATGAAATATTCTACTAATACAATAACTTCAAGTATGTATTTTTAAAAAGAATTAAACTATATATTTATGCTGCTTACCGTTCATCAAGTAATGATTCAAATGGTGTTGTTGTTGCTGTAAATGGACTTCTAGCATAATAAAACTTTTTTTTTTTTTTTTTAATTAAAGTAATTTGTTGCTTTATTCAGTTGTAAAACATAAAAGTGCTTTCCGCGCACACAGGACGAATACTGAGTTAGCTTATATTTAAAGTCCTGTTTTGATCATTAATGCATTAAGTTGATGACAGTTGCACTTGCACGGTAATTTAAATCAACAGCCCTACCACAACAATTTCCTCAAATGCATGCAAATAAAGCTGAGATAGTGTGAATGAGAGAGAGAAAGAGAGAAAGAAAGAGAGTTTGGGAGCAGCGAACAATGTCAACCTCAGACGCAGAGATGTGCGTCTACAAATAAGCCTTGGTCCCAGTCACACTCACGAGTGTATTATCATTGTTATTAACATGTTTCGCACAAAGCAGATCTTATTTCTACCCAGGGTTCCCTGCACAAACCGCGCACACATACACACTGCTCCAATTAGGAGGGAGTGTTGTGTAGCGTCAGTGTCGAGGGATTCAGCTTTCTTCTGCGCTGTCAGGTCCCATCAGAAAGGCGGCTCATTAGTGTCAGGTTCAGCACTGCCACCGACTTTCCCTTCTCTCTTGCTCTCTGTCACTCTCACTCTCTCACTCTCTCTCTTTCTCCTCATTCGTTTTCACACAAACATTTCAAATCAGCCTGCCGCACACTTTCATATCTATATGATCAGAGCGTGGCCTCTAAACGTCCGCTTGTCCACCGGTCCAACAGGAGGAAGCCAAACCCCGGGTATGAAGAAGGGTTACAAACCATCACGTGATGGCTTCACTTTTATTGGCGAATCTCGAAAAAAGCTGTCAGAAAAAGTCCCCCAGTCTTATTGTACCACAAAATCAAACAAGTCTGCCTGGAATCCTCAATTCTGATTGGTCAATCACAGCATTGCACACTCAGATAATTCTTAGGAATGATGCTACAGTACATAATTGACCGTTGTCCCTGGCAACCAATCTCTAACACTATTTCACTTGTGTTACACTTGCATCATTCAATGGTTTCCTTATTCTAGCATTATAAGATAATTAAATTAAAGAAAAATCCAGAATTAATGTACATTTCTTTAATTTGCCAAATAACTACACAATAAGCAGGATAACATCCTGATCAAGTCAAGTCACTTTTATTTATATAGCGCTTTTAACAATACAGATTGTAGCAAAGCACTGAACATTATCAGATAGAAGAACAGAGTGATGGTAATGTATAATGACGAGAATTAAACTATTTATTTATCAAATGCAGAGACGGTCTCTAGTCAAGACGTAATCACTGGAAATCAGGTGTCCCCAACTAAGCAAGCCAGAGGCGACAGCGGCAAGGAACCAAAATCCCATCCTTGAGAGAATGGGGAAAAAAACCTTGGGAGAACCAGGCTTAGTTGGGTCCAGTTCTCCTGTGGCCGGACGCCCAGCACCTAATTTCCAGTTCAATTTTAACCACATGTAAGACTGTGTAGGGACTTATAGTGTGTCCTTACACACTACAGCCACTAGTGGTCAGTGTACTGTAAAATAATGGATCTATTAACAGTTACAGAGCTATAGATGGTAGGACTTGCAGTTGCTGCTTTGATGAGTTGCGTGATAATCAAGTAAATTATGAATATACCAATATAATATTTTTACTCTTGCAGACAAAACGGGTATGCGCAGAGAATGTAATTCTCATTAGAAAAGGTGACATTAGAAAAACTTGTGATCGTGATCTGACGGTGAGATTTCATTTAATTACTCGACCTGCTGTTTCCGAAGAAACTTTAACTTCATTTCGATCTTTCAAGTAATGCTGAAATGTAGCATCATGCATGTATAAAATGTAAATGAATCATGCATTTTTCAGCATTCTTGGAGGTAGTTTTAGGGTAGTTTAATTTTCTGTCACCGACACAAAATGAATTTAAGGAATTTAAGGCCATTAGCAAATCCGACACCCTGATAGAAAATACACGAGTAATCTGCATAAAGATTGCATTGTCTTCTCGTGTTCTGTCTAATGATAAGTGCGCTCCATATTTTATAGCGAGCCCAAATCAGCCAGTCAAGGTCTGTGCCTTGTGTGTCATTCGTTGATCGTCCTCCTCCGGCAGAGTATTGTCTCTATGGCCGAGTGTCACTACCTTTGTGTGTCACCGCGACATCTGACACTGATGGACCGAAGCAGAAAACTCTGCTCAGAGCCAAGTGAACACTCCTTAGTTTAACGAAGTCGTGGCATCTTCCTCATGACAATGCAACATCTTCACAGATGGTGAGAGCGTGCGATGCAGCTGCTGCCAGCGTCTTTTCAAACTCATACTGATAGCCTACAAAACCACAAAACTTTTATACACAGGATTTCACAAATAAACCTTACTGGGAAAATGCGATTTAAAATAAATAGCACATCATTGTTCGTTTCATTAATTAACTAGCTTAGTTACTTAAATATACGAATTTAAGTTTACAAAAATAAGATCGCACAATTTTATTATTATTATTATTTATTATTTGTAAATGACTGTATTAATACGTGCGTGTGTTACATGGGATACTATTAGCCTACATTTTACGTGACCTATCATTTCGATTAAATACGTTCATTTCTGTTTTTGGAATCGACGTCTTAAGTTGTTGTAAGTTCAATGCAGTTTCCGTGTTTTAATATAAAGTAGCGTATTCTCTATTCGATTCCGGTTTAAACGTTTTAGTATTATTGTTCACTAAGAAGATTACATTTGAATAAGGTTCACGATTGGTTCTGTCTCATCAACTAATAAGACTAGGAAAATTTAATTTAATTGATTAATATCGATAGTGAATATTTATTTGCAGTCTACAGAATGAACAACTAGCCAACTGTTATGTCTTGATTTGACCCTAAAAAATAAATGAGATGCAGAGTAACTTAATGCGCACAGGTTTAATAACATTAAACTATATCTATGACTTGAATCATATTAAGCCGCGTTTGATTTTACTTTACAAAACATGTCTGGCAAAATATCCAAAAAACTTTTCATAGTCCCTTTTCACTTTTATTAAAAGCTGGAAGAACCACTTTTTCCACTGGCAAAACTTGACTGTTAATAAATAAATGAATTAATAAACGTTCAGCTGTACTCCTAAGAACTCAATTCAACAATTGGTTAATTCTTGTTGTAGCTATAACACCTATTAAAATACTGGATTTCTTGTGTGTGAAAGACAAGATTAATATTAGCCTACTCTTCAGACAATAAAAATATATTTGTGTAACTGAACATTTGTTTAAATCAAACCTGAATTATTTTTTGTTTTTTGTTGATGTGTGCATGCTCTGGGTTTGGTAGTCTAAAAACCCGAGGGGAAGGGTCTGTTTGTGTATTTATCCGTGTTTATGGTATATCTGCTGCTTTGCAACATTTGTGTGTTGGAGGAAAGGGCCCATGTGTGAGGCTGTGGGGCCAGAGAGCAGTGCAGGCAATTAAACCTCTCTTGACTGTACTGTTGGTTTGAGGAAGTGACTGACAGCTCCATTCATCCCGTTCACGGTTTAATCTGTGCTGAGCAGCTGAATTCAATAATGAGCCATTTCGGCAGTGAATGATAAACACTGCTGAAAGTGGCAAAACTGCAATTATGTCATTGCTGCCTCCGTAATGGGATTGCGCGCTCAGATAAAAGATTCTAATTTTGTTGTTGTGTATTATGGCAGCGGTTCAATGATGAGATGAACACCTGCGGTTCTTGCACCGCGAGGTAAACACAAATAAACCTCTCGTTTATATTTACACAATAACGCACAGAATGTGTACAATAGCTTACATCTTACAAACCGAGCCCCTTTCCCATCTATCAACCCCATCTATGCAAATTCAAAGAGTTGTCTGAGCATGTCTCAATAGGATACTGAGTCGAAAAACGTAAACAACGGCGTCACAGCAATGCATGCTATTAAACACTAAACTAAACTAAACAAAGCCTATACTCTTAGATTTAGTTAAATACTTTTAAAACAATAAAATAATCGTTCCATGTTTTAATAGTTTTGGGCGCTAACTTTTTAATCACAACGCATTTATTCACATTAGCCTTACAAACGCGTAACTTAAGTTTGTAAGTATTGAAAAAATAAATAGGTGACATCTAGTTTAACTGAAATTAATTCTACTTACCGACAGCAACAAATACAAAGTCTAAAGGGATCGTTTATTTCGCTGAACGCTAAAGGGCGTTTAAACCGCCTCGTGCTTTTACTCGTTTCTGTTTACCAATCGATTGACGGATTACAGTCCGGAAGTGACGTCGCTGCTGTCAGTCAACGTAACAAATACATACTCTACTCTGGAAATTATATGTTAATATGACGGCTCCAGCCTTTAGACTGCCTTCAAAATATTCTAATCACACCCAAATTATGTCCACAAATTTGTATTTTATTGTCTATTATCGGATGCTCCTCAATTGGTCCAGCGTAAAAAAAAGTCCTCCCCCTCCTCCCGAAGAAGTCCTGAAATCCGTTGGCTCTTTCTCCAGAGCAGATACAAAAACACACCCAGTGTAGACAACGAGTAAATCGACTGTGCAAGCCATAAAAGGGGCAAAAGGGAAAGTTTGCGCTGCTCGGATCCATGTTTGTTGTGTGGAATTACTTATACGTGGTTAAGCAGTGAAGCGCCTCCCAGTGCCTCGGTCATAGACCTTGAAACCCAGCGCATATATGCAGAATGCTTTTTGGGTAGAGCGCGATCCTATAGCTGAGGAGGGTCCTACCACTTGCCCACAGGGCCCCCTCCAACCTCAACCTTCCTTCCCTTCATTATAGATCTCCTCCTGCAGGGACGCCCGATGCCGGAACATGCTAAAATATTTGGGCAGAAAGTCGGTTCCGTCGCTGGATTCTAATTTGATGATTTGCTGGGAATAATCTCCCTATTTCTGTCAGGAAAGAACTTACGCTGACTATTTATTCAAACTCAGAAACAGCTCGAGAAAACTAGGTGAACACACAAAACAGTGAAATTATTAGATGTTTGATCAAGCCACGAGTATGGGCGATGGGATCGCCGAGGACCGAAACCATTGTGGATCCAATTCGTTGTGCCGTGACCGCGGCAGAGACTCTAAAAGCCGGACGGAAGTGGGGAACCGGTCACCTGCGCAGAGCTCTACCGACACACCGGGGACTTCTGCGTCCACACCGACTTCATCTAGTGAGGATGGACACGATAAACTTTTAGGAGTCGATCCGGACTATTGCAGAAGGATTCTGGTCAGAGGTGAGTGAGCGAATATCTAATTGGAAATGCAAACTCCTAGCCACGCCGGTTCCTTCACTATTTGCTTTAAAACTACAATATTTTACTAATTCCACAAACAGACACACTTTCAATTTCATTTCATCGACATTCGATAAAAGTAAAACATTTTTAATATCTCCAACAGACTCGTTTTAGTTTCTGCTTCGTTTAGTGTTTTTTGTTCGGTCGTGATTACTTTAATATGAACACCACAAATATCTGAGATTAGTTCACAACGCTGACAATTACTTTGTTATTACAGCAAATGTTATTACAAAAATGTAACCACAAAACAGTAAGTATAAACTATAAATAGGCCAACAACCGTAAAAAAGATGCTCATTATATTATCAATATAAGAAACTTTACAAATACTTAAAACAGCATTGTTATTATTTAAATTTAAATACATATATAAATATAATAAACGCTTTAGAGACGTGGCTTTTTATATTGATTGCAGTTTATAAAAGGGATTTATTTCATGTCACAAACTACAAGCATCAAACACGAGTGTCGAGCTTATTTTGTGTGCATCATTATATGTTTAGGAGGCGTAAAACAAGAAAATAAACATTACGCATAATCGAAGGTGGTTCTATACATTTATGAAACATATCTAAACACACTTCTACATGTAGGTTATTGTTTGTTTGTTTTTTTAATACGAACCATATTATTTCTTTGGCAGAAGACCCTTTATTTACAGAGGTCTTTTGAAACGCATACAACTGAGAAAAGGAAATATAAAACAAGGTTTCTGCAAATACCATCATTAAGGTTATAAATGAAGGAATAAGTGGTTTAAAAGTGTTTTTTACGTTTTTCATATTTTAGGGTATTAGGATATCTGGGTATTAGGAGGTGTAAGCCATTCACCTTGTGATACATATTTTGTAAAAATTACAATTTACGTTTACTATGCATATTTAAAAAAAGGAAAAAGAAAATGAGCTAAAATGTAGCCAAAATGTAAAATAAGAACGACATTAATATCTCTATAATAATACACAAATATCAATGCACTAAATATTTGACTATCATCTGAATTGTTTTCTGCATTGTTTGCAACTGTAACGAATTTTACATTTTAAAACGAATATGTGGGCCGAATTAGCATCTGTCTATACTCAAAGCATTTACCTTGGGGGCTCTAAAATAGCCTGCCTTTTCATTAATGCCTTGGTTTGTGAAACTCGATGCACACGAACTGTCCGAGCCTCGAGTCCTGCAATAGTGGCAGTGAATAGCCAAGCTAATGTTTGGGCTGTGATTGGACGAGCTGTAGGGGATCTGAGTGGTTTTGGCGCAGTAAGCCCACAATCCCCGGTGTCACTATTTGTTTTTAAAGCTGACGATTGAACGCGCCCGAGTCCTCGTGAGAACCGGGGTCACTGAAAGGTCAGCAGGTCTGTGTCATAGGCCCAGAGGCTCGCGATGATTTGAAACAAGGAGAAAAAAGGCAAGAGGCGTTCGCCATTAACATTCTACCTCCTTATATAAACAAATACCAATAATCCTATTGTGATATTACAGTTAAACCAAGTGTGATCGTCACCCAGCTTGGTTGCCAGGCAGACATTAAAATAGGTGGAGCTATAGATGTACAGAACATCATGCTAATAAGTAATACTTTACCACATCAGTTTTACACATAGATCTAATTAAACCCGTTCTAATAACATATCACACTGATATGATTAAATAAAACAAAAAAAAAAACAAGATTTAAGTAGGCCTATATTCTAGTAGTCACAACCTGACAGATATGACTCACTGCAATATGACTTTATTTGTACATATTCCAAAATAGTGCACATTTTGGTTTGAGACACAGGTATTTCTTTACCTTTATCCACAAATAAATGTTTACTGAGACGTCACTCAACATGAAAGTCATTATATTGCAATTGTAGTGTGTTGTAATATTTATTTATAGGCCATTTAAAATGTTCAATTACATTAAATTTGTTTATTATCTGTGAATAATACATTTATGTTTGGTTACAAAAATAATAAGTGACAATGCTAGGAAAGAATTGTGTATGTAATTCAATTACTATGCATTGAAATTAATTTTCACAAAAATATTTCTCAAAACCACTTGAATATTTTATTTTTATTTTTTTTATTAAAAATCTAATGCTCATTAAAAATGTTTTAAAAACAAAACAAAGACACATCTTGGTGACAGATTCTGTATAATGCTGTTTAACATTTATCACAATTATCTGATGATATGTTTTTGATGTTGCGTGTCATTTCGTGATATAAACAAATGCTGTATTACTGTGTTGATAATATTTCATGTTGACAAAAAATAATCTTCAAGTGACTGAAGTACAACATGCGCACTCTCGTGCTGCACTGGATGAACATGAAAACGAACACAAATGTTGTAAGCATCATTACCAATCAAGTAAACTGACAGGACCGCTCTTGTGTACTATATAGATTTCCACATACTGTAATGATGAAACAAAGTCTAGATTAAACTACTCCACAAAACTAATAATATCTAGCTTGCACTATCAATAATTAAACGTCTATAGAATCGTAAGCAGTAGTCTGCACAACTTTACATTGAGCTAAATCCTTACAAAGTTCTCTTTTTTATGATGCAAAGTAATCCAAAATACACGCACACGCTCTTATTTTCATATATCCGTGTTTTATGTGTTATATGTTACAACATCACTGTAATGCATGTGTTTGCTAAACAGACGCCAAGGGCACTATTCGGGAGATCGTTCTGCCCAAAGGCCTGGACCTCGACCGGCCGAAGCGCACGCGGACCTCGTTCACGGCGGAGCAGCTCTACCGGCTGGAGCTCGAGTTCCAGAGATGTCAGTATGTGGTCGGGCGCGAGCGCACGGAGCTCGCCAGGCAGCTCAATCTTTCAGAAACTCAGGTACCAAACGCAATCATGCTTGTTAGACAAGATAATAGCGTGCTTCGGTTTTGAATGAGATGTTGCTTTTCAATGCAATAGGCTATATACATGCATTTTAACTGCCTCTAAAATATTTTGTTGCATGGTCGGTGTACTTTTTTTAAGGGAATTTTTTTTAATTATAGTGATTACATTTCTGTTTGCAATTTGCTTGTGTGTCTAAATTCTCCAGTATTCTTCTTTATGTGATATTTTAATGACATCGTCTTTACTTCGATTTTTCAAGAGTCTGATTTTAACTTTAGCGCTGTATCTTATAGCGCGGAGATGAGATTAACTTCAGTTTACGTCAGATATGCATTTTTAGAGTCCGCCCAATAACTAAACATTTCATTCAGTGACTGCCTGTTGTTTTAAAATTGATTTTATTATTGAATTTTACATTGCATTTACAAGACATATGTATTGGGTTATAAAACTAAAGTCATCTTTTGTAATATCCTCAATGATTATACAATGTAAAAATACAGTAAACACCCTACTAAACAGCTTTAAATGCAAATTTAAAATAAAAACGTACAATACAGTTTGTGATAAATAAATTACAAGATATATAAAAATGTGTAGGAAATAAATAAATAGTAATTCGTATCTCAATAAAACTCGTTTTCGTTGATCTGTTCTGTCTTTGAATCTGAAAATTAGAATTGAATGATCTAAAACAGGAAATAGGTAGGTGTAAATAAAACAATAAATGAACGAATGAAGGATGGATGAATGGATGAATAAATGTTTTGTCGAAGCAGTCAATGGATGGATGTTGTAGCAAACTGGAAAAATGTAACGTGTAGACGTCAAATCGAGCGCTAGAGTTGCCAGTCTCCTGTCAGCCTCCATTGTTATAAACACAATACTCATAATTAGTCTTCGCACAGTGGGCGTTAGTGGGAGGGGCGTTTCTTTATCTAGACGTGGAAAAAAATAAATAAAAAACGGGGGCCCCTGTTGTCCAGTGTTTGTTTGTTTGTTTATTTATTTATTTGAAGTTGTCGGAATTTAAAATGTTATATTTATTTTTAAGTCTGATGTAGTTAAATGTTACCATCCAAGCGATTAAAAAGGAATAAAAAGCATACGATTAAATGACTAATCCGTTACTCGCGGATCCACCCATCGCTCTTCTAGCATCGGCTAACTTTACCAGAGACGTGTTTTCAAAATAGACTATCACACAGAGAATATACTGTCACCTCAGTAATATTTGGACATGCATGATTGCTTCAGAGCTCAATTTTCAAAACACTCAATTTTGGTTTAATGCTGTATGTTGTTTTTTTTTATAAATAGCAGACAATGATGTAGTAATTTTAAAGCAATTTTAATATATTATCTGCACAGACCTCTGCTCTTATAATGCCACAAATTTGCCTCTGAAAAATATGATTCAATAAAATATAAATAATAATGGTTTGATTCAAACAATGGTTTCATCACATACCTGGCACTTGCAAGGGTTTATTAAAACAAACCGATTTTAAAAGGTTAATGGAGTCGTTTATGATGTTTGCAGTCGTTTTTTCATCATGCCTTTTACCAGTCGGTTACATTTTTCCTTTGATCTGAACCAAATAAAACATTACTGTTACCCAAGTCAGGAATTGATGAAACAGATTAATAAATTAATAATACACCTGTTCTTGTTTCTTCTTTTTGTAGATCTGCGTAGTGCCATAATGTATATGTAAATTTGTAAATAAAGAAAAATCCATCAGTGTAAATGATCTTATTGGATTAAATGTAGTTTGGTTGCAGGTCAGAAATGTGACTCTAGGGGCGCTGTGCTGACGTCAGCTGCAATTATAAGTGAAATTGTTAAATACGAAGCTATATTTTTATACACACACAAAGAAATTGAAAGATCCAAAAACAACATTATGCTTACAACAAATAAAAGCAGTGCTCTCTGAGTTTTGGACGCATACACATGTTATTTATTTCTAATTTAAAACCATACGTTTGTTATTGACATCTAAAACTAAACTCATGCATTCAGGTTTTTTTTTTAAACTCATACTGATTTAAGATTTCATTAAATGCATATAAATATATACTATTCAAAATTAACGAGGTCATTAAATGGTGAAAAAAGTAAGAATGTAGTGACCAGTTAGACAAGCATTAGCCTTATCTATGATGATGTATAAAAATGAACGACATACGCCAATTAAAAACTGAATGCACGTTAATTAATCATTCAGCTTTTGCAGTGCATTTAACTGGCTATCGCAAAATTACATATAGCAACAAAATAATCGTAATCTATCTATAGACGTCTTGTGAGCACTACTATTCAGGTATTACTTACTATTCAGATATTTTCTTCACTGAAATTAAATGACCAGAAAGCTCGATGTTTGCTGGACTGAAGAACTCGGAGTCAGTGTAAAATGAGTCTCTAAATCGTGTCAAATGTTTTAAGGCAGCATAAACTCTTCATTTAAATGTGAAAAATTAATTGCCTATAAAAATAAACAGCCAAAAACATCAGACGCAGAGTTCGTTATTAGGAAAAATATATATATTCCGCATTCGTTAAGTTTTAATTGAACTAAAAAAAAAACCCGCTTAAATAAATAAGCTTATTTAGTTTCTGCAGTCATACCCGTTATAAAACGGTTAACTGGTCGCCAAAGTAAAAAAAAAAAAAAATGGCTTTGGAGACAATAAATCACGCTCTATACAAACAGCGTTCCCATTTTCACTTTAATAAAATGGCTTTTAAAATTTACATATAAAACACAGATTGAGTGCTAATACTTATTCATATTAATTTATGCCATACAAATTACCTTGATGCAGCAGCTTCCATTTCGACATGTGCAAAATGCAACTGGAAAAGATGTCCATTTCAGTTTATTGCACGGCAAAATATATAGGCTTCAATTCATATGTAATCTAGCTTATATATAAAACATACAAAAAAAATGATTTGTGTAATTAATGCGCAGTTTTTAACTGCATCTGTAGGTGTTTCTACGTGTACAATATAGAAAGAGTTTACACTATTTAATAATTGATTCCAATATTAGGCCGCTTGATCGAAATCCATTTAGTCAACAGCAGACTACTAACTATTTATTACTGTACTGATAAAACGTAGTCGCGCGCTCCCGAGTTTTGGACTTGTTTTGTATATCTGATACTAGTCACGAAAGATAAACTAGAGATGAAATAAACCCCTAACATCTCCCGGCAGGCGCGCGCACGCGACTTGTTGCGCCTCAGTTGTGAGAACATTTGCACCGGCTATGAACTCCCAATTTCGGCAAACAACACGGCCAGATCTTTAACCTTTGACAGTCTTTGTGTTTTTACTTCTTTCCTGATAAAATGCGTCACGACAGACATGATAAAAATATAAATGGTCAAAATACTCACATCTATCCAAAATAAACGAGGAAGGCTGAAGCCTACTTGATCGTCTTGGCTTCAAACTCAATCAGTGTGGTTCTAAATGGACTCAAGGACGTTCTGGCGATTTTTTTTTTATTATTCGGCAGGGATAATTAAGTCCAACCTCTAAAACACAGAAGTGATTTCTTAAAATGAGGATTTAATAAGAATAAAGAAAGTGGTCAGTGTTGTGAAAGCAGAGAATAGAGCTTTAAATTATCTTCAAATGATATCGAAATGAACGATAGGCATGAGATTGAGCGTTTCCCCCTTGAATTTCATGGAAATAAATCTAACATTAATGAGAAGTAGCCATAGTAAGGCAGATTTTCTCACAATTATGCATTAGACAGACAGACAGACAGATAGATGGATATATAAATGTACCACCATAACACTCTTTTTATGGTGTAACCACTTTTATGGGGTCCAATTATAGACTCTCAAGGAGTTTTTTTCAACTTTTACTTTGGATAAACGCCATTTCAGTGTGTGGATGAAGAGGACTCATCTCGTGAGGTTTAAAAGCAGCTGAACGTGTTCACTGCAGCTTCTCAGAGGACCAGTTTAGTCTTTTGGAGTGTACGCATGGGGTGAATTATTGGCAAAATGTGAAGTATTTCAAAGTTATTCCTTGTCTGATTACATAAAAAAAAAAGGGTTTTTCCTCAGCCCCTGTCCCCAGCAGATGGCTCCCCGCTCCAGCGTAACACAGCAGGGATCCGAACCGCTCGTGACTGTATGGGGTGTTCAGGCCCCGTAGGGTCATTGATCACGGAGCAGATCGGATGTTTGCTAGATATTTATTATCCAAGATACTGCTGTTAATTCAAACGCAGACTGAATCAGGAGCCTTTATTCAGGCTTTAGTTCAACTGTTAACCTTATTTCAATTGTGCTTTGGTGGCTTGTCATCACTGAATGAGAGCCCACAAAATAGAGGCTTATGGACAAAACAAAATGAAGAACAAGAACGGCGTGAGCCACGGCATCCTGACCCGTTTGCTTAAAGCGTGAGGAAATAAACAGGTTTTGTGCAGCACTTTTGTTTCCTTGTGTTTATTAAAGTGAGAGCTGCTTTTTATTAGCTGAGTGAGTGACCGTTCACCTCAGCGTTTCTCTATTTGAGCACAATGAGTCTCTTCTATCAGTGTGACCTTAACATACAGAAGCAGAACGCTGGATTTGACTTCAACCTGGACCCTTTGATGAAAGGCAACAGTCAGATTATGATTTACACGGTTCTCGCAGCAAGTTTCAGGCCGCAAATATGTTTGATCGAATAAATATTTGGGTTTTGGGGTGAGGTTGACGTACAAACAAAGCGTGCAAACATCAAATTTGAATGTTCCTAAATTCCTAAGTCCTCGTGGTGAAAAAAAGCAGCTTTAATAGAATTAAATTGGCAATTCTGAAAGCCTTGAGCGAGTCAGTGTGCGCAGTCTTTTCATCAATACAGCCAGCAGCATGTTGCCATAAAGCACGAGGCACAGAGTCTTGTGTTAATGACATAAGAATACCATTTTTGTCATTTTTTAAATTTGTTAGAACTGAAATCACTCTTGAGCCTTTCGTGTTTCTCTTTATTTTGAAATTAGAGCTTACAGTTATTTTTTAGGTGAAGAAACATCCTGTTTGATGCTTTTTTTAAATAAGGTTCCATGAAGAACTTTTAACATGCATGGAATCTTTCCATTCCACGAAAGTTCTACAGACTTTTTTGAGACTCTTTTTCAAACAAAAATGGTTCTTGTAATACATTGCTGTGAAAACCCCTAAAATAAGGGGCCACTAAATTGGTATTTAGTGTAATATTTTGGGTCGTAAAACATCCTGTTTCATATAGAAATAGATTCATTTCTTTAGAGTTGAGAAGATGTTGCCTTTAACACTGACCTTATCTTCTTCACTGGCCTTGTGTTGAGCAAAAGCCTTGCAATTTTTTGTTTCTTTGTCTTTCTACATTACTGTCTCTGTCAAGGACGGAAGGACACTTTCCTGCCACATGTTGTTTCAAGGTACAAAAGCTGTCACTGGGGTGGGATCTTTTCAAAAGGCTTTTGTACCTATTAGGTTCAAATATGTACACTTTAAGTAGTAACATGTACCTTTAAGGTACCAAAATAGACGTTATAGGTACAAACATACATTTAAAAAAAAGGTACCACCCCAGTGCCAGCTTTTCTACCTTTTTAGTAGCTGGAAACAACATGCAAAATAATTTCATATGATGGAAGTGTCCTTCCATCTTTCTAAAAGCTTTTCTACATTTCTGAAAGGGTACAGTAATGTTTTGGGTACAAAATCATCCTGTGTCACTTAAAAACATACTGCATTAATTAAAGTGGGATGTCTTTGACTTCAACACTGTCCATAGTCTTTGTCAATGTTTTTTTGTTAATTAAGCAGGGCCTTGAATGCTTTCTCTTCTTCGTCTTTTGAAATAAAATATCTCAGTCAAGGACAGAAAGACTCATACTTGACACACATGAAATGATTTTGCTTGGTATTAAAACGGGAACACATTGTTTGGTGAAGTATAGCCAATGCCAATCAGCATAATGTGGCAACTTTTTATTTTCGGTGGACACAGGAGAATGACCAAAGCGTAATTACTGTGCAGGCAATTCGTAGAATGCATTTGGTACATTTGTGTTTGATCTTATTAAAAACCCCCAAGAGCGTTTAGATGAACATTTATGAACTGAATGTGGCTTTTATTTGTCTAAATATTCTGTGCTTAAATGTAGCAACTGGTGGCGACGCGGTGTGGTCTTTATTCCCAAGATCTTCGGGCTTTGATTAACACATTGTACCATTCTTTTGTTGCTTTCGGTTCATATGTGAGAAAGCCATGGATTTAATGGATGAAAGATTGTGTAAGCCATGAATAAATAGGAAGTGTAATTGAAGCAGGGGTTTTAGAAGGGAAAACACCATTATATCTGTGAAATACAGACAGACACATAAACACAGACCTTCTGGTTGCTTTTGACTCACAGATAATCTTGTATTGCTGTACATTCGCCATTGAGCTGGATGACCTGATGACCGCTTTCGTTGTTCATTGTTCTCTTTTACACCCAGACAGCATGTAAAGTAACGTAATGTCTGGCACGAAAAGAAGAGATGAGATGAGATCTAGAAGAGACAAAGAAAGAAAGGTACCAGTTTAGACAATCTGAGCACTTAGAATAGACATTGTTGCTTATTATTGCTATGCCCTTTTCCTAAGATAACAGCTCTGAGTTTTCTCCTGTAATGCCTGAAGAGTTTGGAGAACACCTGATAAAGAGAAAAGAGACCATTCCTTCATCCAGAATCACTCCAGAGCCTTCAGATCACCAGCTCCATGTTGGTTCTCCTCTTTAGTTCACCTCACTCAGGGTTCAGGTCAGAGGACTGGGACAGACATGGCAAAAGC
>JAUCMU010000026.1:5845616-5858101 GCA_032275025.1 Enteromius treurensis | reverse complement strand
TATCAAATGGCCAGAGTTTTGAGAACGTAGCAGACGTGGAGGACTATAATGTGATAAGAGCTCGCTCAAGTACTGAGAAGCTAAGCCGTTAATGGGCTTTATAAGTAATTAACAAGATTTTAAAATCTATACGATGTTTGATAGGGAGCCAGTGCAGTGATCACCCTCTAATAGCATATTTTTACAATGATAATAAATAAGTAATAAAAATGATAATTACTATTTTACTATTAGTTTTGTGTGTAAAGTTTATTTATTATTATTATTATTATTAAGTCCTGTCAAATGCTCCGTCGCGATTAATCATACAAAATAAAAGTTTTTGGTTACATAATATAGGTATACTGTGCATATTCATTATGTATATATAAATACAAACACACACAGTATATATTTTGAAAATATTTACATGTATCTACATCTATACATTTGCATTCTTATATTTTCTATTTATATATATGCATGTATTTGCATTTACATATACAGTACATAATACGTATACACAGTATATACACATATTATGCCTTATTTTGGATGCGATTAATCCAATTAATCAATTGACAGAACTTTAATATTATTATTGTTTTAGTACAACAAGTTATAGTAAATGACAATGTGATAATTTACCTTGACAACTAGCTTTAATAAAAAAAATAAATTACATTTATTTAATCTCATGTATGATTTTAGTTTTAGTTAGCCTTAATAACCATTATTTAATAATAATAACAACAATATATTTTTTAGGACCATTAAGCATTATTTGGTATTGTGACGTTATTTATCCTTAAATTCTTATATTCATTATGAATTATAAAGAGTAATGGTAGCGTGTGTTGTATTGTCTTTTATTTATGGACTGAATAATAATAATAATAATACAAATCATTTTATTAAAGTAGATAATGTTTCAACTGAATTATTGTACTACTTTGTTATTATTAAATGTCAGAAAATTGGCTTAACTGCAAAAATAAAAATCTTAATGCCCTTTAAAACAGACATTTTCTTTATGCAAAACATATTCTTCAGTGAGATTCACGCTCATATTTCATAACTAATGTTACAGAGCCTTACAGATGGGTGAACCGTGGGTTTTAAAACAGAAAGCGCTGGCATTAGGCATTACAGAGTATTTTTACTCTCGTCAGCAGGAGAGGTGGCAGAGGCAGACTGGCAGTGAGAGTAGAAGGAAAACAGCACTAATGGTCTCAATGTGTCAACAGGTTTTCGCCAAGGACTCCATCTGCAGCCACATACACACACACACACACACACTCACACACAGAGAGCTCTACCCAAAGAATCTTCAGGACGAATTTACACTCCACACACTAGATAATTAATCCTAATCTGTTTATTTTTGAATCTGTGTTATGCCTACAGTGGTTTAAATGAGTCTGTTATTGTTGCATACACATCACTGCACGCTTGTCAATCGTGTGTATGGTATAAACCAGGAAAGAGTCATACTCAGAACTCGCATTCCGAATTTCACAAAAGAAAAGTAACGCTGTTTAGGTTTGTTTTTGCTTTTTTTTTTGGAGAGCTGTTAAAAGGTGGCGATATGAGAGATTATTGTGGTGTAACACTTAAAGCAAAGCTACTTATCTTAATACCGCTGCCATCTGAAGCAGCACCAAAATATAATTTCAATCACATGCCAAAAATAAGTGGCTGGCTTGAAAATGTAGCACAAATGAACACAGCAAATATTCCAAAAACTTATCTGAGCAAGGCATAGATAAAAAAAAAAAAAAAAAAAAAGAACAGAACTTTTGTTTATCTCGAGTCTCATCTTCCCCATCGTCTATCCCCCATAATCCCCTCTCTCTCTCTCTCTGGTTTTCTCTTCAGGCAGCCCAACCCCATTCCTATTAAACCCTTTAATTAAGAAAACAAGCTTTGAATTCGACTGCGCAACCCCATCTCCGGATGCCATGTTGGGGAACATTCAAAACTGCATCTCTTTCCCAATCCATACGGGTTTTTTTTTTACGCTTTCTTTCTCTCATGCCCTGAGCCCCCTTCGCTCTCTTTCATTCTCTCGCTCCGTCTGCACACTTCCACTATCAAAGACATGATAATTAGTCACAGAGGTTCATCTAGAATCTATTATACTCCTTTTCTTTAATTAATCGCGCATTATAATTATAGAGGCGCGCGGCGTCGCGCTCGCTAGCATGTACGCGTGCACATTCGCAACTTTGAACGTACTCTGGAAATGCCACACAGATAAAAGCCGGCAAGTGTCAAAAAGCAAGCAAACTTTTTCCTCCCTCCTCTCTCCTCCACTTTCCCTCTCCTCTTCCCTTCTCTGCGGCGTGCGTCTTTTCATGCCATTTGTAGCGACCTAATGAGGACATTTCTGTCAAAAAAATCAATCAAAGGCTCGGCTGGGAGCGTGTTATAAGTCACAGGTATCTGAGGTGCCTCTTTTCCGGCGGATGAATAATAATAAAAATAAAATAAATAAGGAGTGTGTTTAATTCTGTGACACGGGGGGCTGCTGGCGAGGAGGGGGGGAGTTGAAAGAGGACATGCTGGGGAACAGAGGCTGGTTGGATTCCCTAATCTCTGAGATGGCATAAAGTGAACGTGCCAAACACCTCTCGCATTGTAAAGAGAAAAGTGTGACTCATTTTTTTCCCTTCCTGTTTTTATTTTATTCCAAATGCCGTTTCTGTTTTAGCTCCATTAAAAGGCTTCAAGACGAAGCGTGTGTGCATGAGCATGTAAATAAATATAAGGAAGAGATGCACAGCAATGGGCAGACCTCCAGCGCACCCAAAATGCCTTGCATTTCAACTTATCTCCAGCAAACAAAGATGGATGTTTCTCAGCGCTTATTAAACCGTGCTTTTTAAGCTCCCGCATGCCTTGTTTTGAAAAGCAAATCCCTTTATGCTACAGATTGACAGAGCAAACGCAGGAAAAAAATTAAAATAATACATGCAAGGGAAAAGGAAAATTCTCATTTGACTTGAGCATCGTGCGCACGATTACTTGTTTTAATGCGGACGCTTTGAGCTCGAGGTTGCCTCTCATGTAGGGTTTAGCACTGTATTCTCTCAAAGGGGTGCTGATCTCTTAATTATTTAGCAGGCTCGTCCCTCTCTGATCAAACAATGGCGCGATCGAATGTTTCCACGCGAGCTGAAAGTGGTTTATAATCTCGCTCGTTTCCAACCGGAGCGCAAAAAAAAGAGGGATGAAATCCGGCCCTGACAGGTGGCCGATTGTTAGCGCGCGCAGAATGTGGAAAACAGTTTGGCTCCAGCACATCCGCATTATGAAAACCATGCAGAGGAAATTGAAAAGACACTTCACGACGAGAAGTCCCCGGGGACACCGCTAACAATATCAACATAATGTTGATATTTAATTTATTAAATTAAGGCAATGGAATAGCGGAAATTGTATGAAGTACAGGATCGCACAGTGCAATCTCGGTTTCCAAATTAAGAATGCTTAATTATTTATCATAAAGGGCAATTGACAATATTGAGGTCTAAATGTGCTGCACTGAATAGCGTGAGCAAATTATTCTATAATTACACTAAATTATAGTAAATAAGGGTTTATGAAAAAAATATGTTTAATTAGCCGTCTCACTGTTAAACATACTGTGAAGTAGCATTCTCGAGAAAAAAGGCATATTTGTAGCATAGGCTGTGAAAAATAAGTGCTGTGTTATTTTTGCATGACTAATTAAACTACTCTTTTCCTGCTAATTAGTTTGAAACTTTTAGGTAAATTTTCTGAAATATTCTGGAAAGAGTTATTCATTCTAAATTAAAATAATTACAATAATTATTAAGATGTTTTTTTTTTTTATATTATTATTATTTAAAAAAGGTCTTTGCTACAGTATGTGGTTGTGCATGCTGTTTCGTCGTCTTCTTCTTCTTCTTTTTTTGCATATTGCTAGGCAAGTCAAAAGAGCAGGTCTCCATGACATTTTGTGCATTTCTTATTCATTGGTCAGGTGCAAGTTTTAATTCTAACTGCTTCACCGAGACAACACAAACAAAGCAGTAAAAAGCATACACTATAAAATGTTTTTTCAAAGTTGTAAACAGAACCAAGAATATATCTTTTATGTCACGTAGGCTACAGTTAGTTGATTTCTGACTGAAAATAGTTTCCTAGCTTTTTTTCAGGTAAATGTTTTTCAGTGTTGAAAACCATAGTAGTGCAATAATGTAAATAAAGTTGTCACATTTACCTAAGTTCATGTCAAAATGATGACCATGTGGAGGATTTCACATTAACCCAGTCAGTTATGTATTTAATGAATGTAAACAATTAGGTATAAACCCTCATGTGCTAGTATATAATATCCATGCATTAGGTCCTAAAGTGGCAGCAGCCTAATAAACCTGCTGCTGTCTGTGTCTTTAATGTTAACCAAACTAGAAAAGACATAGAGAAAATCATTCGCTCTTGACTAAATTTTATATAATAAGAATGAAATTGTATTTCATTTACAGAGTGAAGAATTTTAAGTGTTTTAATATATTTCTTTTTTTTTTCCGTTGTATTTGTCCTACTATTAGCAATTAATCATTAGCATTTTCATATTTTATGTATATTATGTGTGTGTGACCTTGGACCACAAAACAAGTCGTAATGGTCAGTGTCAGTGTTTTTTTTTTTTTATAAATAATAAGGGTTCAACATTTGAAGCCTAAATAAATAAGCTTTCCTACTCTATGTCACGCTGTTGCTGTCCTGGTGTTTATGTTTGATCATGTCCATGTGCTTCTTTGTTTTTGTTTTCATTTCGTTCTCCATGTGCTGTGCCTCATTTGTAACCCCGCCCCTCTCATTGTGTCTGTTTCTTGTCTTGATTAGCCTTTGTATTTATTTCATGCCTTGTCTTCAGTCTAGCGTCCGTCGTTAAAGTAATGTTCTTGTGTGTTTGTCTGCACCAACTTTGTGTGTTCATCAGCGTTTAATTGTATCCTGTTTTCATTTATTAAATGTACTCTTTATCCAGTTACTGTTTCTGAGCCTCCTTCTGCCCGCTGAGAAGCGAACACTGCCACAGCCCATTCTTTACATCCTTTTTGTTGGGACTGGACAATATTTGGATGAGATATAACTATTTGAAAATCTGGAATATGAGGAAAAATTTTAATATTGAGTTATTCGTCTTATATTGAGTATTATAGATATTGAGTCAATCCTTCATTTTTTTTATCCACATTAATTTAAATATGGCATCTAACCTATAGATATAAGGCATATAGATTCAGGACCAAATGTTCCAACACGATCTGACGAACAATTTGTACGTATTCGTACAAGGTCTCAAATTCGTGCTAATTCGTACGACCTCGCGATTTGTCTAAAATCCTGTGATGGGTAGTTTTAGGGGCCGGGTAAGGGTTAGATTATTCATACGAATTAGCAACTCGTAAAATACGGTATGTACGATTTAGAAGAATTCGTATGAGTGAGGTCGTAGGAAGTTGTATGAATTAGCCACCTCTTAAAATATGTACAAATTGCTGTGAGATCAGGGTGAATGTTCTCATAAAATTTCCCCAAATGTGGATAAACAATAACGCAAGCTTTACATTCACAAAAGCGGTTAGATGAATATCGGCGAAACTTGAAAACATCGTAATAAAAGCCTTTGTTTTTCTTCGTCTGCATTTGCTCATTACTGTGAGAGGCTGATGTTTGCTTAAACATATCTCCACAGCAGCACTCTCGAACCCTCTGGGTCAATTACCTAATCTTAATAACCGTAATTGCTGAGCTTGGAAAGTAGCTGAGCTATTAATTCTAGTGTGGACCACTGGAGAATCGAGGGCCGCTGCTAGAAACGACACATTCAAACACATTCGCATAACACACTCACGTCAAAACCGAGGGTTAACAAACACACCAGACTGTGAGTTTAACTAGCAGACAGAGCGTATTGTCATATAGGCTGTGTATGTACATGTCGGTTACGCATCAGCCAGCGACGGGGGCTTCTGGGATAATTAGCGAGCCGCTGCACCCCCCCTCGGCCCTCTTTACTCTGTTAACAGGTCGAGCGCAGAGGAATCCCCAGCACACAGGGGAGGATCGATCGATCCCCATGCGAGAACATTGATCCAGGAACCATCCCACTGCCTTTAATGAAGCCGTCTGCCAGGGAATACTGCTCTCACACCATTACCCAGCAGCCCTTTCACCACAGGAGGCCCATATCAGACTACAGCTACTATGCGAATTACAATGTGAGCGAGGAAGGGGGCACACTGCCACATCACATATTAACACGCTCGCACAATCATCTCAACGCTACCAGGAGGGGTCGGATCCGAGCACAGACATCGGAGGTGACCCGAAATCGATAGCATTGAACTAAAAATAGGCAGGAGGGAAATGTCAGCTGTCATTCTGATACTTAAGACCAATTCCTGGTGTAGTGCAGAAAAACGATCCGCGCTGAGAGACTATTCGTCAAACCTGCATGAAAACTAGCCTTGCGATCCATCACCGGAAAGATAAAAGACTTGGGTGATTATGTACTGCAAGATAAAATGATGAATTACAAGGTCTTGCCAAGTAGCTGCCATAACTGTCTTTTCATTCTCTGGCTGAATAACACATCTGTTTTGTTTCTTGTTTTTCCAATTTAATTAGAGTAATATCACTAGATCCAGAACACGGATAAATAAACAGATTTCTAGTAGTGGAAAAATAATTATATTGTGAGTATGCAGTAGTGTTTAGTATTTGTACACTTTTTATGTCACACACACACACACACAATAAAAACATTAGCCTAATAGCAAGTAGGACCCATTGCAAACACTGGCAAGTCAGCATTTTTCTTTCTATAGTATATGAACTAAAATACACTTTTAATATGCTCTGTATTTAAAATATGTATTTAGTCGTTCACTTCAACCATCGTTCATACACTAGTACACTCAAGTGTAGGACTAGTGGTGACTAAATACATATTTTAAACAAAAAAGGGTATTTTTGTTTATATTTATGGCATCACAAAATACCACAGTAGAGTATACTGTACTTACAGGATCTTAAGTTTATCTTACGAAGTCCTACAGAATATTTTTTAATATACTAAGCACAACATTAATGCACCTGAGCTGGACACATAAATATTTTATTATTAATAACTATATTAAATATTTATTATTGTAATTAGACAATATATGAGCATGCTCTGTATTTTATTCTGCTAAAGTATCACATCATTATCTTAGCATCACGCACATGTCAAACTACTGTTTGTATTTGGAGTCTCCTCTACACTTTACTAGTGCCTTTTATGATGTGAAAAGTTTCTGACAATTATAAGTGCTCTAAAGCAGTCAAAAATGACATTTCAGTTCAGATACTTACTTAAAATGCGGATAGACTTATTCTATGTAGACAGTAGGCAGCAATGCAAATTTTGGAACAGACCTAAAATGTTTCAGAGATGTTTGTGTTTGTGAATGATGTTCATAGTTAATGTGATTCGCTGCACCTGTGGTTACTCTGCTTGACTCTTGCGTGAACTTGAGGAGAACTGACTTCATACATCTATTTAAAATCACCTTGATGCACCAGCTGTTAAAAGTCAGTGCAATGGCTCAGAAAAGTGAACTTCTTTTGTTTGCAAATTTCCCTTGATATTGTAATCTAATTGATAGTAATAATAGAAGTTCAAAAATACACCTCAATTAAATATTTAGAAATATTTATAATTAACACCCAGGATTTCGGAAGAAACAAAATAAATAAATAAATAATTAAAACAACAGAGTTACACTGTGTACTGTTCAGTTCTGGGAAAATTACTTTGCATTACATACTGCGTTATATTGCATAATAATTGCATAGTACTTGCAGGTAATAAATGCATTACCCACAGGTAGTTGCTTTTTTAATGGAAAGTAAACTGCACTATACTAATTTACTGAAAATGACATAGTAAAAAGCTGTTAAATGGTAATTCCTGTTTAATTTACTGGGAAAACCTGTCTACTGACATTCCCAGAATTCCCTTTCATTTCATTTCAAATTGTGTTTGTATTTGATGTTTTTTTTCTTTAAAAATAACTGTTTCCTTTCTTATGTTTATTAAAGTTGTTAAATTAATGTTTAATGCATATTTTAGTCTCACCACAATGGTGTTTAGTGTTTGTGTGAATGACACTGAGCTCCTTCTATACATGTCCATCCTCTCAGAAATGAAGGTACAAAAGCTGTCACTGGGGCACTACCTTTAATGTTCAAATATGTATACTTTAAGTACTAATAAGGTACAAAAATGTACCTTTTGAAAAGATACCGCCCCAGTGACAGCTTTTGTATCTTTATTTCTAAGAGTGTATTTAAAAGCTGCCTGTGATGGGCTTTGGTTAATCGTGTGACCTCCCATCATCACCTGCATTTAGTGCATATCAGTGTATTTTAAAAGAGCAAAACAGATTTCAGTACTTTAATAGCTTGGTATATTAACATTATATCGGTTAATGAAATTACGGTATTTAACTGTAAATTTAAAATAGTAAAATCTTAAATGTTGTTACCATATATTTTTACAGTTGAATTCAGGAAACCACAGCTGCTGTTCTTTTATAAAATTTCAGTGTACTTTTGAGTTACTTTTTGTAACTCTAGCATAACTTGTAATGCGTTACCCCCAACACTGGTAATATTTGTCTTGGTTTAAGCACCCAATTAAGATTTGGGGTCTCTATATAAAATACTGTATGTTTTAGATGTTGAAAACTGCCCTTGATCTCCTCAGGTACAATATATTCAAATAATACACAATCTAGATAACTGTATCTGTAAACCATGTAACCCCCAGTCTCTCCGTAAGCCCATTTATTAGACATGTCAGTATATAATGGTGCTCTTTAGTTCTTAAGTATATAGAGTGTGTTCAGAGGCTCAGGCATTTGTCATCTTAATGACAGTAATTTCCTCTTCTGTTATCCTGCCTGCTCTAGCCTCAAGTGATCCCGACACCCGATACCGACTTTGGGCCGACTCCGCTAGTGGACATCTGTCACTCTGACCCGCGTCACAACACATCTCGTCTCGTTGTCAACCCGTGTCTGGCACGCAGTGACACAGGCACGTCGGCGTTAATGCCGGCATGCCGTTCTTGGCAAGATTTACAAATTTACCGACACATTGACCTATTCCTTTAGCTTTAGCATCAATGTCAGTGTATGCCCGCGACGCACTGCGATGGCACGTTGCTGTCAAGAGTCGTATTGAGCTGACATTGAAACGACAGTCCTCCGTCCGCGTTCAGCTTTGGCCTCCGGATATGACGTTTTAACTCTGGGAGCGGGAAGACTCCCAACACGGCTGGAGGCGGGAAGCATGGGTGCGAGAGCGAGTGAGAGACAGAGAGAGAGAGAAAGAGAAGAGCGGGCGGCTCAAGCTAGGGCTGCAGTGGTTGCCATAGAGACAGATGAGGAGTGAAAGCGAAGCAAAGGAACTAAAATAAGAAATGGCCACAGGTAATCAGCGGTGAGCTGTCGCAATAATGTTGACATCTTGCTCATAACTAGTGACTGAGGCAAGAGCTGAAAAGCCAGTGTCTTATTTTGTAATGACAGGGATAGGTATAGAATCACAAAATGAGATAAAATGTATGTTTTCTGGAGTTCAGGCCGGGGAAGTTTGTTGCAATGAGCTGATTTCAAACTATTACAAACTACTGTCACACTTTAACTCACTAAAGGATTAGCTCACCCACACTTTTTCCTCTAACAATCAAAAAAAAGTAAGAATTGTAAACTGTACTTATAAACTGTAGTATTTGTATTATATCAATGTGAAAACTTTTTACAGAGTGCAATGGATGTTTAAGAAAGGATCTGTGATTTAGTTCAAAAACTACTTTAGTAATGCTGGCTGAAGGTCTACACATCCTAATAGCCATCACAGTAAGTTAGGTGCTCAAAATGTTTGTATGTTTATATCATCTGTGGAAGGCGTAGGACCATTACATTTAACAGTGCTAATGTTAAAAAGTAATCATGAAGCTTTGAAACTACAGAAAACTATGACAGAAAATAATTTTTTGTATGAACTATCAATACTGATCTTGTATTGATAACGGGAGAGTCTAATTAATCCGTGAAGTCAACTCCAGAACAAACTAAAGACTTTAATAAGGTTAAGGTCACAACTTGGTGGCCCTGACTGAACCAGTATTTCATGATTTTAGCCTGATGAATCTTTGCATGGTCGTCCAGGAATATATGTTTGAGAAGTAAAAAGCTACACACCGGATCAGTCTGGGTCAAAAGAATTGTTGCCATTCATATAAATAGTCAGACATGTATTCGTCCAAAACTGGCAGTGTATACTGTATATACCGAAGGGTAAGGTAATATGGATAATAGGACTTCACATAGTGGTGCAGATAATATTGATAGCACACGCAATACAGTATGTATGAATGTATGAATACACATCAAACAAAACATGGGAAACATCCTTCAGCAGCTTCTACAAACCATGGTATGTGAAGATGTTAAATAAACAGGGGTATTGCCATTCCTGAACCACGGTACCACCGCAGTGCTTTTTGTAGGGGGAGAGAAAAACGAGAACACAATCGGTTGCTATGGCAAATAAAACTTTTTCATCATGAACGGCAAAGCTGAAAAGAGAGGGATGAAATTAAGGTAAAGAGAAAGAAGAGAGCGAGAGAGATGGACATGAGGGAGATGTATAATACTGAGCGATGCAGTCAGGGGCACAATAAAAGCAGCTCTCAGGAGAGAGCGCTGCAGTCAACAGCTCTTATGAGCCACTCAAGACATCTCTGTTGTACAGGTATTGTGTGGGCAAAACTTATTCACTGGAGTGATGACGTTTAGCCTGTTTTAATCCACACCGTTTCTGACCTCAACTGCACCCTTAAACGGAGCACAATATCAGTTTACAACGCCACGCAAAGGTTTGAAGATGACACGTTATCCAGGAAGAGCGGATTAATCCTCGAGCCTCATTTACATGGACAAAACCGAAACTTACAAAAGAGAGAGCAATTTTGGATCACTTATTTATAGCTTCCACCTTTGAGCTGTGTATGCTTCACTGGTGCGAGTGTGTTTGTGGGTGTTTGTGTAGATATTTGATCATGTCTGAATGGTAAGAAGTAGGCGGACGCCTGAGGGTTTTGCTCTCTCTCTCTCTTTATTTTCTTCCACTGCTCCTTCATCCCAGAGCAGTGGTTAAGCCCGTATTATCCCGCCTTACCCGAGCTTACATTATCATTATCATCCCTGTGTACCAACACTATTGTTACCACAGGGCAGTGCTCCAATGTGTTAAGAGGCAAGCTTAAAATCTCTTAAAGAGCCAGTAGATTAGCACCATTCAATATTTCTCAACATTTCCACATCCTGCACTTGTATTTCCAGGTCTGCGCTCAGTTCGTGAACAGCACTTGGGACATTTTGAGCTTGTATATTCCTGAATGTTTTTATACTTGTGTTGACAAACAAAATACACCTGTGTGTTATCCATAAATATTCGACTTTATTCTGTAACTCACGTTTGCGCCATGGACATGAATGATAACTCAAAGAGTGTGGCTTGTTGTTTTTTCTGAGAAATAAGACAAAGCCGAAAGGATAATATAGACAAAAAAACCTGGTATAAAAAAGGCTAGAGTAGGGTTAAAATGACAGCCAGATCTCAATATATACATATCTTACAAGGTGGCTAATTCACTCACTAGACCTCACTTATACAATAATCGTAAGTTTTTTACGAGTTGCCAGTTAATATGAATGACCAAAAGCTAGGCCAGCCCCTAAACCTGGGGATTTTAGGTCGAGAACGAAGTCGTACCAATTAGCCACATTGTGAAATACGTTTGAATTGGTCCTGAGACTGTGATGATAATGATTACTAGAC
Organism: Enteromius treurensis; assembly: GCA_032275025.1. Lineage (NCBI taxonomy): Eukaryota > Metazoa > Chordata > Actinopteri > Cypriniformes > Cyprinidae > Enteromius > Enteromius treurensis. The sequence continues at coordinate 5,846,185 of JAUCMU010000026.1, read as the reverse complement.
ATTATCGACAACAACAAAAACATTTTTTAGGACATTTATTTATGATTGGTCATAATCTAATGCAACTTATTTAATATTAGAAAATACTGTTGAACGTCCCGATGCTGCTGAGAGTGGCAATTCAATGAATATTTAAATATATCCTCTCTATAACGTAATAGACACAAAACAAACATGTGGGAAAACAGCAGTTAAAAATGCATCTCATCATACTGATGTGGATGTTTGCGCATGCATGGGATTAAGCACTATAGACATGTTAAATTTATATATTTATTAGTGCTGTCAAACGATTAATCGCAATTAATTTCTTAAATTTGATGTTATATCTGAATATTTAATATATAAAGTAGGGATGCAACGGTTTTTGGTTTCCTTATCGAACCGTTCGGTTCGCCTTGTTCGGTTCGGTACACCCACGTGAACCGGGATATTTCCGTACTTAGCCAACTTTAGATATTACACTTTCATTTTAATTAAAATTGGCATTTCCTGTGTATTAAGCGCATAGACAATCAGGCGATGGTCAGAAATCCTCAAGACTAGTGATGTGTCGTTCTTGAACGATT
>JAUCMU010000026.1:5827821-5845516 GCA_032275025.1 Enteromius treurensis | reverse complement strand
CTGTACCTTTTTTACATTTAATATCGTCTCTGTACCTTGATAACTTGAAATAGAAAGGGCAAATGACCTCCCGCTATACTGTACAGTAATATTGACGTATCGAAACCGAACCGTTACCATGGCCAGAAAACCGTGATACAAACATATTTTCATTAAACATGCATGCATTCATATGTACTTAATAAATATACACAGTATTTACAAATATATTATGGAAAGAAAAACTTATTTTGGATGCGATTAATCACGACTAATCGTTTGATAGCACTAATATGCAATAGATTGCTTCTGTTAGAATTGCAACTTGATTTTCTGCTACAAAGCAGCTCTATATAGCTCTATCTGAATAATCAATCAAATCCAGCAGAGTAATCAGTAAAATAATAGATGATTAAATTAACTGATTCTCAAAATAATCATTGGTTGCAGACCTAACATAACACGTGATTCATGACCAAAATACTTTTTAATCAAGTAACTAGTTAAGCACTACATTACTTTCAAATGTATGAATAACATAAAAAGTAACAAAATAACTCTTTGTTACTTTTTCATGTAGAAACACAGTATTGTAATACATTACTTAAATGTTCCAGCGTTAACCAGCTAACAACATCTTGGCAATAGCATAACAACGCATTAAAAATCACCTTTGCCTAGAAACCACTCTGAACAACTTGGCATCCAGAAAAGGAATGCATTAGAGACCACTCAAGACACCTTTGCAATAGCAACCACTCAGAACACCCTAGCAACCACATGGACATGTGTTAAAACCCGTTCACAACACCCTAGCCACCATTGAGCAACGCCAAAGCAAACAACTTGGCAATATGCTAAAACTCACTGAGCAACAAGCAACCGTTACAACCTATCATTACAGCAGTGAGTTCCACACGCACAAACACCACTCACATCTCCTTCAGATATAGAAATGTTTTTTTTCTATTTACTAGTTCTATACTGAAGCTTTATGAAACAGACCTTATGGCTCCAAACAGATATAGGTCATGCAGAAACTGAACGCCTAGTAAATTTAGCTCTTTGTACTTTTGCCTTCCCTGAACTGCATGTTCCATATCTTGCTAAGGAAAGGTTTGCAGCTTTCTTCTGAGTGCCCAACTATCCTCATATTAATATAGCCGGCGTGCAGGTGGAGGGGAGAGAGACCAACTCTCATGCCATTTACAGCTAATATGATTTTCATCACAGAGCAGCAGGCACAAATCACAGAGGTTAAAGAGCATGTTTATATATAAAAAAGCATATACGCACTTAACTTTGAGATTTTACACCCTTTCAGGCAAAAAGGAGGGGAAAAAAAACACTTGTTTTTCATTGCAGCTACTGTATTTTTCAGCAAATCTACAGCCTGTAACACTATTCTATGTCAGGTCATCAAGGGCGATGGAGAAAAATACAAGGTGCGTATGAAGCTGAAAGCCAAAAATGAAGGAAATGCAACAGCAACATAACCTTAATAATTGTTCCATGGAAGAACCTTCAACATCCATGCAACCTTCCCATTGCACAAAATGTTCTTTATAATGGAAATAGGTTCAGATTATTAAAATGAAAAAGGTTAAAAAAGGTTAAAAAAAAAACCCAAAAACTAGCAGTTGAAATAATTACTGCAGTCCAAATTCAAAATATTGGAGCAAGTTGTTTCTCCCAACCCCTCCATCAGACTGGATGCTCACATGGGTTGCCAGCTTGAGAGCACACAACAAGAATGATTGCAATTGGCAATAAAATTTAAAAGGCCTTACACTGTAAGCTGATGACTTGACCTATCATCACTATAATATGCCTCAGGTCACAGAGTTTCTTTAGATCCATGCTGAAATTTTTAGGTTGGGTACAATCTGCGATCTGCAATCCGTTTGTTTGCTTGCTTTAATGGTTGCAACTGGCAACCCGGGGAGTCGGAATATCTTTGGCTAAATTGAAAGTGTGCAGGAATCACAAAGACTAAAACAAAAACTGACATTCTGATTTCAAAGTGGAATAATTGCATGTATCATGCATGTTGCATGTATTGATTTTCGTTTGAGTATGACAACACGTTTCCTAAATATCTGTAGATTTTACAGCCCAGAAATTACATACAGCACATCCATGGAAGTTTTTCATTGCATAGAAGACTACTCAGAGTGTTAAAGGTTCTTCAGTTTATTAAATATGTTCATACTAGGGGAAAAAATTGTTCTACAACTTTGCTGGCCCTATTAAGCCTTTTTTATGACAGGAAGTATTACCAATGCGTTCTATAGGACAGTGACAGGAACCACGTGCATATGTGCATCTCTGAAATAATGAAAGCGTTTTAAGATATACATTTGTCCCAGTCATGAAAGATCACATCACATATGGCATGAATGGTACTGGGAACACAGAGGAACAAGGTTCCGGCCTGTTGAGCAAAGGCTTTATTGGCAAGTGGAGAGGTTGTCCCTGGACTGGGATCGGGGGCGGAGGTGGAGGTGGAGGGGACTTTCTCCTGACAACAGGCTGGGGAGACGGAAAACTCCATCACCAGCAGTGGCCATCCCAAATCGCCCCCTCAGCAGCGCTCCGGAGCTGTAACGGGAGAGCCAGCAGCCTCCTACGCCAGTGACACACACACACACACACACAAACCAGCGCTACTCCTTTCAAAGCGAATGCTTTTGGCTCAGCTTTGAAGATCGATACTTTCTAACCTTCTTTTCATTTATTTTAAAAACAGTACGTGCCCTTTTCTTCCTCTGTGTAGGCATATGTAGCAAAAGAACTCCATTAAAAGTGTTTCCAATAGAATTGTTCCACTCAGGAGGATATAACTTGGATACAAAGCGATGGTTATTATTATCAGGTTAGGTCAGCTTTGACTCAAACTTTTTTTGCTTCTAGATTAACACAGTTTATGGTACATTTCTCCCTCGCAGCGTGAGTTATGGTCTTTTTTTTCTTCCACCTGCGAGCTTCAATCTCTGCTGCTGCTGCTTTCACTTATCAGACATTTCACAAGTCATTTCAAAGCCAGGTGTTGACGACACACTCCGCAAGCGGCTTCTCAAGGACGTCGAGCCGCACTCGGACAACATCTCCACATATTGAATCCGCCACAATAGTGACAGAGCGTGTGTCTGAGAATAACTCTCGGGCGCCATCACAACTCTGAATCTGAAAAGTCTCTGTATCGCCGTGCGAGCGCGCAGCCCGTGGATGATTCATTCTGTATTCTCTCCGCGCATATCAGAGATATTGACTGCTGGAGAAAAGCTTTCAGACGTAATGGAGATTCATTTTTCCGATGGCGTTAAGAGGAACATTGAGCTCACATTTGCACTGGCCTTCTCCACTGTGAGCAATGTCATTTCAAAGAGCCAAGTATGAGTCAAAAGGAGACGGAAATTTGACACAGGCATTGATCTGAAAAACTCGGAACGAGAGAAATGTTTGGAGAATGCAGGCTTGGGACCTTAATGCAGTTTGTATGTATAAGATGCAACAGTTACAATCTGAAAAAGCTGGAGCTTAAAACACGTTCCACTGAACCTGTTGTAAGTAATGGAAGACTACAGGCGTATAAACAATTCCATGAGTGCTGTAGCTCTGTCGTCCATGACAACGCTGAGTGGGACGAGTTATAGCCTTCAGGCTCTCCACGGCAACCAGCGGCACAATTAAAAAAAGCAAACAAACACAAAATGAAACACCCATCCTCCATCTCACCTCCACCCGCTATGCTATCCTTCACAAAACAAAACACACACAACAGAGGAGAACCATGTATTATTTATACTGAAATACTGCATAATACATAAAGGTAGACCTTAAAGTTACAGTAGATGTGTGCTAGTGCCCTACGAGCCCGAATATCACACAAAATCGTTCCTTTTAAAGAAAAAATGTACAGTCGTGCATTTAGAACAAATATGGGGCAAGTGTACAACTTCTGCTTAGAGAATACACAGATCCAGACGGAGAAACATTCATTTAGTGTGACTAATTATATATAAAAAGATATCTTTATTATTCATACAAACGCACGGTATGATGCATGTGATGAAGCAATGGACTTTTCAAGACACCTTTTGTCCTGGAAATGCATTTGACGGCAACTGTAATACATTAATGTGAGTTTACAGGCATGTGTTCAAGCGCACATGCACAGAACATTAGTCTACACCATGTTTTAGAGGGTACACTGGGTTTGGCGCCCGTGGAGAGAACGCACGTGCCGTTTAGGAAACTATAACTTGGGAAAAACATTAGCGTCAGATTATTGATGCAATATTTATGAAGTAATATCAGGAGGCTGTTGTTCCATTATTCAGAGCGATGGAGGGAGCAAGGAGTGGAGGAGGAAACAAACGGCTGGTGTTAAAAGACTCATGCGCAAGCTGCAGGTGGGTGGAAAAGGGCTTCCCCGGTATTACTGACGCACAGCTTACATAAACACACACACATGTTCTCACTTTTACAATGTGACCAAGCCATCGTGCACACGCTTACCAAGTCACAAAACAGTTTAAACTACGACAAAAGCCTTTCTAATACAGAAATATATTCTGTGTATTTACAATCCAAACTTCCTTCCATTTTAAATGGGATTTTTTTGGTGTGCATTTTACTATTGGCAAAACAAGATGCCTAAATGCTATTTTGTGTGATGGACGCCAGCCGGTAGATGCTGTGCAAGTAAACCTCATTCCCTGGATCTTAAAAAGACTGACCGTGGCCTTTAGCTTCCCATGCTGGAGACCTGGGTTTGAAACGAGAACGAGTTCTCTTGGTGCGGACCCAGAGCCGTCATATTAGCCCGTGACCCGGATGGGAGTGAGGTTTAGGGGGTGAGGGTAATGGAGGCCAGCGGGTAGGTGCTGTGCAAGTAAACCTCACTCCCCTGTTCTCAAAAAGAGGTGTTTAGCGACTTATGCTAGAAGTCGGGGCCTTTAGCCTTTCGTTGTTAGTGCGCACATCTCCCATGCTGGAGACCTGGGTTTGAAACCCACTCAAAATGAGAAGTTGTGGTGGCGCAGACCAAGGGAGTTATATTGGTGCCGTGACCCGAATGGAAGTGAGGGTAATGGAGGCCAATGGGTAGGTGCTGTACAAGTAAACCACACTCCCCTGTTCTCAAAGAGGTGCTTTAGCGACTTGAAACTAAATGTTGTGGCCTTTGGCCTCCTTGTTTGAGCGCCCACCTCCCGTGCCGGAGACTTGGGTTCGAAACCCACACAAAACGAGAATGAGTGGTGGTGCTGCAGACCCGGGCATGGAGGGTAATAGTGTTTTACACAGGAAGAGTCATAATCTGACAGGAAGTCAGAGTTTGATATCACAGCGCCAGTCTCATTCTCATTCAGAAAACAGCAAGTTTTGGCATTGCGCAATACAAAATCCTGTTGTTTGAAAGTGTGCTAGTTAACACTTCCTTTTGAAAGTTTACTATCTGCTGCACATATAGCATATAAAATAACCCATAGCAGATCCATAGTGAATACCAGCCAATCATATGGATGCAAACATGAACCAATCAACTCGTGTTTAACTCTGCATATCATCAGTTACGTTAACAACCCGTTAGCCTGCGCCATCTAGAGTTTCATGACCAAACTATACAATGTTAAATGTAGGGTTGTTATGCAGAATATTCTCCCATCCCATGGAGCTGACCCCTGACATGTAATGAGGTTCGAGTTTGCACACAGCAGCTTCCTAACCTCACCAGATCTTTCCGTTACACTAACAGGATGCCGGTGAGGACCTCCACATCAATATCAAGCCTGCTTATGCGGATTTGTATATTTATGAAGTTTGGATCCATCCAGCTCTAGTTCCATCATGACATCGCTGGAGGGGAGACGAGAAGTGCCGCTGTATTGTAGTGACACCACAACACGCCATACAACAATGTGCCACAGGGACTTCTCTCTCTCTCCCGCTGTCTGCGTTTACTTCTCTTCTCTCCTCCTCATTGTTTCCTGTTTTCCCTCCATCCCCGCTTTCTTTCTCTCTTTTATTTTTCTAGCATACCCCTCTCCTGTGCTTGCCCACAGACCTGCTGCTGTCAGTTTGGTAAAGCGTGGCCTCTATGAGCCATGGTGACTCACTGTGTGTGTGTGTGTGCGCATGCTCATCAATCTAGAATGGAGAAACAAACTGTTTTTTTTTTCACTGATCTGCCTCCTGCCCTGTGAGATCTTCCAGGCGACTGTCAGAACACTCCTGTGTCATTCATGCCCCCTTAAGCAAACACACGGCCGCGTGTGTGTGTGTGTGAGAGAGGAAGTGTGTATGCTGACATGTTTCCAAGTGCATGTTCTCATGTGTGAATTGTTCATCGGGGAGAGACAATGAATTTTGTCATGTCTCTGTATGGATGAATGTGTGTTTGCTGAAATTAGAAGCATAACGAGCAGCGCTGTGAAGTGACTGCACAGGGAGATACAGATAAATGTTGCATCGCTGTACGACCGCAGAACACAAACTGCTCTGACATTCATTTGTTTCTCAGGAACATTTACTTTACACTCATCATCTATTTATTTAGTTCTCACAGGTTCTAGTATTGCACCCTCTATGGCCGTGTACACACAAGTCACAAGTAAATCATGTAAGTCAGGGGTTCCCAGCATCTGCTGAACCTCTGCTGAACCCACATGACCTAAATTATTTACTGAGATTTTAAGCAATGTTTGGACCTTTTTCTAACATAACAGACTCATCATATTTTTTAAGTAACCCCTTCACCTATTTTCTTCAATTATTCATTACCTAAATATTATTCTTGGATAACTGTTAGCATGCTTTCTTCAAAATAAAATAGCAGAAAAAATATAGTGTAGCTTCTAATTATTTAACACTTTGTTCAGTTTGGATAAATACACACTGCACAGATTTAATGAAAATGGTGAATTCATTTTGTAGAAAGGAGCTACCGGTTTGCAATTTACCAAACCCCTTGACTTCAATTATGAAACACAATACAATTTGCAAATCATTTAAACTTTCTTCCAAAAAATGATCAGAAAAGCCATTTGGGCATACATTGGTACATACATACATATTGTTTTAATAACAGTTGTTCTGCTTTTTAACTCTCTACATTTTACACTCCACACATTCTCAGCCTATTATTAAAGTTCACAGGGATATCGTGAGGCAACACAAGTGAATGAAATTAATGTGTAGTTTGAATATTCAAATCTCAGATTGCCGCTATACACTATGCAAATTCCACAGGTGTGTCCAAGTTACTTTTGTAATGCATATGCATGATTTAAAGCTTAAAGCAGAGCAACAAAACTGCATTAAATTGTATATATTTAGAAGAAACATGTCAACATACACTGAATAGCACTCCAGATCTGTCTAAACAAGCATTTATTAATAAAGAATGAAGCCTGTTTTAAATATAGCACTTCATCCCTGTCACTCTCTTTAAAAGTGCTTGTGGATTACGGAGAGCTTTCAGCACCATGGAGAGCTCCAATAGCCACAATCCAATGAGAGAGGCATCTGATTATGAGAGGACGTCTCCAGCCATGCCTTTTATCACCTGCTTTTGTGTGCGTGTGTGCATTTGTGCCCATATTGTGTGTCCCTGTATAATGGAGTGTACGTCCTTTAGTTTGTGCTTGTATCTCAGTGTGTATGCATGTATGAGTGTGTGTGGTGGACGATGACAGCACACCAGGTGTCCCCTCGGCAGGGGCTCCATGGTAAACATCAGTAAACAGCAAACCTGCTGACGAGCTCTGACCTTATCCACTCCTCTAAACTCCATCCCTCCATCCCTTCGTCTCCCTCTATGCATGTATGCTCTGCATCTGTCTCTCCTCAGCAGGGCAACTCCAATATTCATCTGCCCTCATTTGTCAAATGTAGGAAGAACCGAGCAGAGAAAACTGTTTGTATGTGTGCCCTATGGCAAAATGAAAATCACAAATTATGACGCAAAATGAATGATTGAATGAAAGGTAAAAAATGAAATAATATGAGAGAAAATAAAAGTAAATAAATAAAAAAAGAAAGAATAAGATGACTCTAAAATATTTAATAGAATAGTTGTTTAGTAATTTATATATATATATATATATATATATATATGCGAACATACAGTATATATCTTGAAAATATTTACAGGCATATACATTTAGTTATATTCTTAGATTTTAAATTATATATAAATACATTTAATATATAAACTAAATATTTCTCTTAAATATATACATTCATGTGTTTGTATTTATGAATACATAATAAACATATTGCGCACATATATATTATGTAAAGAACTTTTTGTATGAGGTTAATCACAATTAATCTTATATTATATTATATTATATTTTATATATATATATATATATATATATTAGTAACAAATGTCTGTAATCAGTAAAAACAGCATATACATCTCTCTCTCTCTCTGTATAAACACTATATTTCATAGTAAATTATATTTTTAACCACTATATAATACTCAGATATAGTGTATAAAATTAAAACATGTAAATATGAATATATATGGCGTCTTGCTTATTATGTTTTGGTTTACATTATCTATGTAACATGATCATATTGTTTTCATTTATTTAATAAATATTGAATTATTGTTTTTAACTTGTCATAACATGTTTTCTGGACATATGTTTCCTAATTTCATGGCAATACTATGGCCTTCTGGACTTATAAATGCATGTATTTGTAAAAAAAAAATTTATAATAAAATAAATCTACTTTTGGTGTTTTTTGGGACCTGTAGATGTACATGTAGCATGATAATATGGTGCCATACTCATAACATGATTTATAAACACTTTAGTATAGGGACCAGCTCTCAATATTAAATAGAGTAGTTGTTTATTACCATGCCTATTATAAACATATTTGCTGTTTATTAGTACTCATAAAGCATATATTCTAAATCCCTAACCCTTCCCAATATCTACATTTAGCAACTAACTTACTAACTATTATTAAGGAGCAAATTAGTTTATTGAGGCTAAAGTTGTAGTTAATGGAATTAGGCCTAGAAAGTGTTATCCATATTTTATATAAGTGTCTTAAGTCGCTGGGGTATATATGCAGCTAAAGCCAAACATACGTTGTATTTCTTTCATTAAATCATTAGGATATTAAGCCAAGATCATGTTCCATGAAAATATTTTTTACATTCCCTACTTTATATTTATTAAAACTTTTTGATCAGTAATATGCATTGCTAAGAACATTAATGGTGATTTTCTCAGTATTTAGATTTGTTGCACCCTCAGATTCCAGATTGGCAAATGGTTGTGTCTCGGCCAATCCTAACAAACCATACTCCAATGAAAAGCTTATTTGCTTAAATAAAAAACACTTATGACTAGTTTTGTGGTCCAGGGTCACATATTATGATTATACCACACTGTAGACGTACGCACACAATAAGTAGAGAAAGCACCAAAAGCAGATGTGCAACAGAGCAGAATAAAAGTGTGAGAAACCATGAGAAGATGAAACCAAAAACATGGCCAAAGAAATGAGAGAGAACGAGAGAGAGTGAAGTGCTCCTTCCAGTAGAAACAAGGTAATCTTGGCTGACCAACCTCGACCAAATTAGATAAATTGACCCTCACCTTTGTAGAGATTCATTTGTCTGTTTACTCGGATGCTGAGAGAGCCTGGAGAGCAGGAAGGTCAAACCCTCAACCCCTGTGTGGATGCCAGCTGTCTGATAGAGCGAGACAGACAGACACTGAGAGAGAGAGAGAGAGAGACAGCTTCACTCGGACCGGCTGCATAGGGAAGTTTAGGCTGAAGGTAAAGGTAAGGATGGATGGAGCAACGAATGGATGGATGGATCAGCAGGTCCACTTGACCCCCCGATTAGCTGAGCTCGCTTTAATTAGCGCTGAGCTAAGTGCCAGTAATTAGCCGCATTGTGTCACCTGCCAGAGGCCCTGCACCATTGCAGCACACGTTGCTATGGCTACCGGAGGACACGAATGGAGGGGCGGCGGAAAGAAAGCTAGAGGAGAGAAGAGGAAGAGAAGAGAGAGAGAAAGCATGATCCAAACAAAAACAGCATGCGGTGGGGACGCGGATGAAGATTTGTTTTCCAGTGAGAAAGTCCATTGCGATACTAAAGATTGATAAATGATGTCAAATTTACTCATGCATGGAGAGCTCGCAAACCACTGGAGAAAATAAAGGTGAACACCATAAACGAAACCTTTTAGTGACGCTTATAAATGCTTTAGAGTTCCGACGTCATTTATTATTATTCAAAAATGACACATTTCGGTACACGGCAAAAAACTTCCTTGTTAACGTTCCTGCTTAAAGAAAAGTTCCAAGGTCTAAGTAGATCCTTGAAGGAAGTATCGGTTTGCAAAGGAGAGGCAGAACAGGTCAAGGTAAATTTAGGTTTTGGCTTTTGTATCTGTGAAACTGAAAGATTGTTTTGTTCGGGATCTTGTTAGCGACGGTGAAATGCAAAGAATCGTGTCGAAATCAAGCATGCAAAACTATACATCATTACTGTGAGATTTTGAATGGAGGACATTATGATTTACAGATGTTTTTATTGCTATATGATCGCATTATGCTCTTATTTATAGGGTTTTGTAACAGCAGAAATGGTCCTGTGCTTTGTTTATATAACAATTTAACATGTTATTCCTTAACTGTGCCTCAAAAGTTGCGCGTGTCGAGTATCATGTGTTTCGCTAAAAAAAAACAATACGAAGACTAAAATATCAAAACTTGTGGGAGGGAGAATATTTGAATGTATAATGCAGGCTGTTCTCATTCGTGACCCTCAACCTTCAAGACTTTAAAGATGAAAATGACAGGAGCTTGTAAATAAATGAGCTGCAAACTTCTCTGACAGGAATAGTGTTCAGGGAGCTGTATGTCTTTCTTGATCAAACAAGGCCCTCTGCTGGTCATACAGAAGCCACATTCTAGCAGCGAACTGGGTTCAGTTCATATGTTTACACTTTCATTTCCCCTCAAAATATGAGAAACATATCACAAAACAAGTTAAAATGAATCAATTTGCAAATACCTAATCATGTGACAACTGCAAAAACACGCTCAACTAACTTTTAACCTGGTTTCGAAATCATAGTGGATATGAATATAAATATGACACACTAACAGGGCAGCAAACATATTGTTGTATTGTCTAAAACCACACACACTTGTGTATTCTATTAATATTTTCTGTGATGAGTGCATTTCTTATATTTCTACATTTGGGGCTGGCAGGATTGTGTTTTATGCTCACGGAGATTGCTTTTTATTTTTTGTTCACAATTAAGCATTAGTTGAGCAAAAACACACTAGTAATTAATGATTAACTTAACATTTTGATCTATTAATTAGTAGTGTTTTTGCTCAACTAATGCTTAATTGTGAACAAATTAAGCATTAATTAATGCTTAACTAATGCATTATTTTGGACCCCTATTCTGAAGTGTTACCAAACAAAAAAAAAACTGTGTTGTTAAATGATTTCAGAACTTAAAATTACTTTTCTATGTGAATATATTGTACAATGTAATATATTCATTTTCCACATCATCACTCCAGATTTCACATGATCCTAAAGAAATGTTTCTAATATTCTGGTTTGCTGCACAAAAACATGATTATCACTATCACAATGTTATTGTCATGGAAACAGTGATACTTTGTTTTAGATTATTTTGTTATGAACAGCATTTCTCCGAAACACTTTAGAAAAGGGAACGCTTATTCACTATTAACTACAACGTTTTCAATAGTTTAATAGTTAGTGCGGTAGTTGTTAAGTTTATGTATTGGGTAGGATTAGGGCTGTAGAATAAGGCATTGATATGTGCTTAATTACTACTCATAAATGGCTAATTTTCTTGTATGCATGCTAAGAAGCAACTAGTTAAAAGACACGAAAATAAAGCGTTAGCCAACCTTTGAATGGTAGTGTAAATTACACCTAGATTTTTGAACAATGCAAAGACATTTATTTTAAAGGTTGTTCAAGCAACCAATACTTCCTGCATTGCTTCCTATATTTGAAATGACAGCTTTGAGATGGGAGGCCAATCAAACAGTATTTTTTAAGTTCTTCAACAACAAGTAAACGCACTCTTTTGAGCCAGATCTGAAGTAGTCAAAAGAGCAAAAGTTGCTCGAACCTTCTCAAAAACAACTGATGGCACACGAATGTGCAGGAAAGATGCACAAAAGAGAGACTGCAACTATGAGCTGTCCAAAATACAGTGAGAAATGTGCTGCAGTGGGAGAGAGGCGTTGCGTGGGCCTCTTAGGAGCCCAGCTGAGGCAGAGTAACAGGGTTTCTCCTGCTGACGTCAGAACAGTCCGTGTAAACTCCGCAGTCTCTAGGGAAGGAAACCGAGAAAGCAAAAAAGCGAGAGAGCGGGCCACCTAGCAACCCCTCGTCCTGCTGCCATGGAGAGCAGAGGAGGCAAACCTATAGGAGAGAGGAGATGATGCAAGCTCCGGGCAAACTCGGGGATTCCCTCATCTGGGGTTCACACCAGCCCACGTCCCAGGAACCACCCCACACACCGCGGGACTGCAGGAGTAATGAGATTCAATTACTGCAGAGCCTTATGTAACCAGCCAGGGACATGTTTTCACCAGTACACATACACACACTCGCAAAAACATGACGAATGCAGTGAAGCACAAGCACTTTCACTTGAGGTAGAGTTCATACTAAAAGTGCTTTCTGCAAAAGAAGCGGCTATCTCAGCACACAGAAAAGTGCCATAGCTAAACGTTACATGCAACGTGTCACGTGACGCTAATGCATGCACTTGTGAGACAAACATGACTTGAAATGTGCCTGACTGAATCCCTTTCATTCTGCTTCTTTGTTTATTTGCTCAGTTAAACCGGTTTTAATTGGTAAAGATAATTAGCTTTCTCATTACAGAGATGCGAGATGCACACCATCAATAACATTTACTTCCGCTCGCTAAAGCTCTTGCTGCAAGTCATTATCTATTAACTCCCTCAGTTTACAAAATGATATTATTGGATGACTTGCTCCACCTAGTGACATTGCTTAGTAGTGGTCTGCGACTTCAATTACAACTCCACTACAGCCTAAATGAGAAAAACACAACTTCCTTTAACAATTACTCTTTCAGGGGCCTACAACGTCTGATGCCATGAGGTGTTTTCATGGAAAACTCACATTTCAGTGAGTCATTGCATGAACAAAGTATATCCCAGAGGACAGTGTTGTAGCTTATCAGGCTGGAAAAGCTTGCAAACCCATCAAAAGAGTTTGAAGTCCACAAATCCACAGTCAGTCAGATTATGTACAAAGGAAGGAAATTCATGACCACTGTTACCCTCCCCAAGAGTGGCTCACCAACAAAGATCACAGAAAACATGCATCATCAGGAGAACACTAAACAACCAGGAGTTGCAAGGGAAAAGGGCACAGCTCTGAGAAGAATTCCTGCCGTCTGAAGTTTGCTTAAGATCATGTGGACAAGCCAGAGGCTATTGGAGAAATGTTTTGTAGAGAGGTGACACCAAAAGAGAACTTTTTGGTTTAAATGAGAAGTGTTGAACACAGTGTATTCCAGCATGAACTTATCTCATCTGTGAAACTTTATGGTGGTAATATTATGGTTTGGAGATATTTGGTTAATATATAGACTATGGTTAAAGGATTAAGTTAATGCTTTGGAATGGACGAGTCAAAGTCTGGACCTTAATCCAGTTCGTGAGGAAACCCGCCAACATCACAGAGGAACGGGCTGAAGGTGTCACAAGCAACTGATCAGCAGCTACAAGAAACCTGCGAAAAGAAAAGGTTCACCTCAAAACAAAACAACTTTCTATAATAACAGCTATGTTTTAACATAACAGCGTTTCATTAAACTGAACTTAATAGACAGTCATGTTCTCCTGAGGAGGTAGCCATAGCAACATCGCTCAAGCGCATTGAGTATTAAAGGTAATTGTCCAAGCATGAATAGCCGACTGTCATCAGTTAATTACAGATTTACACATAAAACCTTGAGTGTTTGAAACCTTTAGTGTTTAAAATCTTGGCATTTAGCTAAATTTGCAGAGGCGCCGTAAAGGCATTCTCACTGCATGAGACCAAGGTCAAACGATTCTCTTCTCAAATACTGTAAAACTGTGAAGCGTGTGTCTGCTAGGCTGCCAAAATAAGGTTGTCAACTTCTAAGGGCACACTAGCATACAGGTGACCTGAAAGAGAACAGGCTTGGAGTTTACAGGGAGTATTATATCTATAGTTACATTTGAATTCAGTGTTGCTATTACGATATATCTTCGGTTTCAATGAAAGCCACCTGCTTATATCATGCAGGTCTTCACCCTGCCACCAGAACTGGTCTGAGAAGACCTCTGGATGTCTTCTGTGGCTTCAGGGCATCAAAACATAGCAGTAGACCCTTCAAGTCCTGCAAATGGCGAGATGAAGCCTCCTTGGATTTTACCAAAGCATGATATGAAGTCATTTATACATTCTTCAAAGTCTTACTGCCCTAGCCAGTGGTGTAGGTGACTTGTTGTATGTGTGCATTGTTTGCTAAATTAGAAAAACAATAATAAATAATGATACATCATTCTGAACATGATGCATCTTATATATAAATGTTTAAATGAATGTTTCTGAAGCCGTTTAGGATTAAGTATTGATAACTCGATAAACTAAAACAGAAGAGAGAGGAGTGAAAAAACTGGAGGCAGATATTGAATTATGATTGCTGTTCGTGCAGCTAAAGGTTGCGGAGTTATCACTCTTGTTGAGAGGGGAAATGGGTATTCTATATCTTCATAAGCAGATTTAAGAAGCTGAATGAAACATCTTTATGATGTCTCTCAAAACCACTAGAGTAGCAAATAAAGAGAGAGAACTCCAAAGCACGCAAAATTCAACACAAAAACAAATAAAGACTGGAGCGCTGCCAGAAACAATTTGACCCGGTATGCTCTTTCGGATGATCAGTGAGAATAAAAACAATAAATATATAAAAGAATCAGAAGTAGTTCAAGCTACTAAATGACAATTAAATGAATAATCCGTTTTATAATGCATTTTATTGAACAAATAATACAAGGCCAGTTAGTACACACTTCGCAGCAATCTCTTTCTTTTCATTTTTGTATATATTAAGAGCATTGAGAATTGGCACAAACAATTAAAACACCACAAATATGCACAAAACAAATAGCACTTAATAAAAATAAAAAAAACGTTTCTGTACATCAAACCCTACTAAAAACTCAATGTAAACTTCAAAAAGTAAATGTTGAACTTAAAAAGCCTAGTAAAAGTAAGGCAGACATTTTGTACAGTCTATAGTAGGATATCATACAAGTTAACACGTTTCAGGAAAATTTAAGCGAATTAGCAGACAGATTTAAATACATTATATTTCATAACCGCTCCCCATCCATGTTTAATCACTCACAGTCTGAGCTCTTTTCCTGTACAGCAGCGCCCCCTACCAGCTCTCTGTGCTATTGCAAATCGTAATGCAAGACACAGTACTGCGAGCTGCAATTAAAGTCAAGCCAACTCCAAACAGTTGTGCTGGGAAACACAACCGCCCACATCTGGACTGGAGTTTCAAACAAACTTTGTTCAAAGGATGTAATAAAAAAAAAAAAAAACTAAATTATGTTTATTAGGGTTTTAAGCCAGCATGTTTTCCGAAAAAGCACCTTTTGGGATGATTTTCAACAACGAGGGTTGACCATTTTGCAAATGAACCATCTGCTAACTCTCAGCGGATGCTTAACTGAATCTGTTTGACACTTTTTTGCAAACTGATATGGATATTTGAGTTCGCCAAGCAAGCCACAACAGAACGGACTTAAAATCTTCATTACTCAAGACAGAGAGATCTCGTCCTTTACTGGCCAACATGTGATTCTGTTTTTATCTTGAATCCTTCCAAAACACCAGATGACACCTGCTATCTCATCTATTGCTCGTATAAATATCTTACAATATTCAGTATGTGTAACATCACGCTACACTAATGTAAAATTAGCACAAGAGACAGCTTATGTGCGCCGAACGCCTCCAGACTCTGCTGACAAAAGAGCTATTAACGGCGAGAGCATTCGAGAGCCTGCAGCTTCCAGTAGACATCTGACCTCTTTGATCATGAATATTCACAACAAGTCTCGGGATGTTAGATGACCCGGAATGAGAACAGAACCGCTCTGGGCTCCTCCACGGACGCTGTAAATCAAGTCTATTCATTTAATAGCCTGGTTTTTCTGTCCGTCCCATAGTGTGCGTCCTACATGCTAAAAAAAGGGGATTTGGCCTCTATTATGGAAAACATGAAACTCTGGCATGGATTCTGTGGTTATAAGAAACAGTGGGCTCAGGCGTGTTGATATAGGATCATGAGCAAGCACTGCTTTCTGATCTCATGCTTACGAACATATTAAGGCCTACAGAGAAAAAGACATGACCCCGCCTTACTTAAAACACACTGAGTGATAACAGAAAATGAATGCATGACGTCTTTACATCCTCACTGCATTAAACCTACTAGATAAAAACAGCCTCAGGCAACGCATCTTAGTTTATGTGTGTATCTGCAGTTGTAAGAACGAATCTGTGAAAGCAAAGAGCGCTAATGTTAGTATGGGAAAGCACGTGAACGTTTGCGTGTTGTCCAGGGATGGAGACTCATGGTGATTCAGCATTGTTGTTGGCCGTGGTGGTGGTTTTCTTCTTTGTCGGTTTCTTCACTGTCTTGGTGGTCTGCTGGGGATGACAGTAGGGTATGGTGGTAAAGAAAAACAAAGACAAGAGGAAGAGTATTAAAACCTTTTACGGTTCTGACAAGCTCTTCTCGAGCAACCGGAGTTTAATGAAAGCATGGGCCGTTGATAGCAAACACTGGAAGGGAAATGGTGTCCAGGGAAAATAAACAGGAATCTCTCATTCTGGTTTACATTCGTGAAGGCTGATGGAACAGACTGAAGTGCATTTAGAAATGTTTTGTTTTGCTGCAGCCTCCAGGTGCAACACATAGAAATTGCAGTGAAATGTAGCAGTCGATGATATAGTGTGACCAGTTTGATGTCATAGGGGTAAAAAAAAGTATTTGGAATTTCAACACCAAATCACAAATCACATTGACTCCTATTAAAATGACTGAACCTTGGCAATTATATGCAGCCAAAAAAAAAAAAATTATATATAATATATATATATATATACACAGACACACACACACACGGTGGGTACGTGAAGTATTCAGACCCCCTTAAATTTTCTCACTCTTTGTTATATTGCAGTTATTTGTTAAAATAATTTAAGTTCTTTTTTTTTTTTTTTACCTCAGTGTACACACAGCACCCCGTATTGAAACAGAATTGTTGACATTTTTGCAGATTTATTAAAAAAGAAAAGCACCCTTTTGATCGAATACAGTCTTTTTGGGAAAGATGCAACAAGTTTTTCACACCTGGATTTGGGGTCACTGGCCATTCAAGAACAGTCACAGAATTGTCGTGATGCCACTACTTGGTTATTTTAGCTCTGTGTTTAGGGTCATTGTCTTGTTGGAAGGTAAACCTTCGGCCCAGTCTGAGTACTCTAGAGAAGGTTTTAGTATCCCTGTACTTGGCCGCATTCATCTTTCCCTCGATTGCAACCAGTCGTCCTGTCCCTGCAGCTGAAAAACACCCC
>JAUCMU010000026.1:5815600-5827375 GCA_032275025.1 Enteromius treurensis | reverse complement strand
ATTTATTTATTTAAGTACATTATACTATATAAAAGTCAACAATTTATTTGACCTATTAATAGCACAATTATTTACTTTGCCTCATTGCCTCATTTTAGTCAAATCAATAATGTGTTTTACTAATCCTTGCAAACTGTGAAAAGGCCATTTGTTGGTGTTATGAAAATAATTATTGCAGGACTGTGATGGGGGTATAGCTTGTTGCCAAAAAGGGCAATATTTTAACAAACAGAATGGATTGTCATGAAAAAGGTAATAAATTAGCCGTCCTGCTAATTATTATATGTAATGGATTGACCTAAAACGAAGGAACCAATAAATAAATAGTGCACATGATGAGTGATCATCAAGGTCTTGGTTACCTCTCTTACTCTTTTCTTCAGATTGGTTGTACCCAACCTCGGACCGTTAAGAATTATGGAGGCCACGGTGTTCTTGAGAACCTTCACTGCAGCACTTTTTATCATCTTCCCCAGATCTGTGCCTCAACACAGTCTTGTCTCTCGACAGGCTTATGCTTTTCCAGATCATTACAATTCATTTAATTTGCCACAGATTTACTCCAAAGTAGAAATATCTCAAAGATCTGGAGAAATGGGATGCGCCGGAGCTAAGCTTATCAGAAATCTTCATTTTTGCTTTGTCATTATTATATTATTGGAGTGTAGAAAAGATTAAAAATAACATTTTAAAGCATTTTTGCACAAGGCTGCAACATAAAATGTGGGAAAAGGGGTCTGCATGTTTTCTGGATGCACTTTATTTCAGAGAAATCCATAGAGATTTCTTGATTGGATAAGCAGGTATTAGAAATAACAAGTGACAAAATAATTTCTGAATTGTGGGCAAATAAAATATCTGTGCCATATTCTTCTACAGTTTATTATTCTCCACATTGTTGCTAGATTGCACTGTATACAGTACTGAAATTCAGATTTCAGCATTATTAGTAATCTGTGTGTGCATTTTTCTTTATAACAAGCAAGTTGAGTCCAACCACTTATATATCGTATCGCAATCATAATTTTGACCTTAATAATCGCAATCGCACATTTTTCCCAAATCGTGCAGCCCCTACTGCACACTACTGCACAAATCTAAATACATCATTCTAGTCCAATCAGTGAGTGCTAACAGAAAGCAACAAAAGGTGGTGGAAGAAAGAGCAAGTGAATTGTGTACCTCTGTCTTGGCAGCGGCTGGTTTCTTGGCTGCTCTCACGCTTGGGGTGCGTTTGGGGGCCTTATCTGCTATATCTTCATCTGAATGCTCCGTCCTGCTGTCTGACTGCTCATCAGAGCGAGAGCTGTGCTGTGATTCGGTGTCAGCCGGGAGGGGTGTGGCACGAACTGAAAATAACAATAATTACAGAAGCAGTTTAAACATGTTCCTTTTCCGTTCCCCGCTGTTTTTATCTTCCTACTCGATGTGCAGCTGGCACGAATCTGACATGTTACCATTTCTTTTTTTTTTAATTTTGATAAATTATTTAAAAAGCCATATTTTGAGTAGGTCTCTAATGCTACTTTCAATTCACAGAAGAGTGTCACTCAAGTCGTATTTTTGATTTTTCACCCAATCTGACATTTTCAAATTTAGATCGGGCCACTTTAATATGAGAAAGCTTTGTCAACAACAACAACAACAAAAAAAAACATCAGAAGCAACCCTATATTTATATTAATATAATATTAAAATAATTTATATTATAAAAAAACATTTAATATATAAACAAACATATTTGTTCTAATATATATATATATATATATACACATGCATGTGTGTGTATTATATACACACACACACACACATATATTATGTACACAAACTTTTATTTGCAATGCAATTAATCGTTTGACAGCACTAATGAAGTGCACAAGTAAACATACGTTTGGAGATTAAATGTAAAAATATATTTCTGATTACAAATTTGAAATGTTAGGTTGCAGACAAAAATGTGATTTATTAGTCAATGTTTAATCGATTATCAGCACAAAAACATCTATGATATCTGGATATTTTGTTACAGCACAATTAAAAGTTTAGCTGTTGTCCTGTTTAGACCAGTTTCTAATACAAGCCGCATTAGGGTCATGTGAATGAAATAAAATGAGTCAACCAAATCGAATACAAGCATCAAATTTGTCTTGCGGTGTGATCACTGGCCCTCTGGCACTGTGGCGTGAACAGACGCTCTCTGGCATTTAAAGCTTGCCAGGGCTCATTCAAAGCCTTATTTAGAAGAGCCTTTTGCTTGTCCATTCACGGTGTTTCTCTGACGCTCTGTAATTCAGTGAAGGAGCTCTGTAGGCTAATAAAATCACTACACATCTCATTACTGAAACGATCACCTCTCTACCACAGACTGTCTTTGTGTTTGCTGTAAAGCCTCGCAGATGGGTCATGACCGTGTGAGTCTCGTGACGTCACGGCATTTGAAGAGGTCAAACTCGGCGCTTGTCCTGAACCTCTTACATGAGCGCTGAAACTCTTCCAACCAATAGAAAACAGTGTGCAGTTGCGTTTGAACAAACCCCAGCAGATCGACCCCTCCTGATTCAGCCAGTAGGCCGCTGAATCACATGCTGGTCACATCAGCATCAGCATTACAAACAGGCCGAGACAATGGCAATGAGTCAGCAAACACACACACCTCAGTGACCTGCCTGTGTGTGTTTGAACAGGACAGACCATTATAAATATGATATTGACTAGAGTGATCTATCACTATAGTTACAGACATTAAAGAAGCGGATTTACTTTGGTTGTTTGTCTGTATGTAGAGGATTAGATTTAAGCAGTCACACCTGTTAGTAAATGCCAACCTGGACTCATAAAAATATGTATGTGTCTTACAGCACTAGCTCCTCGCCTCTCAAGCACATCTCTGTACTCCGTGAGCTACCGAACAAACCTACCGTCAATGAAAACCCATAGATATGAAGCTGGATATGTGTGATGCCAACGTTCAAAATTATCGTTTTTCAAATATTCTAGCATATTAATATTGTTTTGAAGTCATAACCTGATATTCTTCAAGTAATTGTTCGAAAAGTTAAATCGAAAATCTGTACATTTGTGTGAAAAGGAATAAAAGTAGTGTTTTTCTTTGAGAAATTGCAGTGATATGTACTTATTGGAACGTATTTTGTGTCTCGCTTAAATGTGCACCAAGGTACGTTTATACCATGAGACCAGGCAGGTAAATACAGTTGATGAAACCACTTTGGGAAAGCGGCCTAGGTTTTATTCTGTGTGCTACCTGAGCGCGTGACTGTTTTAGTCCGAGGTAGCGTAGCGGCAGTATGCGTGTCGTCTGTGCCGTCCAGCTGCAGCTCGTCTTCATTCTGAATCAGAGTCAGATCCTGCATGCTGAAACTGCGCAGCTTCTCTGATAACACACCCTGACCCTGCAGGTCAACAACACAATAGACTCATATATTACAATTGCATAATCTTACTCGAGGCACGTCGCATTTATACTGCACTGTACAGATGACAATACAGTTGTTTGCACAGTTTGAATAAAAGACAAATGTGCATTGAACACTTTGAGAAGGACTAAATCTTTATACATTTGGCAATGTTTCACAACATACAAAAAAGAAACAATAAATCAATTGCTAGGTACTATATTAAAGAACAGACTTAAGTAATAAAATATTTTTATGCTGGACCAGTACATTTATTTACATACTGGTTTATTAAGTTATTTTTTTTTTTTCATTTTATCATTTAAGCAGCACAACTGCTTTTAGCATTTATGAAAATAAGAGATATGAATCTATTCTCAGCATATTAAAATGATTTCTAAAGAATCATGCGACACTGAAGACGAGCTTTGTATCGCAGGAATATATATCTTCAAATATATGATATTCAAATCTATTCAAACAGAAAATAGTTCTTTTAAATTGTACTAATATTATTTCAGTATCGTGTTGTTTTTACAGAATTATTTATTTACAATTATTATCATTTCAGCTAAATTACTTTAAAAGACCCCCGATACACACTTCACCTAACACCTTTCACCTTTGTGGCTGCTGTGACTGCTGCAGTGGCAGCAATATTGAGTCCTCTCTTTCCAAACCGCATCATGGTCTCATAACTGCGGTCTTTAGCCTGGGTTATGTACTCGTCGATTTCCTGTAACACAAATACACAGAGCATGACAAATCCATTACTGTGCCTCAACTCTCTGACTGTCCAGGAAACCTGTCTGAAAACAAATTTTGCAAACCGGTTTGAAGATGCCAAAAAGTGAATGAGTCATCTTGACCGTTACCTTCTCTTTATTGGAGAGCGTGGGGTGCACAAACTTGCGATACAGCACACTGGAGCCTTTGGTGTACGGGGACAGCAGCCAGATCACAAAGGCAATCTTCAATTCGAAATAAAACGGAAACCTGGGAAATAGAAGGTCAACGTGTAACAATTTTACATTAAATAAATTATTATTAATTTTTAGGGCTGAAGACGACAAATGTGTAGCTTAAACGTACAAAACTTTATTAACAAGTGACTGACCAAGAGAGAAGCATATCTGTGATCGTCTCTGCTGTCGTAAATAACGCAAACACTATCCAGTACATCATCCATTTCACCTGAAGATGGAAACGCACACAGATGTTATAATCGAGCACGTGTGTGCATGACATCAGCGTGTGTCACGTCACATGTTCTTGCTGAATATAGCCTTGTGTGTTATGCATGACTGCCTTATGAAAAAAACATGACACTGCCAGTTATGTCTCCATCTGTACTGCCAATTAGATTAATACACAGTTGGGTAATTATGATAGAACTACTAACTATGATCATTCAAATGTATAAATTCATCTTCATAAGGTTTCATAAGGTTGTACAATATCCAAACTGTCTTTAGTAAACATCTCTAAATGAATGGAAGACGGTGCTGTTTATAATACAGATGAGGGAGATGCTAAAAATGGTATCTGAGGCAGCAAACTGCTGCCCCAGTGGTTTCCATAGCAACCAGTAACCTGAGATTCCATATTTTATATATATATATATATATATATATACAGTTCATGTTAAGTTATAAGTTAAGTAACTTAATTATGAGATAAGATTTAGTTAACAATTAAGATTTTTGTGGGGGTTTTGTTCTGTTTGTGTACCCTATTTACAGGAAGTAACTAAACTCTATTAATGACTGAATTGTATTGGTCTATCAGAAATTATTAAAAGACACACGCACCCCCATACATATAACATTTTGTTTATTAATTGTCATTAACTGGACATTAAGAGGAGTGTATTCTGCTTGCTATAAGATTACAAGAGAGTCAAATATCAGGCTATTTGATGCCATTATTGAATTACTCACATACTCCTTGACATTTTTCGTCTTCACCGCCTTATAAGAGGAATAGGCTGGGTAGAGGGTCCCGAAGGACAGGCTGCAGAGAGAAAAGATTTTAATTAAACCCACAAGCAAGCTCATCTTACCATCACACCAACTCACCTCAGCATCTACAATTCCACTTGCACCATTACCTCAAGTTAAAGCACACATTTATGACACTTAAGAGGCTGTCCATTTACCGTAAGTCTAAGAAGCTAAGATAGATGCCTCCAGTTCATTCGAATCCAACAAGAACAGAAATAAATCATAATAATAAATCACACATCTAATATACCCACGGCTGATCAAAATATTCAGAGCTGTACTTCAGTTAGAAGCCAAACACACACAAGGTATCCCAGTCAGCCGTAGCTTTAAATGTACACACACAACCATGCCTGATGACGTGACAGAGCAAACACTCCGAATCTGAGGGCCATTAAAAGTGAATGATTTATGAAAGGGAGTCGGAGCGCACAGAGACGGATGTACACACAAAGGGACCAGATTAGACGCAGATGTGCAGCATGCACCCAACACGTGCTCTCGTTCACCCGCGCTCCCACACACACAAACATGCCCTTTTGTGCTGATGTGACAAAATCTGAACGTTCTGCAATGGCAGATCCAGAGGACGTCAGGATACGGGACAGACCACACCTACCCACTGAACGCACTGCAGACAGCTGGCAGGAGTGCGTCCCAATAAAACATTGTTTTATCACGGATTTATTTTGCTTGTGTTTGAGACTAGTGAGGAAAAAAACATCCAATACGATTCGATTTTTTAGATTCGAAAATTAATCCATTTGCAGCTGTAGGTTTTATTTACAAGTTTGTTTAAAAGCCAGACTCTTAAAATTAGTGTTTTCTTATACTCTGAGCCAAAAATATCCACTTCTGCAGTGCTTACACACCAAATAAACAGCTTTAGTCCAATCTATATTTAAAAGGGTTTTTTTTTTTAAACAGAGGAGAAACGTTTCTATACAATTTGCTTCATTTTATTTTATTTATTTATGTTGCTAAAATCATGGTGGATTCTTCCGAGTGATGAAAATAGATGCCCTTTGTAATAATACAGTATGTCAACAAAAGAAAATGAGAATATTGAATGTGGCTTTATTTAATGCTCAAATCTATCTTCTGGAATGCATGCAAATTAGCCCATATATGATTTGATAGATAACGCAAAAACAGTTTGCAATTCTTTATAAGGACAATGGGGAAGTATAGTGACATCTATTAGTTGCATTTTTTACCATGTTCACCTGGTCCCTCTTGGCTTAAAAAAAAAGAAAGAATATATAGACTATGCATCGTGTATAATGCATAATGAAGCATGAGGACAGCGAGGCAGTCTGGCGCGTGGCAGACCACATGCCCTCCGTCCCATTTGTTAGCCTGACTCCCATAATGCATCTGCTCACCACAGTTAACGCCACAGCAAAGAGCATTCCATGAGATTCAGCAAAACCACGATAAAGATACCTGAAGTTTGTATCTAATGATCTAGGTCCCGGCCAACAAAATGCATCCTCTCCCATTTGTGCCCAAGCAGTCTTTGGAACAATGTGACCTGCACATGCATTGTGGAGCAAGGCCTGAGCGTTTGGTGTAATCAATGAATCGGGAAGTAAGTATTCCGAGTCGGCAGACAGGGTATGACCCAATGCCAATCAAAGTCACCTGATTGTGAATCCCACCATCTGAGACCCAAACATAACAAATATGTGAGTCATATGGACCAGATTGGCCTTCTTTACATTACATAACATTACCAGCAGAGACAAATCTGAAAGGCAGGTAGGCCTTCTTACAGAAAACCCCCCATCAAACCATCTCAGGAGTCACTGGTTAAGGTTAGTTAAAAAAAAAAAAAAAAAAAAAAAAGACATGAGGGTATGATGACATCAGCATACAGGGGAGATGGGTGTAATATACACAACAGCTTTTATGTTTAACCCTGCCAATGTGTTTTTAAAACAAAAACCATATTTCTTATTTTCTATTAACGCATTTGGTACTTTAAGGCACAATATCATACATAAGGCATGTGGCTGTAGGTGAAAATCGTGCACACAACAAGAAATACAAATGGTGAGCCTCGACTGGATGAAGTCATCGCTTTGCTTGATTACTTTACCCCTTTATGAAATGTATAAGAGTAGCCGAATTAATTTAAATCAGCCTACATACGTGTAATTAAAGCGTTTTAATTAACAAATTAGCATCACTATATTTTATTTCCATTGAAAAGCGTCATGCATCCGCAGCAACACGCGCGCGCCGCATAAACACTCACACCACCATCCGCGAAATGATCCACGACACCATCTTGATCTCGGCGAGGACTTTTCCTTATATCAGTCGATCATTCCACACCTCCATCCCGAGCGCAGGAGTGATGCTGATTATCGGAGGAATCCCGGCTGATCTTGTGCGTCTGTGTCTCAGTGTAGCAGTGAGGAGGATGAAAGGGAGCCGCTGCATATGCGCTCCGTCAGCCCGCGTCTCTTAAAGGGACAGCGACATCTTTGCACCTGCTCCGGTTAAAACAAACATTCATGTTTCATTGCTGCCCTTACAAATATTTCACATGATACCCATAACAGCACATACTTATTGTTGCTACTGTAAGTTTGCACAAAATCTTTTGAAAGAGGCCAATTTCAAAAGTTTTCTTTTGAAGCTCAAAAGTTTGTAAGCCCTAATCATTTTACTAATATGTATGGCCTGCTGAGCTTTAAAGCTGTATTTGTGTGAACTGATGAGTTTACTGTTACTGCTGAAAAGCAAACGGTTTAGTGAGTACACTGTCAGCTTAAAAGGCTACACAACATTTGTGCTTCTGTACACGGATAGCATAAAATAGGCTACTTTTTGTTAGACAAATACTAGCAGATGTTGACTGGGTGGTGTTATAGTCTGCAAAATAATAATAATAATTTCGTAATATTGAAGTCAAGACATGTGCTTTTCTGAGTTACTATTATGGTAAATGTAATGTAAAGGTGGCACATACTGGAAGTCATTATACCCGGGGCCTGTTCCATAAATCAAGATTAGAGTATAAACCAGGCTTATTTCAGTTAGTCTGATTTATTTTAACACAAATCAACTGGGAATAAATCAGACTATCTGCCGTAAACCTGGCTTATTTGGTAAACTTGTTTTATGGAACAAGGCCCTGGTTCTCGGCTTAATCCAAAACACTGTGTATATAGACATTTTCTTAAAACTGAATCCACTTCTCTGAGCCACTCTTGTTGTGGTGCATCACATAACACAAGATTTAGATTTTTATTTTTTTTACCATTCAGCAAAATATTTCAATGCATTGTTTTTATGCGTTTTTTGTTGTTGTTGTTATTATGCAATTTTTATTTAGTTGCAAAAAAAATAAAAAAAATAATGCAAATAACATTTCAACAGTGTCTCAGCTCTGTTATATCGGAGTAATTCAGAACATGCAGCGCGCGACTACGTAAAGCGCGAGACTCACCTGCTCACTTTGTGGCAAGTAAGGAGGGTTATCAGCAGTGTTTGAGTTTACAGTTGTTGATAGTTTTTAATCGTGCTGATTATGGGATAGATCTCGTTAAGAGACAGCGACCACACGGCGGA
The DNA here is from genome assembly GCA_032275025.1 of Enteromius treurensis. Classification (NCBI taxonomy): domain Eukaryota; kingdom Metazoa; phylum Chordata; class Actinopteri; order Cypriniformes; family Cyprinidae; genus Enteromius; species Enteromius treurensis. Next base: position 5,818,377 of record JAUCMU010000026.1, on the reverse strand, counting down.
GCTCCTCTCCTGAAGAGACGCCTGCGGATATCTGTGAAGAGAAGAGAGGAGAAGAGGCAGAACAAGAGCAGGGATCAGATGTTTGCCTCTGTTCTGTTGTTTCTCTCCCCACCAAAGCTCAGGAGGAGCAGGATACTGCCGTGTCTAATTAAATCACACAGAACATCCCACACCTGTCAGTCTCGTCCTATCCACTTAAAAAAGGTCGTGATGGGAAAGAACTGAAAACTGGTTCCAGTCATGGATCTGGCTGCTTCAGTCCCAGAGCTCTTCTCTTGACGTCCCTGCTCTCAGAAGATCCTGCTAAAAGCTGCTCTGGTCCAAGAGGACCCTCCCACTCCATAAAGATATTACACCTGTTAACCACTTTAAAATAACTTTGCGATTGTGAAAAAAAAAAAAATATATATATATATATATAGTTTTAATAGGAAAACACCTGATAATCTGCCAACAGACAAGTATGTATTTGGCGTCTTTGGAATATAATACATAAACATCTGTCGCAGAACGATATATTTTAAAGAATGAAATTAAACAGGTCACCATTGACTTCCATAGAATTGTTTTTACATGCATGCTAACATATAAGTTCAATCAAAGAAAACAGACAATATTTCAAAAGCTTTAGTTTATTGCAGTGTCATTCATGAACCACAAAATGTCTTATAAAATAAAATAGTAAGCATTAAACAAATAGATAACTAAGAAATTCATTGTGTAATTTCCAAATAACAGGGCCAAATCATTTCTTGTAAACCTTTATTTTGGAAAAAAAAAGAAGAAAAGAAAAAGAAAATCATACACACTGCTAAGATCAATATATATATAGGTACATATTAATGACCAGTAGTTCTGCAGAACTTCAGTTGTTGAATGACGTTCCTCAAAGCCAGTCGAACGCTTGTCAGTGAAATATTACCTAAATGGCATATTACAAAAAAAAGCAAAGAACAGGTTTTCATCAAAAAGACAAAAAAAAAGGAACTTAAAACTAAAAATAAAAAAAACTTTGGTCTAGTTCCCTTCCATGCTCTTATCCTCCTCGCTTGAAAAGGGTGGTGGAAAACTTCCAAACAATTTTCTTTAGATACCGTTGACCCCCATCTTAACTAAAAGCTCTCCATCGAAGAGCACAAAATGAATGTTCTCTAAGAAGGAAACCCAGTGCTCATTTTTTTTTTGTTTTTTTTCCACAGAAGTCATGAAGAAACCTTGTTGAAGGCCTTTTAAATGATTCATGTCAGCTTATATCACCAGCTCTCTGAACAGTCCAACAAATTCTAAAACGCCGAGAAAAAGAACAGACTTTTTAAATACAGAGAAAAGGATTGTAAAACTAAACAACGCTTTTGTAACATTGATGAAGGAGCATCTTCATCCTACCAAAACGCTGAGACGTCCCATTATAAACAGCTCGTTGTGAGAGTGCACTGGTCTCAACCAAATCTAAATCTCACCCACCCCGAGACTTCTCCACCATCAGTTCAACAACTAAGAGCGGCCTAGTTTGGGCTCATGGGCTTTTAATGTTCCCACAGCATCCTTCACGGCATGGTAGATGATGTTCTTCACCTGTGAATGACAGGAATACAACATTAAATCAGAATACAGTGCTTGACAAGCATTAATGCTCACCAAAAATCTGGCTTGCAATGGCACAGATACCTGTAGCTTGTCTTCATGGTTAGTGTGAGTGGTGGAAAGGTGGCGAAACTCCTGCGTCAGTCTAAAACAGTGCTTCACATGCTCAGGAGAAACAAAGTCCTCTGCGACCTTGATACAGCTGTACAGGTTGTGCACCTGGGAAAACCAAGACGAGAAACTTAGTATTTATGTGTCAAGTAGGGGTGTGCATTATGCATTGTCCACTAAAATAGAGTTCACACTTTCAATGAAGCCCATTAAAATGCAGTCAGAATGACCCATAATTCACTATATAGTGCATTTTGAAATAATGACAGAATTTTTTGGCTTAACTAACCCCTTTAACTATATTAATTACTCAGCCTCATGTTGTTCCAAACCTGTACGACCAACGTTCATCTTCGGAACACAAATGAAGATATTTTTGATTAAATCAGAGATTCATCTGACCCTCCATAGAAACGATCTCAGGTCCAGAAACGTAATGAATACATTAGTAAAACAGTCCATGTGACGTCAGTGGCTCAACTTCAGTTTTGCGACACTACGAGAATAACAATTTACTCAATCTTTCATGTCCCTTAGTTAAGTCTTCCATCATTTAAGAGTTTCACAACGCATGCATAGGCTTTCCACTGGATGTGAACAAGGCTGATTACGTCAAATAGCGAGTATGCAGTGCGTTATGATATTTAGGGCCTGAGCCAATAGGCTAAGGGCCCAATTGTTTTTCTAAGGATTATTATTAGGGCCCGAGCACTGCGGTGCAATACAAATTTGTTATTTGTATTTTTTCCCCCTCGACTATTCGGGGCTTTTTGGGGACTTTAACATGCTCCAAAACTCTTGAAAACTGGCACACACATTGGAATCTGTGGTCATCAAGACAGCGCAGAGATTGTGACCCGGGGCGTGCACAGGAGCTCTACGGCGCCGATGTAAAATTATTAATGGAATATTGATATGGTAAATGCTGTTGCTGTGACAAAGTGTCAAACTTTAACATTGAATATGAGGCAGATAATATGCTTACAATGACATGAAACACAATACACTAGGGGTGTAACGGTTCACAAAAATCACGGTTCGGTTCGATACGATACAGTAGTGTCACGGTTCGGTATGTTTTC
>JAUCMU010000026.1:5776278-5789134 GCA_032275025.1 Enteromius treurensis | reverse complement strand
AATGATCCTTAAGACCCTGATTAGCATGCTCAGGTGTGTTTGATTAGGGTTAGATCCAAACTCCAGGGTAAGATTTGAGGAACCCTGCCCTAAACTCTATAACTTAGAATCAGAACTATATTGTCATATCAGATTTTTATCATGTAAATAATACATTATAGAAAATGCATGATTTGTGAGATGATTATAATAAACATAACAATAGTGTTTTAGAATTTAGACAGATAACATATAATATATGCCAATAAAGAATATAACCATGTTAGAATATCTTATTAGTTATATTTGTGCTTTATAATTAATCATACAACTATACATATATATATATACACAAACACATAATACAAATACACAGTAGACACATATACTACAAAAAAACTTTATTTTGATGTGATTACTGTGCTTTTATATTAGTGCTATTAAATGATTAATCACATCCAAAATTAAAATTTTGGTTTACATGTGTGTGTACTATGTATATTTATTATGCATACATAAATACACACTCATACCGTATATATTTTGAAAACATTTACGTGTATATATTGATCAGTTATATCACATATAAATATATTTAATATACAAATATACCATATTTTCATGCATTAATTTACACATAATACATACAGTACACAAAAACTTTAACTGTTGCACTAAATGCAATCATTTAACAGCACTGATATAAATGCAAGTACTGTCAATCTGTACTTTATATATTATGTATATATGGTTTTTTTTGTACTTCCGGTACTCCTGCTTGATTAATGTGTCTCCACTCTCATATTTATTTAATGTAATGCATCCTAGCTGAATAAAAAAATATATTGCTTTAAAAAGATAAATACTACTAGAATTCATCAATTAACAATATGTCAGAAAACACATCTATCCTTTGGTTGTATGTTTTATGAACACCTTTATTACACCTCTTGCCGTCTGGAGCTGTGGCTGAAGTCCATGTGCTGACCCGCAGCTCGTGTGTGTTGCAGGTGTGCGGATTTTGTTTCAGGTGGCTGTGGTGCTGGTGCGTCGATGTCTGGGAGAAGGACGACTGCGAAAAGAGTGTGACGGACAGATGGAAACGCTGGAGAGACTGCGAGGGGTAAAACAGAGTGTCCAACATGAACAGGTCGATGCCTTTATCCATGAGGTAATGATCCTGCTCAACTCATCTAAATAAAGGCCTGTTCACACCATAATGAATCTTCTGTGCAAACTTTGGTTTGATTTTAATTTGATCGACATACATCCGCATGCCATCGATGCTACAGGTCTTTACTCATCTCTTTTACAAAGCACTGGAAAAACAGGTGTACTTACGTTTTTCTGACACCTACTGTCAGCGTGATAATGCATTAACATTTAGACCGTCTGCTGTTTTTACACATTACAGGGTCATTTCACCTAAAAATGGAAATTAACCCACAATTTACTCATCCTCAAGCCATCTTAGGTGCATCTTATGTGACTTTCTTCTTTCAGACAATATTAAAAATATTATTATTAGTTAAAAATGAAATGTCCTAGCTCTCCCAAGCTATATAATGGCAGTGAATGAGTGTTTTAAAGCTCCAAAAAAGTGCATTCATAAGAAGTGTTCCATCATAAGAAGTGCTCCACACCGCCCCGAGGGGATAATAAACAATAATAATAAAGAATGTCTCTCATAATGTCATCATGGGTAGTACTTTTTTTTCACCCATTCTTATAAAGCGTATTATAAAGCTTGGAAGAGCCAGGGGAGTTTTGATTGTACAGGCTATTATTGCACGCCCCTAATGTGTGTTAGAGTGAACAGGTCTTAAAGGGTTACTCCACCCCAAAATGAAATTTTTTCATTAACTCCTCATCCTCACCTCGTTCCAAACCAGTAAGAGCTCATCTTTGCAACAAATTAAAATATTTTTGATGGATTCTGAGAGCTGTCTGACCCTGCGATCTATAAAATAATCCATGTGACACTGGGTTCAACCGTAATTTAATGAAGAATTAAGACTTTATTTAACAATTTGTGTCCTCCACATCATCTAGCACTATTTTGGAGAGTGTCCACTGAATGCAAACAGCGTGCATTATTTTACTGATCTCATTGCTGTCTATGGAGGATCAAACAGCTCTCAGAATGCATCAAAAATATCCTAATTACGACGCGTAATTAATGACGTCCATTTTGGGTTATTCTTTAACGCCTGACAGACTTATTTACTTAAAACCCTCGTTTCATCCTTAGGTATGTTCGGTGTCCCTGTCCTTGGCGGACCTGCAAAAACAAACTGAGAAAGAGCTGGAGAAATGGAAAAAAGACAGACCAAACTCGACCTTTGACCCACGACGACGATGTCATGGATATAGGATGGTTTGGGAGAGAGGACAGGATAAAGATAAGCCAAAGGAACAAGAAAAGAAGGAGCGAACGAAGGGGAGCCTGTCTCTTCCTCTCACGCGCTCACATTCTTCTCTTTCTCCTTTGGCTCTGCGCAAGAAATGGAGTAAGAGGAGCAGTAAGACTGACACGGAGGAGTGGGACGGAGGGGGAAGAAAATTCTCGCGAAGCGTGATGGAGGAGAGCGACGATGAGGAGGTGAGGAGGAGGAGTGTGTGCGGTGTCGTTGGGGAGCAAAGGGCCAAACGGGACAGGCTAGAAGAAGAGCTCTGCTCCAACAAAGAGCACAACACACATCCCAAAATCTCAGTGGTGGTGTCCTCCAGCATTGACTGCGATGTTTTCGAGAAAGAGCATACAGAAACGTCTTTGAACCAACAGAAGGACCATTTAGAACCGACACAAGGCGATGAGAAAGACTGTGTGATTGAGGAGAACATACAGACACATAACCATATGCAGGACACAAATAAAGATACACAGAGCACAGAAACGCAAGGAGATCAGGCTGAACAGGCTATAGAAAAAGACACAAATCAAGACGATCAGAACACAGAAGCACCAACAAATCAAAACGAACAGAATACAGACAAACAGACGTGTCAAGATGGACAAACTGGGGAGGCTGAGATCATTTTAGAGCCTTGTGAAAACAGCACATCACAGGAAGACTCCAGTAAACGGGAAGAGGAAATACAATCAGACAGCAACATCCAGGAAGAAGAAATACGAAAAGAACACTGTAAACAAGAAGATAGGTTACCAAACAACGTAATGACTGACGAAAATGAGGAGAATATCCCAGAGAAAGAAGTACAGATACAGATACGTGTTCTTCAGGAGGAAGAGACGTCTGAAACATCTAGGGATCAACATGAAGAAGAACATACAGAAAGTCAAGAAGATTTGTTCACAGCTATAGAGCAAGATGAGGAGACTCAGCTTATTGGTGAAAACCATACTAAGGAAGACAAGGAGGAAGGGATTCAGCAAGAGTTTGATGATCTCCCCGAGGAGACCACAGAAATATCAGACCCTTCAAACATGTGTGAGGAGAAAAATGATGAGACACTGGAGGATGACAGGCAGGATACAAGCTTAGACCACAGTGAAAGTCACTCTCATAGTGGTAAAGAGACATTGCAACCGCCTGAAATTGTGCTGACATCGTTCTCTGAACAAGAAATTGAAACTGAGCATCTGGACGGAGCAGCAGATCCCGAGCAGCAATCCCAATCAGGCGATAAAGAGCACAGTGACGTGGATGCTACTGTTACTTCCAGAGAGTTGGAGCCTTGTCCAATAGAAGAAGATGCAGAAGGATCTGGCAACCCAGAGCAGAGTGAAGTGGATTCTGCTGAGGACACCAACATCATTGGTCCTCAGGAGGAGAGTGCAGCATCAACACACTCTGACGGCACATGTGATGACGAAGAAATAAGTGAGGTCAATCCCAAAAATAATGAAGTTAACAAATCACCTGAAACTGAAAACATAGTATGTTGTGAAATCTATAACGACGAATCAAGCAACATCGTAAACAGTGTAGAGGATGATACTTGTAGATCCGTTCATCCAGAAAGCAATGAAATGCATGCTGCTACCGGATTAGAAAACCTTGAATGCAACACAATAGATATTACTGCTGACTCTGGCAATCTAGAAAGCGATAGTCTTGAAATTGCTGCTGGATCTGGCAACCCAGATAGCAACAGTGTTACAAGTGAATCTGGAAACCCGGTGCAGAGTAAAGTGGATTCTTCTGATGGCAACCTTGAACATACTGATGTAAGTGTTACAGCTGAATCTGGCAACCCTGAATGCAATTTGACAGACCTTACCACTGACCCTGAAAAAACAGAAAGCGATGACATGGACGTTCCTGCCGGACCTGACAGTTCAGAGAGCAACATAAATGGTTCTCCTGATGAAAACCCACAATGTAACAATGAGCAAGTTACAACTAGATCTGGAAACACAGAGAATATAGTGGATTCTGATATTGGATCTGGCAACCTGGAGAACAAAGATATACATGTCACAGCTGAATCTGACAACTTAGAGAGCAATAAAGAGCATGTGACCACTGGATCTAACAACCCAGAATGCACTGATTTGCCATCTACAAATAAATCTGGCAACACAGAGAACAAAGAAGATATCACAACCAGCTCAGAAAACTCACAGACCAGCAAAGAGCTTGTTAGCACTGGATCAGGCAACCCTGAGTGTAAAACTGAATCTGGCAACCCTCCAAACATTGAATGTGCAATACCAGGAAACAGCCAGGAGTCTCCCTGTTCAGTTTCAACTTCAAAATCCCCAAACGTCCCACCAGCTCACATCCGGGTGCGCAGGACTTCCAGCTCGCGGGTTTCCTATCCCACAATCCTCTCTGAGGACACCTTCAAAGAACCACAGCAGCAAGAAAACACACATTCAAAAGAGACACCGACACAGGACACACACGATGAGCCCAACTCACCGACAAAGTCGGGCCCTCCAAAACGTCTGGGTCTGTTTCGCCGTCTCCGGGGGGAGACCAATAAAACCCCCGTCCCCAAAATCCTCATCCAGGACTTTAGCGAGAAAGAGGAGAGGCTGACAGCGAAAGAGAGGAGGCGGCGGAAGAGAGAGAAAGAGCGAAAAGAAAGAGAAGAGAAAGACAGAAAGAAACGCGAAAAGGAAATGGAAAAGGACAAAGAAAAAGAAAGGAAAAAGCCTCAGACGAGAGGAAAGAGCTTCCAGGTGCTCAGCAGGAAGGGTGCTGATAATGCTGTGGCCCCCGGGAAAAATGACTCTCAGACGCCTCACGCCAGGAGAAACTCGGCTCCTTTTGCTGACGGATATTTTTAAATAACCAGAGACTCGATCACATATCTGTATTTTCCGCAGTGGGAGTGAGATGTTTTAATGTGACTTGTGCAATGATTTGATGTGGCTTGTTATATTTACTGCTTCATCTCTTGGTTTAAAACCATAATTATTTTCATAGAAAAATAAAATCAGGAGCAGACATGTGTGTGTGAACCGCTTCTGCAGTCTTTGTGAGGCTGGATGTGGGAGTGTGTTTTTCCACATCTGAGGTCAGCCCATGGACGGTTATGATGTTTCTGTCTGATTTTCGCCTTCGCTGTCACTCGCCAGCACTTCCTGGCCTTGCATCGTCTGATTGGGCAACTGAGAGGGAGTGGGCAGAACTGAACCGAAGAAAAGAGAACAAAACTGAAAGATAAGAATGCAGGGACTGAATGTTAGTGAGATCTGGCCATTAGGTGTAAAATTATACATTTAAATGATTATTGCACCTTTTTGTTGGGTGGTCCTTCTGTAAGTGCTTCCTCCTCCTCCTCCTCCTCTTCACTGAAGGAGTGCTTTCTGTTATTGTTGGGTCTTGGTGGGGATGTGGGAACATGTGACGGTCCAGGAAGTTCGCTGGTCTCCATAGCGATGAGAAACGAGTCCATGTCGTCGCTCATGAAGTCATCTGATGGTTGTTCTGTGTCAGGGCTGAGGGGAATAAGCCTTAAGTACCAAATATAACTCTTTATAAGATTATGTTGCATATTTTATGATTTTATGTACCGTTTTGTGTTGGAGTTGACATGGTTCTTTGGATGCGAGTCATCTGACAGTGTAGCGAGGACAAAATTAGCCTCCAGAACACTGTCTGTAACACTCAGGATAACTGGACTTAAAACACACACAGGTGAGAAAACACAAATTCAATTGTTCAAAACTGACAGTCAAGTTACAAAAGCAACATGAGGAGCTCAACATAGATATAATAATAAATATTTCTCATGCAGCAAATCAGCATATTTGACTGATTTCTAAAGGATCACGCGCTATGGACTGGAGTAATGATGCTAAATATTCAGCTTTGCATCACATGAATAGAGTAAATTTTAAAAGATATTAAAATAGTAAGGAGTTCTTTTAAATTGGAATTATATTTAACAATATTACTGTTTTTCCTATATTTTTTCCTGTATTTCTGGATCAAATAAAAGCAGCATATATTTACACATACTAACCTGCCTGGCTCATCGAAATACATGGAGACTGGAAGACCAGACGACTCAGCAAATACAAGCAAACCCTGATAGAAAACCAGAGAGATGTTTAATGCTATAAAATATTTTAGCTATAGTGAAAAACGTTAAAAAAACGTTAACTAAGAAACAAAATCTGAGCTAGAAAAGCATGTGATTTATGTGAGAACAAACTCACCCTGAGCTCTTTGAGGCAAAAGGTGACGCTGGTCTGACTCCCCACGGAAAAATGTTCAAACTCCTCCGAGCTCAGACACAGCTCAGTCATCATTGCTCGAGATGCATCTGAGAGAGGAAAAACTTTGATTGACTTGTTTCCTTTCATGCACATCAGCAGAATATAGACTGACATGGCTGATACCTGCATCATCCTCCACGTAGTTCCTGAGCCACACACGATCACCGCTCACCGACAGACTCACCTCCTCCAGAGAGGGAGGGAAATGCAGAACGGTGTCCACCATCAGCCTACAGCAGAAAAACATTAAAAGACACTGAACGGAAATGCAAATGAACCAACATTACACTAGTCAACATTTGCAATGGAAAGTTGTCCTGAAACCTAAAAACAAAATGGATTTGATGTAATGGATCCACTTCAAATGTTGAGATTTTAAAATGAATGCAAACCTGGGTTGAGCTTGTAGCACGTTTGCACAGCTCTCTTTATCAAACACGGCCTGCAAACTCTCACAGTCCTGAAAGGACAAATTGTGTGTTTTCAAGAGCCCTGTAACAAGCACACACAGTTCAGGTGATCAAACTGTAAAATATGCAGTTTCTATACAAAAATGTATTATTGACTGATTACTATGCCATAGCAAATAATATTCAAGTTACTTTTATATGTAGTGACAATATAAACACTCAAGCATTGGAGATTTTCTCACTTTATGCAAGTGTACTGTATGTACACAGTATACTTGCATACATACAGGTGTGCGATAATGTATTTAATCCTACTAACAAAAAAGGCATTTACCGTGTTTGCAGTGCAGAGTTATGGTCAACCGACTCTTTTCACCATCCAACTGAATACGGCATTTTTCTACAGAGCGCTCTAGAGACGCCAGTGACTTGAACACAGCCTGAACGCTCTGAAGAACACAAGACAAAGATAGAGATGCAGTAAGACATTGACATCAAAAAGATTTTGGCGTACATTTAGAATGTTTATAGCCACATTATATTCCAGCCTTACTGAAAACTTTGTACGTGCAAATCATTTAATGTGACGAATGGACAGGTATTTAGCTCATAAAACATAAAGAGGAACTGCAGCGATGGAAGGAGCAGGAATTGTTACCTTGATGGGCATCTTGCAGCGAAAGCTCTGGTCTGAAGGAGCCTGATACCTCTGGAAGAAGAGAGGAGACAGCAAGAAGCAGGCGAAGGCTGACCGGGAAGAGTTGACTGACCGCAGGGCCAACTGAAAACACAGGACACACACCAGTCATTACAGGAGCTGACATTACGTGCATCGTGTTAAGCAAAAACAAACACATACCCCTTCCTCCACAGGCTCCAAAAACAGCTCCTCTCCGATTCTTGACAGGGAATGTATAGCTTTTGCTAAAACTACAACAAGTGTGGATCAGTATTCTTCTATTTATAATGTAATTTTATGTAAGTGCACAAGAAGCATGTTTATACAGAAAGCGTCTTTATTACGTCACACATTTAGCGTTTTAAGTTTAATTCAACTTTTTAAAAAAATTGTCTTAAGGACTCTCACGAGTTTAGTAATTAACGTTACGTTACCTTTCACGTTTCCTCCGGTAGCAACACAATCCATTATATCTAGTTTGCCAATAATACTCCTTTTAAACAACGTTTACATAAAGTGTTCGCCAGTAAACGTTGTATTTTTTATAACGAATCACGGAACCGGTCACGTGATATAATAATATAACGTTAACGCAAGAAATTGATCGTAAAGAGAAGTTAAGGAAGGCTATCTGTTATCACATAACGTAAGGTACATCATTCATAAAACACAAAACTTGTTATAAGCGGATAATTCAAGAATTTGGCAGAAGTGCGCCACTGTTTACTTCGAATCCGACATGTGGCGCGTATTTTTCGCTCTAGCCAATCAGCGCCAGGGACCAGCGCCATCCGACAGACAGCGTTTGCGTCATAACAAAGCGCCCATATACAAAAGGTTCCGCATAGGAAATGCTAAGACCAGCAGAAAATGCTCTAGGAGAGGGTTTAAAATATCAACAGGTCAATGTCGGCCCGCTTAAAGTTAAAGGACATCACAACATTATTAATCAAAACAAGTTAAATCAAAATAATAAGAGAATTAGACAGCTGTTACAATGACCTCACAATATTTAATTTCTATTTTAAACCATAAAGCAGAGGCGCATTCTCAGTTTCACAGTCACGTGAAAAAAGTGCAAGATTGTGAATTTTAGTGGAAGTTGATATAACATTGTTTGATGCGAAGCTGAATTGTTTAAATGTTAGTCATTAAACTATTTAAAGTATTTAATTCAAAAGGTTACATAATTTTGCATCAAGCAGCTTTCTGAAGTCATATTACCATAACTGTACCATAAACTGTTTACTTTATTTAAATTGGGATATAAATCTAGATCAGTTTACCTAATACCACATTACTAAAAATTAGTGTTACAAAACAAGTTATTTCATGTAGGAGAATTGTAGTTTGTTGGCTGCTTAAAAGAAAATGTGTGACCAATCAAATGTAATTATTCCACTTTCTCAAAAGCAGTAAGTTCATGGATGTAAACATGTTCTCAGGATTTTTGAAGACACTGCGTCTCAGCCGTTCAGCGGCTGGTCAGAGGGAGTGACAAAAATACAAAATGTTTCATCCTGACACACTTGTCTTACCTGTCCATCTGGGTGTTGGGCACACCTTTTTCTGGCTTTTGCACTATTATTCATGACACTCCTTCCTTCTGGAACAGAAATTGTGGAAATATCAATCAAACACAACAGAAGAGAGCTTGGATGGAAAACTAGAGCATCCGAAAATAACTGAAGGACATAAATTATTGTATGGACTAACAATAAATGAAGGATCTGTGGAACTTTACTAGTAACTATCATGGATGAAAGCTGAGAGTCTAGAGCAAGTCTGGTTGCATTCGTACACATACCTAGTATCTGTGAGTTGTCTCTACTCATGTGTGCGCATGTGTTACTATAGAGTCCAATGGCGGAGTTCAACCCTATCTCAGACAGTCATGCACTACTGGAATCGATGCTTCAGAAACTACGACTGAACGCTCAGACCAACAGTAGCCCAGTCACTGATATGCAAACATGCAGTCCGTCTGGAGAATGTAATGCCGTGGAAGATTCTTCTAAAACAACAGTTTATCAGTTTGGGTTTTCTTCCAACAGTACAGAGCCGCATGGACGCACATCAGCCTGGAATAAGTGGGAGAACCCTTGGACTCAACAGTCGTCTCATTTTGAGGATGCGTTGAGTCCTGTTGCAAAACAACCGGTCAAGAGAATCAGTAAAAACAACAAAGGGTTCTCTGGTAAACCTAAACGCCCACCATTGATTTGGGGGGAACACAAGAACTTTACATCTGGTTATGTCACTTCCAGGGTCGGAGACGATGAGATGCCTGAGCCGGAGAAGAAGAAACAGTTTTCTCTGGCCGGAGAGACCAGCTCAAATGTGTCGACTTTATACAAAACAGAAACCTTCCAAAACCCTCCTGATCTTTTAGCTCCAACGCTAACAACAGTCTTGGAAAACCCGGAGGTCAGAGGTCAAAGTGGCACATGGAGTTGGGGCTCTGGAATTGAGAGAAATGACAGCTCCAGATTTCAAGAGCAATCGGGAAAAACGACAAAGACAAGTAGGAGGAAGTGGGGGGAGGCTAAAAGGTGGGCTCAGACTGTGAAAGAGAGATGGAGAGAGAGACACAGAAGCACACTGACCAGACAAACAGAGGATGAAGAAAGACAAGCGCAGAGAGAAGTACAAGTGAGTAATCAGTGCTAGGCAATGATTATTGCAATAAATCATATCCAAAACAAACATTTTTGTGTACATAATACATGTGTCTGTACTGTGTGTTTTGTATATACACACACACACACACACACACACCTGCATGTATATATTTCCACATATATTTTACATATGTTATATGTAAAAAATATTTTATGTATATTTTATATATATATATATATATATATATATATATATTAGATATTATAAATTATATGAATATAAATATACACTAGACGTGTCTCTTTTTATATACAAAAACTAATTATTGTGTAGTGATTAGTTGTTGCCCAGGACTAAAATAAATATAAAGTAAATGAACATTTGTGTAATGTACTGATTTATATTACACATCCATGGGCATTTTGGAAAAATCTAATCATTATAATTAATGTATTTATAAGCTGTAAAATGGGTGATGACTACTGGTTGAAGTGTATACTCAAAAAATAACTGTGTTTTATTAGATGTCTTTTAGTTCACACTGCAGGCCTTAATGCTTAGATCGGACATGTATCCGATTTAGGACCACATATGAAAGTTGCCTGGGCTTGATTTGAAATAAATTGTATTTGTACTGTTCAGATATGTGTCACATTAGGGCAAAAACGTCAGATTTGGGCCACTTTTTAACTTTAATCATAATATATATCACACCTGGGACATGATGCCACAGCCTCAGTGCCTTTGTTTTAAGCTTCAAACTTATTTATGTTCTAGACTGGTGGGTAAATTTCCTTCTCCACCTCCTGTGACGTGATGTATCAGCACTGCCATTTGCAATGCCCTTTTATAGATGAGACTGGAATACTGTGTTAAGTCTGTTTAGAAGTCCACTTAAATCTTTTATGTTTGCATTCAGAGCAATCACTCTTCGTTATCGATGCCCATCAGTGTGAATGAAACTCCTAGAGCACTCACTGAGACCACCGATATACATCATGAAGAGATCAGCACAGCGCTGGATGAAGATGGCCCTGGTTCACTCAGCTGCATGAGGTAAACACATCAGCCAATGACATTAGAAATAGGCAATAGACATAGTTATCGTTCCACATGTGTGATCCATTAATCACTTTCTCTGTCTCATAGAGAAAGAATGTGTGACCCCTCAGGGCTAAAACACTGAATAGAGCTATTGTAACTATTAAAGCCACATCCCGGTTGAAGTTGTTTTTATTGGCTGTTTTTGGCTTTCTGTTTACGTTATCTTTCATCTGTCTTGTCAGTGACAGTCTGCTTTCATTTGGCACTACTTCTGATTTAATGGAGGAGATCTTCAGCGGGACGGAGTGGGCTCAGTTTCTCTCAGTGAACAGCACCAAAATGCAGGGTTTTGAGGAGTTAGCGAGTACTAATCACCAATCACGGGAAGAAGAATTGCACAGGAAGTGGACTCATGAAGACACAACCAATTCCCTTTCAAATTCGGCCGAGACGTCTCAAATGAGTGTAACTGATCTCCCCACAAGTCCATTACAAACGTTTACAAACTTGTCACAAAACACCAATCTGAACCATTACGGATCTTACAGCAGTGAGCAGTCACATTATTCCCAGCTTGATCCAAATGACTCCAAGGCTATTGAGCAAAGAGATCCACAGTCGATGTCTAGTCAAGTGTTAGACCCCAGCCATGACCAGCCGCAAGAGGACCTTATACCCGTCCTTGACCTTTCATATGCTAAGGTGGGAGTCTATAAGCAGGTGTGTGATTCATGATTCATTGTTTTATTAGTACTTAATATGCTCTTCTCTTCTCTCAGGCCACAAAAAGATCATCTGTAACATCCCATGGGTCTCTAAGCCGAAAAAGGGAGCACTGGACAAACAGGAGGGAATCGTATGAGGAACACAAAACAGAAGAGATGGAGCACGAGGAGCTGTCTTCAAACCCTTCACCTGCTTCTGCCCTCGACTCACTGAACTCTCAGGACTCGGAGTGCTCTGAAACTTCAAGGTCTGCGGTCAAAAAGGTAGGATCTCTCAGAAGCTAATGTGCACTCATGATGTCAGCTCACTTTTGTAAATATGAAGATCAGTAAATTTGAGGCACACCACAGAGGAATAATTTTGTTTTGTCATTGGTTAATGTTTTGGGTTTGAACATAAAGTAAGTTTGTGTCGGCATGCTTGTGGTTTTAGTGGCATTATTGTTGGGTGGTGCTGAATTTTCAGCTTGTTTTTACTACGATGTGCGTCTCTACAAATTCTTTTTCTGAGAAAACAAACACTGAGGAGAATCCTTATAAATTTGAGTAAGCTTAACCCTTATGTGGTCCTTGGGGTCCATGCTGACCCCGAACGACGTTCACTAAAAATTAAAAAAAATTTCTCTTTGTCCTAGAGACATGAGACTCAGTAAAACTGTAAACACTTTCTAGATCTACAAAAAAAAAAAAAAAACATTAG
>JAUCMU010000026.1:5760483-5776178 GCA_032275025.1 Enteromius treurensis | reverse complement strand
ATTATTTTGTTAAAAATTTGAAGTTTTGTTGCCTGGGGTCAAAATGACCCCAAAGACCCTAAGTTGGATTCTAAAAAGAGGACCACATAACAATATTCTCCCCGTCATACAAATGTTTTTTTTTTTTTATTCTGAAAATGTATTAGGGTTTCCACAAAAAAAATACAATATAATATAACAATGAATATTTCTTGTGCAGGAGCTCAGGATATTAGAATGATTTCTGAAGGATCATGTGACACTGAAGATATTGATGCTGAAATATTAGTACTTTAGTTTGAGCCCTGGTTTATTATCTTATTATCTAAAATCACAAAACAAGTCGTAAGGGTACATTTAAAAAAAAAAAAAAAGATTTATACGTCTTCTGAAAGCTAAATAAATATAAAAAAAAGTTGAAAAAATTGATGTGTGGATTGTTTTGTTTGATACAATAGAAAATCTGAATCTGAGGGTGCAAAAAATAAAATGAAGTAATGAGAAAACCCCCTTGTCCAAATTAAGTCCTTACATGCATATCACTAATCAATTATCATTAAAGTTTTGATATATCCACAGTATTGAATTTACAAAACATCTTCACAGAACATGATCTTTACTTTATATCCAAATGATTTTTGGCATTAAAGAAAAATCTGTCATTTTGACCCCTGTAATGTATTTTTGACTATTGCTACAAATGTACCTGCACAACTTATGACAAAACTTATGTTTTGTGCTCCAGGCTCACATTTTCTTGAGAAATTCACAATAACAGTCATGCAGGTTGATATGAAGGATGACATGATCTTTATTTAATTGCTACAGCTGGCTATTTCACAAGGCAGTTATTTTCAGTTGAAGAATCTATTGTAAGCACATCGTAGAATTTGTGGATCAATTGCAGTCTCATTGGGGTCCACATGTATAATACACTATTTCTATTCTTCCCCCAGAGGAGGATGGAAGGCACCCGACGCGTTCGGTTCGCTAAAGAGGTTATCATCTTACCACCCACCTACTTGCCAGACTCTGATGATGAAGAAGAAGAAGAAGAAAATGAGGATAATGACTGGCAAGAAGAACCTTCTCCCCGTCATTCCTTTCCTAAGTGGATGATGTCTTTGAGACACAGAAGCGGAAAGTACAAATTTGAACCTTTCTGAAACTCAGCAGCTCAAATAAACTGACATGCATTTCCTGCGGCAAGAGTGAGGAAAATAATCAGCAATTATCATTATTACGTTCTGAAAAAAATTATTTTAATGAGACTGTGATATGCCAGCATTTATTTGATATGCCATTACATGATTTTTTAAATATAAAAGGCAAGTCAAATGTAATAAAAAATGACAATAGAAATATTTAACGTAATGCGCAAAGATGTTGTGCAATTTATTTTATTATCTACAATCTCAAGGGCATCTTTCAAGGAGAAAAAAACAACAGAATGACAATTAAGAAGATTTATTTTAGACAAATAACTTACATTAAACACACAAAATATGAATACTTTTATCCTCTAAAGGAATAGTGTATATTCTCACATAATTTTCTTTCTGCGTTCATTTTAAATGCTGAACAATTATCTATAACTTACTGAATTTATGACTGTTCTTTGTAAATTGAATGTACTTTTGAATGTTTAATTACTTTTTTAGTTACTATATATTCACTATTAGTCAAAGGTTTGACTTATCCTCTAACTCTTTATGTAAGGAAGCTTAAACTAAAATGTTGCCTACAAATATACAGTAAATTGTGATCGTTTGTGAATTTCTTGAGGAAATGAGATGTACCTTGAAGCAATGTATAGAACTCCTTTAATATTTGTTAAAGCTTAAATGTAAGAGAAAAGAAATACAATGTTTTGTTTAATACTTCTGGTTACTATGTAACTATCATTCTTAGATTTGTGTTATTTCAACGTTTTGATGGCTTTATTACTTTTTGAAATGAAAATAAAGAATGATCATGTGAGTACAGACTTTTGACTGGTAGTGTATACAGATGCTTGTTTTCTCAGGATTTGTGTTTGACCGAACCAATATTTACATTTGTTTGATCAAAACAAAACCCTAAAGGTTCTCAGACTTTAACTACGATGTATACTGTTGGGTGAGGAAAGTGCAAAAAATCCAGAAGCAGGAGTATCATTTAAAAGTCTCATTGGTTTGACGGGCTCTGTGACTCGTGTCGTCCGATAGAAAAGGTCCCTGAGTCATTTGAGCTCTTCTCCAGTGCTTTGATTGACATCTGGCTTCCCTCATAGAGTCTGTTGTTTGCTGACTCGGACACGACATCTGACACCTGCTCATGAAGAGGACAGAAAGATAAGAAGCCGCTCTGTTTTATCTCTACACACTTACATGACTAAACTCAAGGCTGGCACCTCTTCAAATTTCTTTGCTTTGTACTCGTCTGCCCCTTTATGAAAGTTGAGAAGGATGATGTCGCAGAACACAGTAGCCTGCAAAAATATACATCGGTCAGATGTTATGTTTTTACCAGGATTAATGTGCGTCACAATCATCTTACCAATCCCACTGAAGTGAAAGCTGCCACCAAATTAATCAGAAACGGCACAGTGTTAAACTTCCCTGCCTGCAAATAAGCACAGTTAGACAAGCACATATGGCACATAAACTGCTTTATTTAGGTATGTATACAATACCCACATTGCCAGACACGATTATTTCGAAGTGGATTGCTTTAGCTTTATGAAGCGTTCGATGCTCAGTCCCATTTTCAGACTGGTAGTATTTAGCAAACCTGGAAGAGGCAAAAAGAAGATGCATTCACAGAAAAGAGAGGATAGCTATTGATGCATAAGCAGTGTGTTCATGTGCTACCTGAAGTTATATCCTTTAGAGGCAACGCTGTTCTCAAAAGCAGCATCCAAGCGTGTGAAGAAGTATACGGGATTGCAGTGCGTCACATCATAGTCCAGATTACACTTCCAGTTGATGTTAATACCAATCTCTCCTCCCTGGCACAAACACACACACACATCAAACAAAACAGGGTTTACTTCATATGCACATGCCCATATGTGACCCAGGCTGAAAATACTTGTGATTTACTGCCTTCTATAAAATATTTCATAAGGTAAAGGACATTCTGTGAAAATGTAACATTGATATCTTTTATAAGCTTGTTTCCTCATGGGGACCTAAGAAATGTGGTTACAAACTTTCTTCAAAATATCTACTTTTGTGTTCGACAGTGCAAAAAAATTCATACAAGTTTGAAACTACTTGAGGGTAAGTAAATGATGACAGAATTTTCATTTCCTTAAACAATGGAGCAGCAATGGTATGTTTATCAAAATAATAAAACAGATCACTTTGATCAACTGAAAACAGAACAAATGAGAGGTAAGGCTGGACCTACTCTCTCAGTAATGCCGTCCAAACTTTGATTGATGTGTCTCAGGATATCTCCCACTTTAAAGACTGGACAGAAGGGATCTTCCACCGGGTCGTAATGACATGCCTGAATGTAAGACTTGTTTAGGCTTGCAGGGAAACTGCCTCTGTGAAAGTAAGAGAGAGAAACAGGACATCAGCATGAAGCAATGAC
Source organism: Enteromius treurensis (assembly GCA_032275025.1). Classification (NCBI taxonomy): domain Eukaryota; kingdom Metazoa; phylum Chordata; class Actinopteri; order Cypriniformes; family Cyprinidae; genus Enteromius; species Enteromius treurensis. Next base: position 5,772,617 of record JAUCMU010000026.1, on the reverse strand, counting down.
AAAATAATAACAATAATTGTATTTTATTTTTTTATTATTCTGGCCATATTAACGTAAAATAAGAGTTTCAATCAAATGATTGATAATCACATTTATAACATTTCATCGCAATACATGACAAATTAGTCACATCTGAGTAAATCATTTCTGCATAATTAATTGCGGTACATTCTTAGATGGCATCGACAGGACTAAGTTAAGCCTTGTACTGTTTTTATTTAGAGTGTGTACACTCAGGGTCATCGGACCCCTTCGGATCTTTAGAGACCCCAAGCAACAAAATGTAACTGTAAATGTTACTAATTTATCATAGTTTTTAAAATGTATTAAAATTTATTTTAAATTGCTTTAAAATAGGTAAAACAGCTCTTTATGTAAAAATGTACTTTATGAAAAGACCCACACCTCGTGAGGATAACATGGATCATTTGACATGGTTTAGTATAAGATTTTTGCCCATCTTTTGGAAAACTGATTTTTATTTCAGTACAAAATTTGTATGGTATAAAAATGTATTTTATGGTTATAATTTGATTGTGATAATTGTGTATGCAGATATAATATATTTTTCAGCTGGTCAAATAGCAAATAACCACTAGTGGAGCTCTGTAGCCATCTACTGGTAAAAATTAGAATTTGTTTTTCATTTCAAAACTGCGTTTTCCAAAAGATAAATTTAGAAATGAGAAATGTATTTATTTACTTTTGTATTTATTTATTTGTTTATTTTTGCATTAAAAGCTGTTTTAAAGCTTTGTATACAAGCTATGTAAAATAACATATACAAACATTTTTTTATATAAATTGTAAAAATATGAAAAGTCTGTGAAGTAAAAACATTAATACAAAAACAATAGTGTGACCTTTTCTTTTGTAGATCTAGCAAGTGTTTACTGCTGTAGAAAGTTTCAAACCATTTGGATGAAGATAACTATTTTTTTTTTTTTTACAATTTTGGCAAACATCATTTATGGGTCAAAAAGACCCTGAAGAATATGAGATTAACATTAGAACTACCGGAATTCTTTAACTAGAAAAGCCATAGCAGTCATTGTGACTGTTCATACTAGACTGAACTGAATGCCATTTTTGCCATATCATATTTACATTCAGTGCAGAAATGACTGCCTTGGTTCTAGTGTTAATCTCAATAAGAAATGGCTTCTCGCAATAGTTTTTCGATTGTTGTGGATGAAACTCACCTAGTGACATTAAACAGAGGGAAGCGGATGCTGTTCTTGATGAAGATGGTGAAGTTCTCCACCCTCTCCACTGGTATACTAAGAGCGAGCAGATTAATGGACGTGTCTAGCATTAAAACATCTTCAATCCAATCAATTTTGAATTTTTAAAACAACTATCTGAATTACAAATCTAACAAGCTGCACTTCGTGCATGTGTTTCTTACACTGGATCGTTGTCATTCTCTGCCGGGCACCAGCCTTCAATTTCACACCATCCTGTTGTGCCATCACCATTGTTCAAGCATGTGCCTGTTATAATACCTGTGATGTAAAAGACAATCTAGAAAGTATTAGCATACTTCATTATAACTAGCACTGAAGTATAATGAGTATTAGTAGTACTGACTGAACTCAGAAGAGACAAGGAACTCACCGTTTCCTAAATTAGAGTCCAGATGTTTCATGCAGTCATTATTGGTAGTGCAATTAAACTTATTATCAGTCTGAGAGACAAGGGAAGAGTAGAAAGAGTGCGTGTGTTAAAGTACCCAAGAGAGCATATGTAAAGTGTATAAAGTCAGCTGAGGGTGGTGTGTCACCTCAGGGCATTGTCCTTGAGTCTGATTGGGTGTGATGATCATGCTGGTGATGAGAGAGAAGGAGGAACCACCCTTAAAAAATAAGCAGAAATGACCTCAGAGAGAGCAGAATATTAAATTTCAGCATTGAAATAGACATTTGCTGACCTGTGAGGGAACTACATAGTCTGCCACGTCCATCACACGCTTGTTGAATCTGCCTAAGCCCTTCACTTTGGTCATGACCGCAGACTCGATGCCCGTGTCCCGCAGCTGATGGCCTTTTTCATGCAAGAACACCCAGCTGAAAATACAAACATGCACACGAAATACATGCTTTAACATGTTCATCATGAAAGTGATTAATTTTAGAAAAAATCTTTATTTGATCAGCTGAAAATATCATTTAATAATAAGCAGGATGATATCAGTCACTCGCAAACCTTTTCACTTAATAAAACAACCCGTAAAATAACTCAATTTATCATTTACACGTATACACACACACACACACACACACATATCTATATATATATATATGCATTAGTGTGTATGCATACGCAGATAAGTAAGTTATTCGTTTATTGGATGGTTTTATCTATAAGGGCTTAGAAATAAAAAAAAAATATTATGCACATACTTTATTTTCTTAATCATTAACTAATTACACCGATTTGAAACACAATATATGACCCTGGACCACAAAGCCAGTCAGGGGCGATTTAGAAAGTTGAATAAATAATCTTTATATAAATGTATAGTATGGCTTGTTAGGACAAGGCATGTTTTGGGTGAGATACAACTATCTGAAAATCTGTCAAATCTAAATATTGAGAGAAAATCACTTTTAATGTTGTCAAAAGTTCTTAGCAATGCATACTAATCAAAAATTAAGTTTTTATATATTTACAGTAGGAAATTTACAACATATCTTCATGGAACACAATCTTTACTTACAGTAATATTCCAATGATTTTTAGCATTAAAAAAAAAATCTATCATTTTTACCCATGCAATGTATTTTTGCTAAAAACCTACCACTGCTACTTATGGCAGGTTTTGTGCTCCAGGGTCACATGTAAACACATTTACTCACTTCACTCATCATTAAAATTTAACTATTTCTTCAATTCCCTCAATTCATTTTTATTTTTATATTTCCCATTTACTAGCCCTCTAACTGTAATATTTCAATTGAATTAAAATTTATATTAGCATGAAGAAAGAGCCAACACTTACCAGATGAAATACAGAATAATTAACAGCTGGACGATGCGGTTGATGACTCCAACAGACCAGCTCTTCACCACCACTGATTTAGCTGTTTCATAGACGAAGAAGTCAGTGATGAAGTGCAGGATTCTGTGAGCCATAGTAGAAGTGTGTGTACGCTAGAGAGACTCTTGAGCTGAGATCCAGTGCAGGGCGGACCAGTGTGTTCCTCAGTACTGTTCATCCGCTGAATAAGATCTTATTCCCTCCCTTTTCGTATTCAAGCCTCTCCTCTTTGTGGCCCCCGGGGGCCTGGTCTGTCCATTTCCCTAATAGCCTGCTGATTTGCTCATCTTTTAAGAAAATGTCTCTCTCTCTCTTTTTAAAAAAAAAAACAAGCCTTTTTATAAATATAAACATGTCTAATTATAACAGTTGATCTGTCAAAGTGCCTTAAATGCGCAGAAGGGTGCACAAAACCTCTTCTGCTGTGAATAAAGCAGGAATTTAATGTATTCTTTACTATAACTCTGCATTTTGGTACATTTTGTCTTTTGTTTAATGTTTCCATCACGCATACAAAGTCATAATATTAACTGCTGTTGCTGTCTTTATTAGAATGGCAATCAAAAATCATCTTTTTTTTTTTACACATAAGTGGGGTTTTAAGTAGGTACTTCAAAAACGGACCACCCTTGTGGCATTGCTATCTTATCAATCATTTAAATGGGTCCCATTGTAGTTAATGCACGTTTTCTTACAGGATAAGAAATTTGTCATACTTGGCTGAGCCCATATGTTTGTTATGCATGTTTTTAGAATTTATGCACATCTGGAAATTTCTATCCTGTAATTTTATTTATGTAATATCCCAAAATGCACATAAAGTGGATGAAAACAATAGCTACTGTTTTCCATGCAACTAAAACAAACTTTCTTCTTTTCACAGGAAAATACTGTAAGATGCAAGAAAGAAGCGAGTTATAGTACACTCTAAAAAATCCATACAATTTAAAATAAAAATAAACATTTTTGGTTTTACAGATTAAAGTTAAATATACAGTTAAATACTGTATTTTCTTTAACTGACATAAAGTTAATAACCAAGCTATTAAAGTACTGAAATCTGTTTTGTAGCTTTGAAATGTACTGATTAGCACCAAATGGAGTTGGAGATAAGAAAGTCACATGATGAACCAAAGCCCATCACAAGAAGCTTTTAAATATGAACATATAGAAGGAGCTCAGTGTCATTCAGACAAACACTAAACACCATCATGATGACTCATTAAACAGAAATATGCTATAAATATTAATTTAACAACACTACATGTATCATACAACCCTAATAAAACTATATATATATACCATAAAACTAAGAAGATACATGGTTTTTCAAAGAAAAAACTAAATTTGAAATGCAATGCAGGGAATTCTGGGAATGTGAGTTTACAGTTTCCCCCTGTAAATTTTACAGGAATTTACCTTTAACCATTTAACAGGTTTTTACTGTGTATGGAGACACTTATTCACTTGAAATAATAGCATTTTTTTCACTATTTATGTGATTTTCTTCTATATAGAAGAACTTTTGTAAGATTTATTCCAGAGGACCGGAACCTGAAAAATGCTGTGTATTGACACTTTTTCTGAGTTAATTCATGCTATAACTAGTATAGAGGAGGAGATAATCCGTTCATGCACTACAGCAATCTATCACAACAAATTAAAGAGCCACAAAATACAGTAGCATTTATTGCTCAAATTTCTTAAAAATGACTAAATTTAAAAGCTGATACAGATGTTGAAACAGATGCTTCCTTCATGCCTGTATGTTGGTGTGTTGTCAGTTTCCTCTTTGCTTATTTTAATGTATTTATTTACTAGCATGAAAGAAGTAGGACATGTCAGGCACTGCAACAGTAACTAATAGGACAGGTCTTTATGAATGGTCAATTACTGATCAAAATACATAAAACATGAACTACATGAACTCGTAACCGTTCAACAATTGGGGTCCCATAAAAATATGTAGAAATATAGAATATAAAGAAATATGTTTAAAGTTCTTATTCATTCACGTTGTACAAATACAAAATTTCCACTTCATTAACAAATATTTACATTTCTCTTGTGTACAGTAATGGCATTTTCCATCTGCTATTGTAATTTATATAGTCTGGAGAGACGTTTCCTAATCGTTGATATTTTATGTCTGAGGTGCTATTTGGCTCATATCTCAATCTTTCAGTTTTGTCCACTTCTCTGATCTGACTTGTGTTTATAAAGATATCAATTAGTTATCTATTAATTTCTCTTCCAGATCATCTTGCAATGTAAATCTATCAATATATACACCCAATATCTCTCAATTAAAATAAACCAAGTAAAAATTAGGATTTATTTTCCATCACACTCTCTAACACTGATTCCCTGCATGTCTGCTTGGAAACTTCTTAAGCCGTTTGCAAACATGAAAATCGCATTTCCTCATCACTAAAGTGAGCCCATTATGTTTGTGGTCAATTACGATGTCACGTCATCTCCAACTGAAAGCTTTCAGAGAAGCAGCTTTAAGCGGACACGACTTCCCATAAATTATGGATGCCATGAACATTGTTGGCATTATTCTCTCTCACACATGGCACAAAATGGATTATCCTTCAGAGAGGACATACAACAGCACCCAGAAGAGAAAACAGGAGTTTGACAGAGAGAGCGAGGATGGGATAAGATGGATAATTTTAATTATTCATTGCTATTTAAATATATACACTCACAGAGCAGAGCATTTTTGTAAATATGATATTTTAATTTAATTTTAAACCATTTTAAAGAAGGCAACACTGAGATGGCAGCGAGTTTAATGAAACTTGCACTACTCCAGATCATCAACCCGTCTCTGTTACCCCTCTATCATATTAAAAACCACAACTTCTTTTCAACTTCCCTTTGCTTTGGTCAGACCGCATATCTTCACCATGAAAGTCTCATGCTGTATTAAAAGCCACAGGCACTCACAGTAGGCCATTACTGGTGGTTTATCCCCTGATGGGGGTTATTTACTTGCCTTTCAGTGCTTACAAAGCCATTTTGCATGAATTCGGCAAGAAAGGGTGATTGGTTGAGTCATCTTAGATGCGTTGGGAGTGGGTTCATTAAGAACATAATGGGGTTTAATTTCCCCCCAATCGCAGGATATATAAGCTACACTGAACAATCCTCAAACTTTTAGACAGTTGAAAGACTATTCAGCGTTCAGTGCAAGTCAATCTCTATCCGGTTTCTGTGATTGTTTCATAAATGTGTGACGTGTTGTTGTAACCAGAAATGAGTTGTGTTTTAGGACTTCTGGTAATCATGAAGTCAGTAGGACTTGTTTAAAACATTATACTGAACATAAACTCATCTACTTGCTGTTTATAGCGCTCTCGCTTTTTTTATTTCTGGTGATTGTATTTAAGTGTTTAGAATTATATAAGAAACATAAACTCGGTCACAGAACATATGGTCTACAATAAACCACAAACAAAAAAAACAAAAAAAATCATCTGTTTTTTTTTTAAGGGATAATGTTAATTCCTGGGTTGGTCTTAATTAATAGGGCAAGGCATAAACATAGATCATATTTGTGTATTCTGACTAAATGTAAACGTATTTTCAGGGCAAAAAGCTTACGTGATGGCAGTTCTGTTAAGTCTATGAAGTAAATTAGGCCATTTTTATTTAGAAGCTGAAATGCAAAGTTTATAACATCATTAAATAATTAGTTCCTTTATTAAAACTGGCATATTATTGGCACTATAACTCAGTATAAAACATTGAACAGTGATGTTAGATTTTCATTGTCTAAGCATGGTGGAAAATCAACATGTTGATGTTGTTTACAACCTGTGGCCCACAACTGAAGCACTGTTTTAAAGATTGCAGCCTGACCATTCCCTTCCGTTGAATGTGCTTAATTGAAAATTAATTATGCCACAAAAGCTATCAACTGAGCATAAATTGTATGCCAGCACTTCTCTGAAAGTACTTTTAATCAAAGACTGTCAAGTGTCTTCAGTCAAGGAATCACATCAATTCCTTTTATTTATATAGCGCTTTTTACAATACAGATTGTAGCAAAGCACTGAACATTAGTGGAAGAGTGATGGTAATGTATAATGACAAGATTAAACTATTTATTTATCAAATGCAGAGACGGTCTCTGTAATCAAGACAACGATAATCACTAGAAATCAGGTGTCCCCAACTAAGCAAGCCAGAGGCGACAGCGGCAAGGAACCAAAACCCCATCCATGAGAGAATGGGGAAAAAAACCTTGTGAGAACCAGGCTTAGTTGGGTCCAGTTCTCCTCTAGCCGGACGCCCAGCACCTAATTTCCAGTTCAATTTTAAACACATGTTGGATTGTGCAAGGACTTATAGTGTGTGTGTGCATCTGGATCCGGCGATCTGTCCACGGAGCTCATCTAGGTGTTCTGATGAAGATCATCTCTTAGTGCTGGTACACCATCTGATCTGGATACGGACTGACTGTTATTAGCTCTCGGATGCCGAAGAGCTTGTCCTGATCCTTCTTGTCTTCGGACGCCACCTGCCAAAGCATCAGCTTTAGAGTTTGGTTGAACCTCTCGATGAGGCGTCAATCTGGGGATGATAGACCATTGTGGAATCAGTGGAATGAGCGAGCAGGGGGTAGGTTTCCTGCATGACGTCTTCTACCAGATGGGGCAGGCCTGGAAGAACCTCTTCACCTCAGCCTCCCGGCTGAGCCAGTGAAAGCGGGGGGACTCACCATCTCTCCCTCTGTCCGAAGTAAGAAGGGCTGGTTTGGATTCTGACCCCTGTGACGGCGTGGTTTGGCAGGCTGCGTAGCGAGTGCAAGGGAGTCTTTGAACCCCGGCTAGTCGCATCCTAGCAGGACTTGAACGGGAAGGTCTTTAAGGGCCCCAACTTCCAACGTCCACGTCTCGGCTCCTTTTTGGATGGTCACCTTGAAGGTTGGTATTTGGCGGGGGTGGATGGCAAAAAGAAATAAGCCCATTGCGCCACATTTAATAGAAGGTGCACCAGCACTGACGGCCGGGGTTCCCTTGGCCAGCCTTCGGTGGTCGCAATGGTTTCAAACATTTTGATGTATGATTCCACATCATTACCAGTGGTGAGGAGTAGGAGCCGGCTCGCAGCTGCTCTTGGGTCAGGTAGTGCGGTAGTTTGGGTGGCGGCGAGGTGGAGTTCTGCAATTTGTTCCTCCACTTGTTCATGACGCTCGGCAAGGTGGTCAAAGCATTGTTGTTGGCGGACACTAACCTCGAAGCCGTCGCAGAAGTTCCTTCATCCTTTCTGGGGAGGAGCGTGCCTGTGAAACAGGAAGTCTAAGTGAGTTACTGGGGGAAGATGGCGGAGTAAACAAATAGTGATTGTCTTGCCTGTGGGTGTTTCTACACCAGTTTAAACTGCCTGAATTCTCCACCACTGTTAACATGGTAAGAAAGATCAGGTGAGTAAAAACAAAGCATTGGAGATGAGTCTCACTCTTCCGGTGTTCTAGCTTCTCTTGTATATCTGTGTGGCCCACGTTGACGAGTTCCAGGTGCTGTTGATGAGTTGCCAGGGTGACGCTGATCTCCTACCGGGCTTCCGACCACACAATACAGTATATATATATATATAATGTAAACAAAAAAATTATATTTAGGAAGCTATTAATCGCAATTGCTCATTTGACGGCACTATTTTAAATATAGCAGCTATTTAAGTATCCAAGTTTATACACAGCTGTATTAAAGCACTGTTTAGATCCAGCACTTATGACTCTGTTGGCTGTTAAATGGACACACTCGTGGCAATATCCTGAACTCTGAGAGACCTTTGGTGAGATTGATAAATGAGAGGAAGCTTTCTATGAATCTGGAATGCAAATCTAGACAGGAAAGGGCTGCTGGCGGACAGCGGCAAAGAGAGGAAGAAAGAGTGATAGGAAAGCATTAGAAAAGAGGAAATCAGTCCAAACCATGACCATTATACTGTATTATGCGGCAGAGGATGGTTTAAAGTTGCTAATAGGCCTTGACTCGGCCATTGTAATGGAAATGTATAGTTCCGGCATCCTTGGCACGAAAAAACTATTCAATCAAATGCAGTCATGTCAGTAGCACTTTGTTCAGGCCAATATGATGATAATTTAGATGCAAATAGTTTCATTCAAGATTTATTACTTCATCTAACTTGACATTTACATGGAGGAATATGATATAATGTCTTCCATTTCACAGACAATTTTTCTCTTTTTAAGTATCCCTCATCTTATTCTTGAAGTATATCTCCCCTACAATCAATACTGCTCAGGGCTGATATATTTCAGTAATAATTGTTCTTTAGCAGTGTCAATAGTCTATAGACACATCCCCTGTTGTTACTAATTATACAATTTCCCTGAATTCAATGCGTTTGCGACATGTTTTGAAGTTACTCCCACAAGACGCGCTGTCAACAAAAAATGAAAGCTTCCTCAGCACCAATAACACATATGACTTTATAAATGTCAATCAGTTATCTTCCAATAGCAGGAGAATATCTGCAGCAATTTCAAAACGGCAGCATGGGGTTGAATTCAATTAATTTGGCTACGGCAAACATTTCATTAGATAGTTAGCAGGTGGACACGCAGATGTGAGGTAATTTAGCTACAGTTAGTGTGAAATTGAGAAGGTCTGCGAGGCAGATTTATTTCCATCAGATGAGGACCCACTGAGAGCTGGGTATCAGTAAGTCTGATAACAGCTGATCGAAATTCTCCACCATAAACAGAGAGGATTGTTTTCTTTGAAGATATGGAGTCGAAAGATTTTGAAGTTGTCTGGCATCCATCGTTTGTTTAGAGGACTGTGAATATGGTCAGGCAGTGTGCGAAGCCAAGATATCACAGACGAAAAATCAGGAAAAGCCAAAACAAATCTTCATTATACAGTAATACCCATATAATATATTGCCAGTGTGCTGTTAAGATTCTTCTAAACAGGTTTTTGAATTCTCTTTTTTAATGCCTTAAATATTGTAATTGCATGAATAGGTGTTATAGTAGTGATAATGACAAAAACATTTCAATGCAGTCCATCAGTTAATGTCTTGTGATGTTAAAAGCTGCATATTTGTAAGAAACTGAATCAGGAGAGAAGCACCATATCTGAATGAAGACGGGAACAGTCAAATCCATGTGCAAGGGTATTTAATGTGAGAAAACAGGACAGAGTAAACAGGCGATGGTCAAAACAACGGCGAACAGAGCAATGCAGGTCAAGTATTTATACAGGTGGTGCTAATTGAATAATGAACCTAACTAACGACAGCTGTGAGGAGAGGGGCATTATGGGGAATGGAGTCCAGGTATGAAAATGGACACAAAACACAGAGTTCGTGGAGAGCTGGAGCTGCAATAAACAGTCTCTGGCTGGCAGCTCCAGCTGGGCGTGACAATATCCAAGTGAAAACATTCATAAACAATATTCATAAACAAATGTGCTGGTGGATTTTGATGTGAGAGGACAACAGAGAATGAACTTTATTATTGGAGGAAGTATAGTTATAGAATTAGCTGAAAGCGGTTTAGAAACAGATATTTTTCTTAAAAAATAAAAACTTTTAACTTAACTTCTAACTAATGTACTGAAGTCATGTGAATTACTCGATTATTGTGATGTTTTTTATCGGCTGTTTGGGCGATCGTTCTGACCCATTCACTGTAGAGAATCCATTAAGTGATGTGATGCTAAATTTCTCCAATTAACCTGAGGGGGAAAGCAATTTAGCATACAGTATCTTTATTTAAGGGTTTATTGTACCTTAAAGAAAATGAGCAAAGCATAAATATTTAAAATCTAAAGAATGTCTTTTTTGTTATTATGAATCTTTCCCAATCAGTTTCACTGTATGCTTAAAATCTAGAAAGTTCTTGATACAACCAATTGCAAAATGTGGTATATTCCCACTTGGGAACAAATAACTTAATAGGTAAATCTTTAATCTTGGAGATTTACACATAATTATAAAAGATCATGCTTTATAGTAAAAAAAATAACATGAAAAAGCAGGAGCCCCTTTCGGTAAAGCCCTTATACATGTCTTGCGCTTGATAATGCAAATTATTGGCTGCACTCCTTCATTTAATATGATCCCGGTTCATCAACATTAGAACAAGGGTATAACAAAGGTATATCTGCACACAACTGCTGTGATTCCAAAGATGTCCCATAGAACCTTTTTTTTTTCCTGTGACAAAATGCAAATTGTACTAAATGAATGATTCTTAAAGATTATTTAGTAATGACTTCATTGTATTTATATATTGTTTTGTGTCCTTGGTCTGTATAATATCCTGTGCTGACATTGGAGAATTGTATTGGTATGTCTATTTTTATTTTAAAAGGCAAATAAATTCTGTTTATGTTTATTGTGAATCTGTAAATATAAGACACCAGGATAAATCATAAAGCGGAACCATTGGCTTCTGGGCATCCTGTGCCATATCCTCATTTAACACAGATGGATTGGTTCAGCGCAAACGTTTCAGTTGAATAGTCTGTCTGTCTGCTCCTTGTATAATTGTTTTATCTGGTCAGTGGCATCTGGAAATGCATCCTTTCCAAAAGCTGCTGCCTACTATTATGGAAATGCCAAGTCTTCTCAAAGCTGTCAAGCATGACAAAAAATTGGCTTTTAATCTGTTCGAGTGTGAAGTATATAAAAAAAGAAAGATTCGCTGCAACAAAAGTACCTAACTATAAGTTTTCGATTGAGCAATAGTTTGTTTTTTCTTTTATGAATTGTGCACAATAGTGTATCAAAAACTTTGACTGCTGTCAGCCTGAGCTGAAAATGGGCAGGTGATATCTTTCAATCAAAAATGACAAAAACTTTGCTTGTTAAACCAACAGAGGAAACTATCACAATTTTATGGCTGATCATTAATTACAGTGTAGATATTAATAATAAAGACAACACTGTAAAAATGGAACTGCACATTTTCCAGTTAACAAAACCTTTTGAATCTCAAAAAATGCTGTTCCCTTTCGACATTTCATTCGTACTGCGTCTGCTAAGACGCATGGGGGAAAACTCCTTTTTCCCCCTAACTGAAGCCTATTATAAAAACGCAGTT
>JAUCMU010000026.1:5715567-5742901 GCA_032275025.1 Enteromius treurensis | reverse complement strand
CAGCCCAGTCTCATGAAAATGCATATAAGTAGTACGCCAAATAAAATGTAAAACTTGTAATATTTATGTGGAAAAAAATGGATTTTGGTTTATATATGGAACACACACGTTTGCCGTGCATATGATAGCCAGTTTTAAATATTGATTTCCAGTAATAAGTATTTACTCCAAGAGGAAGTGCATGCGTTGTGAATTCAAACACTACAAGTACATAGTCTATAAGTGCATATAGTATATCATTTAGGATGCATTGAATGTTTCTTCCGTCTGTGCAGAAGCACCCCCAGCTGCTGATGTGGAATACGTTGAGATCCAACATCAAAAGGAGAGGAAGAGAAGGAAAAAGGAGGAAGAAGTTCAATACGGTGAGGTGATGTTCACTCCAAAGCGCTCGAGCGCTTCACTTTTTGGAGTTGTACAGTTTATGTAAAGCGCATATCTCTTTGCTCACACACTGTAAATTGTTTTGTGTGAAGATTACCCCATGATTTACTCACCCTCAAGCCATTCCGGGTGTATATGACTTTTCTCTTTCCGACAAATACAATTGGAGTGGTTTCGAAAATGTCTTGGCTCTTCTAAGTTTTATAATGGCAGTGAAGGAGAAAAAAGTGTGTCCATCCATCATGGAAAGCAGTCCACACGCGCCGGGGTTGATTAGGCCTTCTGAAGCAAATTAATGTATTTGTGTAAGAAAAATATCCATATTTAAATGTAGAGTACTTTTAATGATGGATGGAAGCACATTTTTGGGCTTCAAAATGTCAACACCCATTCACTGCCATGATAAAGCTTATATATTTTGAAATAACTCTTATTGCATTCGTCAGAATGAAAAAGTCATATACACTGGACTGAGGGTGGGTAAGTCATGAAGTCATTTTCATTTTTGGGTAAACTATCCGTTTGAAATGCTGTGTCTGTCAAGATGTTGAGAATGCAAGACTGTGAAACCAAAGGAAACCAAATGCATGTTATTTTCATTCAGACAACCACTACTGCTTTCAAAGCTTCTAGGTTGGTTCTGTGATGATATCATGGTGAGAACTGGCTTAAAAGAAAGTCAGTAATGTTCCTGTTTCCATAAAAATGTTGCTCTAATAACATCTCTAAGAACCGGAAGTGGCTTGAAAAGGCGTGATGGTATCTAGAGTTTAACTTACACTGATGAGTTCAACTGTAAGTAAAAGTTCTGTGAAGTCCTTACTAGTCCTACTAGTAAATGATGTTGTTTATAACAGCTAAACTAGTTCAGTGTTCAATTTCCAGAACATTTTATAGCTGTAATTTTTTCTCTGTAAAATATAAATGTGCTTAATTTTTGTTGCGTCTTTGTTGTTTTGATGAAAAATTACATTTCATTTAGTTCTTTATTACCAGCTCTGTGTATTGTTGGATATAGAGATTTAAACAACTTAATTTATAAACGTTAACATCATGACTTAAGCTGATTGAAAAAGGTGTATAGTCAAAAGCTCTTTGTTAATACATTTTACTTAATGGTTTAGGGTATTAGGATTAACCTCTTATTCTCATTTGATCCTCATTTGCTTATTGAGAGAGTGTTTTTAAGTCTGCTAGTTTTTTGTTACATTTTTTGTCATGTGAATTTGATTAAACCATGCATTGTTTTAGCCGAAACCATTGTTTTCCTAGATTAATATTTTTTTAAAACAGTTTTGAAATGGTGTATTGGAGAATCTTACTCTGTGGTTTCCAGGTCATGTCATGTGATTTCCTGCATTGAAAGTATGTCTCTCTCGTGCATCGCAGTGTGTAAAAATAGATTTTAAACAGTAAAAATCTGTTGCTTTAATAAATACATTATTTATTTCAGCTCATATCATTTTGGCTGATCACTTATAAAATTTCGTGAATATTCGTCAAACTCCAGATTTTTCAAAAGCGCCGCAGAAATGTATAATTTTTGCATTGACTTAACAAACATATAAATCACTCTGGCGTAATTTGCGTCGGGTGTGAACGCACCACTAAACTGAATGCCATTTTGTTTACTTTTTTAATTTAAAGCATGTTCGAGCATGTTTTGCTGCGAGGTTACAGAGATGGAGATGCTGCTGTTGTCTTCCTCCTTTACCAGCCTGACTTTAGCACATCCAGACCGCTAATGATTAACCCATGCAGAATAACGTCCTGCTGTTATCTGCGCGGCTGTAAACTGACTTTCACAAGAAAATGGGAGAGGAAGTCCTGTCGGTGTGTTATAAAGGAAAAACATTGACGTGTTCAGATGAGCGTTTAATTTTCTGAATCTGCTTTATTCTCCTGTTTACAGTGTGTTTTTTCACGCTCATTGAGATAAGTGTAAAATAGCGTCTGCTAGTTCCTATATATATATATATATATATATATACCTCTGCGTTTGACAGACGAGATGCTGCATAGGCTCAATATTTTCACAGAAGTAGGAAACTATATACAGTATGTATGAATATATAGGACGGCGTGAATATATTTTTCATGTAAGATCACTTTGCTCACCATTTTCAGTATTATTTTGGTAAATAATTTGCTTAAGTGAACTTGAAACTGAATACTATCTCAGTACTCAAAATTAGGCAAAATAACACTTTTATTATTCTTTAATAAATAACTTTTTTGAGCTTCCCCCAAATTTAACCTTTACTTAAAATGGCCAATGAAGATAATTTATGTGTAAAATATACATAACATTAGGCCTATTGATTAACAAAACATATCTCATTCTCCACAGAAGAATAATATGATTATTTTTTGCCTTGTCAGAGGTAAAAATCCCACTTTTGTTATTCCATAGTTTCCTTTAAATTCCTTTGAACTGCACCAAATTTACTTTTAATTAAAACTTTTATAATAGGACATTATTTAATATTTTTATCTCTCAATTTTTTATGAAAAGCAGGCTTTTGTTTCAATTCCACAATTTTGTTAAAAGGATCTCAGTTTTCTTTCTGACTCAACTGGTTTTCATTGTATGAACCAAGACAGTAATGTACAGTATATATCTTTTTATATATGACTTTTTTATTTGAACTTCCTCAAATGTAGCTTTTACCTAAAACAACCAATGATATTAATTTCACTATAAAATATAACAGGACTTGAATTTGAATTACAGCAAGCTTTGCTTTTGGCTTTTGACACACATTTTGACCCATTCCTTAACTTAAATCGTCGCATTACTTCTGACACATGTGTGTTCCTTCAGATGAGGGTCAATGGTGAGATTGTGAAAGCAATCAAACATTAACAGTTCAAACGCTTGATCTTGAAGGACATGAGATGAACGTTACTGGCATCAGGTCTTTATTGGCTCTTTAATTGACATGAATCATCTGACCGAGCTGCACAAACAGGCTCCACCCATCCCCTTCGATGACGTCTGTGCGGCCCGCAGGTTCTCCTCTTCCTCTGGCTTCTCTGTCAATGATTGACCACGCTGAACACATGCTCACAGCTTCTGTTTTTATCAATAAGCTGTGCTTGTTTCCTTGTGTTATCAAGACTTATGATCCGCACGGCTCATTGTGATCGGTAAACACTTACACGCCAACTGGTTTCCACCCTCTCAAAGTACAGCGTGATTTAGAGCTGCTCATTGTATGATTTGGTTCAATCTGATCAACATGTCAAGGTCATATTATTTTTTATTATTGAAACAAATAGGAACATCATAGCTTTTTTTTTTTTTTATAAAATACATCAAAACAAGGTAGCACTTTTATTGAAGCCTTTATATGTATATTGAAAAAGTATTTTAATGCATCACTTATGGCTTGTAATGATCATAGTGATGCATTATAACACTTATCTAATCATAGCTAGATCTTTAGAACGTATAATTCATAACAAACATGATAAACAAATATAATGCATTTTAATTCTGGTCACTTCACTGCACTTTAATTATGTGTTATCATGTTAAATATGAATACTTATATATATCCAAACTGTAATGGGCAAAAAAGATTTTAATGTAAATATATTAATTGAGAAATATTTATACACCATTATTATTAAATTAATGCTTATAAGGCATTTAAAAATATTTAAGTAAAATAAATTCCCTTTTTTAAGTGTGAGAATTGTCATTGACAATAATAGTAATGTCAAAATGCAAAATAAAATTGTTTTGTGTTTTTGAGATTCTGAATGTCAGCAACTTTTCATTCTCCTGAAATATTATAGTTTTATTAAAATTATGCTCTTTTTTTTTAACAAATGAATGATTACACAGAGGCACCAGCTGACTCCATAAAAATAAAAAAAAATAAAAAAAATTTCCATCATCCAGTAGGTGTAAAATATTTTACATGGTAAAGCAAAGCAGTAGTGATACAAATATATTCATCAAATCATCATCAGTAGTTAGTGAGGTCATATCAAAAGCAGTATAGAAATTAAGCAAGCATTATTTAACATACTCTGAGATCATCATTTTTTACAAAAATTGAAATACTGTGCGCGTTATTCACAATGAAACGTGTTTGCATGTCATTGGTGTAGTGCAATATGAACGCTCCACTCAGCGTCACTGAAACCGTGTAAACATGTACTGTTTATCCTTCTGGAAGAGTGTTCAGTATTCCTCTTTGATGCTGGTCAATATATTGTCTGTCATCAAGCCGTTATTGGTGCTGCTGACCATGGCGGTGTTTGCGCTGACCGGTGTGGAAGTGGAGCTCTGCTGAGTCTGCTGGAGGCGCTTCTTGTTCATTTTCCTTTCTTTGGCTCGTCTGTTTTGAAACCAGATCTTCACCTGTGAGCCAAAAATGATTTGCCTGATTGAACAATCGATGAGACTTCTAGCTGTACTCAAGCATAACATTTACACATGCCAAACAAATATATTAGTGATTTTTAATGATGCTGAAATGGCAGCTTTGCATTCTGAGCTATTTTCGCAATAATTTGTTGCAACTAGTTACAATTGTGTGTGCATAGTGTGTATATGTATGTGTGTATATATATATATATATATATATATATATAAATAATGGCATGATTGGCAAAATAACCAAAATCAGTTTTCTTTACATAATATATGTACTGTGTATATTTATTATGTATTTATAATACACACAGATACAGTATATATTTGATTATATATTTATATAAAGTAAGTATTCACATGTATGTATGTTTATATATTTCATTATTATATTTTTATTATATATAAATATATTTAATATGTAACCATATAGCACATATTTTTTGAATATATACATGCATGTGTTTGTATTTACATATACATAATAAATATACACAGTACACACACATATATTATGTGAACAACTTTTGATATGTATTTTTTATATTTAAATGTATATTTATATTAATATATTTAAGATATACATGTAATATGCATACATTTTCTTAAATATATGCATGCATTGATGTGTATTTATATATACATAAATATACGCGTTACACATACATGCTATGCAAAAAAAATAAAAAATACATTCATGAATTGCGATTAATTGTGTGACAGCACTAAACATTTTGTTACAGTTATGAGAATTTGGATAAAGCACTTATTTATTGAAAACCATCTCTCAATCTTTTCTTTTAGAAAAATATGCTTGCTTATTGCATTGCGCTACGATTTTAGAGTGAAATATGGACATGTTCTAAATTTGTACACTCACCGTTTCCATAGAACTGAGTAAAGCGATTTTAAAAAGGGACTGACTCTCTTTCTAAATGATGCAGCCCAAGTAATTTAGGTGTTATGGTTTCTAAAATATTTTTTTTATCATGATACATGGTATCTAATTCTGTACAGTGACCGCATCATATTCTTTCACAAGAAACTGTTATAATTAGACAAATCTTACAGCATGAACTGGCAGGTTAGTTTAGCTTCCTCTTTACACACTCAGTCACCCACCTGGCGTTCCGATAGGCTCAGGGCCACGGCAAGCTCCGCCTTCCTTCTGATGGTGATGTAGCGGCTGAAATGAAATTCCTTCTCCAGCTCCAGGCGCTGGACATCACTGTACACCACCCTGTACTTGTCCTTCGTCCGTGTCTTTCCTCCTGCCATCAAAACAGGGATATTTGTCATTATTCAGTGTGAATTATATATCAATAAACCCCTCAGTAAAAATCTTTAAAATAGAGATAGGACTAAAACTGTAGGACTAAAAAGTTTGGCTTTTGTAAGTACTGTTGAAGTGGAATGCAATAATAAAATCGGCCACAATGTTTGGTGTTTGTAAGTTCTCCTGAATTGGAGAAAGAAATCTATTTTGAGGAAACGGTCTTTAAAAATATGTATGCAAAATATGTGACCCAAATAGATAAAGTGCAAAAATAAAACAAAGCGAATAATACATAAACAATCCCCTCTGTAAAAACCTTCAGAATATAGAGAGTAATTAAACTGTAAAATTTGGTGTTTGTAGGTGCTGCTGAAGTGGAGAAAAATCTCAGAAAAGATACGTATTGTCGTTGAAAACTACAGTCGCAAATGTGTAAAGTGTGATAAAATAAACACTGATGAGGAAAATTTGTGCTTATTTTTACAAATTCATACGACCTCACTCGTACGATTTTGTACAATTTGTCCAAACCCCAGTAATGCCTGATACAAATTCATACAAATTCATACGAATTAGCCACCTCATAAAATATGTACAAATTGCCGTGTGATCAGGTTGGTTAAACAGGACAAAACAAAGACAGTCCTTCTGGCCCAGAACGCACATTTTTAAAGGAGAATAACTGACTGTAGCATTGTTTTTCTGAAAAACAAATGTTAATTTAGCATGTTTCTTACATATCTGCAATGGTTACTAATGCTTTATTGGTGTCAAAATCTTACAGCACCTTTACATTTTGGGATGTTTTTTTTTCACCAAAATAAAATCAATATTCACCAATATGTCTCCAAAAAGAAGAATCCTCTAATCAATGACCTTTAATGAGTCGACAGTGCCCTGATATTTTAGCTTTTGAACAACATTTGTTTTTGGATTTTGTGCAGCTTGGTCTTCAAATCCCATCTAAATCATCAACGGACTGATCAAAGACGTGATAATTCATCGCTTTTTCAGTGAAAAGGTCACTTGAGCAAACAGAAAAGAAATAGATGTTTTTGACGAGTTTGTCTGTCAGAAAGGACCCTTCCTTCCTCCAACTCTCGAGATCTGATCTCATTTCCTGTTTTTATAATCTGCCACCATCCAGATCAGGTCTTGTGGTCATTTTAAGATGTATATTCCTCTACAGAGACTGATGGAGAAAATCGGTGTGGTATACCACTTTCATATCCCTCTCACACTTTTGGTTCTTCTAGAGACGTTCTGTTTACTTGATGTTAGTGTTAAGCACATGTTAAGTGCACAGTCCTATCTTTACCCCGCTGAGTGAAACTTAAGAATTTAGAAAGCAAGTGCCTGAATCTGCTCAGGGACTGCAGGAGTTTTTCTTAGATTTCACTTCACTTTCGCTTTACTTTCCCGAGCCTTTCTTTACAATGACCTTTAAGCTAAATCACACATTTAGTGGGTGTTCAGAATAGTGTTCAGATATGTTTTGTGTCTATTTTGTACTAATATGTCTGTCTTTTTACTTTTAAAGCATCTTTAATATCACAGAAACAAAAAAAATCACTCATTCCCTCTACTTTTTTTTTTTTTATAAATAGAATGAATCCTTGCATTTTAAATTCCCATCAATAATCCAACAATATGGAGAAAAATTACTTTAAATCAGGGGTGCCCAACCCTGCTCCTGGCGATCGACTGTCCTGCCGAGTTTAGCTCCAACTCTAAACACCTGAAGCAACTAATGACGTTTTTTAGGATCGCTTGAAAATTAAAGCCATGTGTGTTTGATTAGAGTTGGAACTAAACTTTGTAGGACAGTCGATCGCCAGGAGCAGGGTTGGGCACCCCTGATTTAAATGATTATTAACATAAAGGCTGAGCAGTTGAGACCTAAAATAAGAACAAACCCCTGTGCATGTGAGATTTCTGGATTTTTGGAATTATGTTTAATTCTTACTGAGATCTAAATATGGTCAACATGTTTATTCAACCGTTTGTCTGACCGAACGCTTGAGGTACATAAAAAAAGCGCTTTGAAATGCTGCCCGTTCTCACACCATTGTTATTATTGTTGTCGTTGTATAAATAGAACAAATTATAAACATATTTCAGTTAGTTTCCGATGCAACATTTCTAATTTTAATTTAGTTTAACTTGATACTAAAATTACTAAAACAAAAATTAATAAAACTACATACATGTTTGAATAAAAATAACAACTTAAAATAATAAAATAAAAACAACTTTTCTAAAACTTTACCTGCACGAGAAAAATAAATAAATATATATTTAAAATATTCCAAATAAAATCAAATACAAATCTATGTAACTATCTATCTATCTGTTTGGTTATTTGTTTATTATGCAATATTTTTATTATCAATAATTTAGTTTAACTAAATTAATTAAAATCAAGTACCCACCACGGAATAAGAAAAGTAAAAACGTAATCCAGTTTTTCTGTCTCACAATTCTTATTTTTGTTTTTAAAACTTTTTTATATTCCCAAACCTAGGTTATATTTCACAATTCTGAAACTTACAAATGTATGAAAAAAGTCCGATTTTTTTTTTCATTCATTTTTTTATTTCATTTAGTGAATGTTTTGATAATAACATAGTTTCGGGAGGAATTGATGGACGAATTAACCACAGCTGGTAGCGCATTAGCTAATAAATCCCCTTGTTATGATCACCCAATCAAATCCTTTCCAAGCACTATAAATATCCTCATTTCCCATTAATTTGCATCTCGCTTTTGCAAACCCTCCCCCTCCCCTTCTGCCTCCTTTTTAGCATCACGACTTCCTCTTAAGGGGGGCAGTCGGAGTTCGAGCCGGACGCCGAACCATACCCTCTCGCTAGGGTTCGAAGCCCGCCGTTCTCCCGGCTCGCTCCCTGGACAGCACGCCAAACTTGCTTATTTACTCATGAGGAAGCGTGAACTCGTGAATTTACATATAAAGCACAAATACATACAACAAGTGTTGACCATTGTGCTGGACAAAAGATTAAAAAAATTATATAAATATTAACAAAATAATGCACTAAATATAAGTTAAAAAGAGACAAACAGATCATTATAATTAATTAAATGCAAGAGTAAAAATATGGGACTGTAACTTATATTTAAAATCAGATAATGAATTTAAAATAAGAATGCTGTTTATATGTTTTATTCTGGATTTAATAAATAATAATTTTATAGATATATCAGATATAGAATTAAAAAAATAATAACTAATAAAAATGACGAACTGCACCACAAAATTAACAAAAATTAACTGATATCAAAATGAAAATTGAAAATACAAAAATAAAAACATAATTTTGCTGTTTAATTAATACATGGCACAATGGTATTAGTAAAACGTTAACTGAAAAAATATATATATATTTAAACTTATTTGAAAAACATTAGGGGAAAAGAATTACTATAAAGTCATCTCAATGATACTAAAATAACACACAAAGTCTAGACAATCGTTCTTGAAAAACCCAGAAAGCAGTCTTTAGCAACTCTTTCTCAACAGTTTCTTCCCTTTTCCTCAACAGCTTTTGCTGACTAGTGTGAACACACACATGCACGCACACACACACACATAGCGTCTCGTTCCCTTATCAGTGCGCTCTGGTCCTCCCACAGTGCACACAGCAGGGTGCGGCGCTGCCTCAGACTCACTGGCCTCTGATACTATTAGCTTTTCACAAAATCTTTCACTTGGTTCGACTCTCAAGACGCCTTGTGTTTAGACACAAGGATTAATAATCGAGCTGCTAACATTAGTCAACACCTTCATACACTGCTTCATCCTGTGTCTCACACACGGCTGACTCACTGCGTCTCTGTGCCCCGGCGCCCTCGTTTATCTCTTTCCTCAAATGAACATATATGTCTGTGACATTACTAATGCATAATGTGTGCTAAATGTCCTGGGAAGAGCGATTATTTGTACAGCGATTGCAGAACCGCCTTCTTGAACTAACAGAAGTTCTTGTTAAGTGGGCGTCAAATGTGTAGTTAGCTGAGCAGTTCAGTTTTAAATGGGTTTTAAATGGATAACTGATTTTTACTGTGGTTTATCTCTTCCGAGAAGGCAAAAAAATTAGACTTGGATATGTGTGCGCTCAGTAAATCAAGGTTTACTGTGATTAACCTCACTAAATGCACACACAAATCATCACGGTCATATGATGGGCTGTAATAAACACTACATGATCACATACCAGCAGACGCCAGGCCAAACCATAGTGTGCTAGCTAACTACACCACAGTTCACAGCATCGCAGATAGTGTTATTTTGATGTCGCTGAGATATTACTGTGACATTTTTAATGACATTGGTAATATTTTGAATTATTTTAGTTGGTTTAAGTTCATCAGTTTCGGGTTTAAATAGTTCACACATTAGAAATGCTTTCTTTACATCTAACTGAAACTATTTGGTAACTCTTTCTATGAAGCCTGCATTTAAAATACATTATAAAGGTATTCTTAAGGCATTATAATGAATGCATAATGCATTTAAAAACCATTTAATGTGTTAAAACATCTCATGAATAATCATAAAAACAATTATTATACATTATAATATTCACGTATTGGTGATTGTAACTTTTAAGATTATTCATAACACACAATGAACACCGTATTAAATGTACTTCATTTATAATGGACTATATCATATCTTGAGATTGTTTATTTAAGATCTACACTGTAGCTTACAACGTCTTCTGAGCAGTTTGGTGCTGAGTGTTATTTGAGTGTTTCCTGTGAGGCTTTTGAGGTTAATGTGAGCTAGCTCATACTTTCAACCGAAGAAAAGGCCATGTTTATTATATAAACCTAAAAGAGTATTAGTAGACTTTGTGAATTGTGAAGTATCCTATACTCAGTGTCTGTCGAGGAAACATCAAAAGAAAGTGTAAGCATATATTTAGCAGAAACACTACTAATTCTCTGATGAAGGTTAGCTGACGTGTTAAATAGTTGCTTATTAAACAGCTGTCTAAAGTGTATCATCAAAAAAATAAAAAAAAAATAAAAAAAGTTTAAAGCAAATGTGTAATATTACACATTTATCTGATATCTGATCTTATGGCTGTTTGAGAAAGAAAAATGCATTGTTGTTGTTACTTAAAAGTGGTATTTGTCTGCTTTAAGTAAAGTAACATCAAATGGCAAGATATAATGACATATAATGGCCTATAATGAATTAACGAAATATAATCCGCTGCAATTTAAATTATCATAACTCATAAAAGCTATAACCACAAATAACACATTTAAACTGTAAAACACACACATAGATGAATGTTTATTACTAACAAAAAAGTGTGTATGGTTTTATTTTTAGTATAATTTTCATTATAATTTTCATTAATAATCCATAGGCATCTCTCTGTGTTTAAAATGATCATAAATGCATTGATAAATATGTAATTTGAATTTAAAATTTGTACTTTTTTACTATATTTAATACTTATTAGAACATAGCATAATTGTATTAGCAACATCAAACTCTTTTGAAATTACTTAATGAGGTTATGATCAATCCCTTAGTAGACAGCTGACTGTTTAGACAGTATTCAGTACATCTTGAACGCTTATTGCAATGCAAAGAGAGAGAGAGAGAGATGAATTCAATGCGCAAAATAAAGTGTAAATGTCTCTATTATAATTATTATTATTATTATTAACTAATGTATCAAAATAAAGTCATGTTCATCACAAACACTGGTTGTGTGTCACTGTTTTCCAGTAGGGGGCAGCAGTGGGTTGTTTTTAAAAGGGTGAAAATGACTCTTTATTTATAGAATGAAGCTAATAATGTTAATAAGTCATGTATCTTCTCATGCATTCTTTCTGGATAAGCTTTGGATCTGGGTTAGTCTGTTGTCATTATAATTGCCTCTATATAAAACAACAGATATGTTACTATAGAGATAAGTGGGCCATTTAGATAAGTTTGGTGAGCTAGGAACACTTGTGTGTTTCTGAAAGAAAACGAACAGCGTTTCATATTTTCAGCATCATTTCCTGAACATTCTCATCTATATTTGTTTTAGTCACATGATCCACATTCGCCGCTCATGTGATGATATCAGAGCGTTTGAACAGTCAAACACGATGACCTCATTTGCATCTTGACCAACTGCACTAGACAACGGTCCTTTGAGAGATGAAGACTTAACTAATGAGCTACAGTTCCTCCTTTTGGACTGTTTGAGAATAATGCCACCAGTTATTTTTGAAGAATATGAATCTGCTGAGTTTGAAGCGAATCAAATCGCTTTATGTCAACAGTAACACATATCAAAAACAGTAACAAGATCAAGCGACAAACCTTTGAAACTAAATCTCCACGTTTCTCAAAAGGCCTGTTTCAGAGCTTTATAGCTTCAGTGGCCTGACCGTGTGTGACATATTTACACAAATATTCCCAGAAGAGATTAGTTTATCACTCTGTAAACTATTAGCCATAATGCGCTTCGATAAGGCCGCAAACATCTGTTATTGGCTGTTGAGCGACACGCTCCTTCAGATCTCCGGATGGTGGAGATCATCAAAGATCAAACAGATGAATTATGGCGGTATTTTGATCTCTCTGCTGTAACGACTGATTCATAAACGGATCAGATTTGACTGTAGCTCACAAAAAAGCAGAATATGCAACAGAAAAATGTACCACACGTATACATGTTTTCCAAGCAAAACTTTCACTTTCTGCGCTCTTGGAAAGGTTCATTGAACTCTATCAGGTGATTTCCTCTTGGCTGATATATACCGTGGTACTGTATGATTTCCATATTGATACACCACAGCCTTTAGGTGGTAATCCAATGGTTTTGCATGTTCAAAAGCCAAGGTGTATTACCAATTGTTAATACACTGTATTCTTCAAAAATACATTTAATCACATGGTACATGTCAGAAAGACATGATGCATGTCCAAAAACATATTTAATATAGCACTGTGCACAAAAACTATGCTCTGCTATTGTATACTTCCATGAAATCACATGGAATATATCTAAAAAACACGCTATTACCATGATGCACGTGCAAAAAACATGGTTTTATCAATATGATTGTCGAAGATACAGTATTACCAATGATATTGTCCAAAAACTGCACTATAGTATATTTCATAAACATCAAATGACTTACTAAGTCGAAAAAATCTGGTAGTATTGTCCAAAAGCTGTACTCCTATGGCATATTTAATAAAGGGTATTACCATGATGCATGTCCAAAGGAAAATGGTATTACCAAAAACTGCCCAAACATATATATTATAATATATTATTTACGTTTCATAAAAGCATCAACCATGACCTTTGTTTTAAAAAAAATGGTATTACCAATGGCAGTGTCTTTAAACACTGTAGTACTATGGTTTATTTTATAAAAGCATTGAATTACATAGTGTTAACATGATGCGTGTTTAACATGGTATTACAAATGGTATTGTCCAAAAAACATGATATTACCAAAAAAGTGTAAAAAAAATAATACTATTTAAAGTATTATTTCTAAAAGCATCAACTTACATGGTAATGTATGTCCAAAATACATGGTATTACTAATAATATTTTACAGAAAACTGTGCTTCTGTAGTCTATTTCAATAAAGCATTTTATATGCATAAAAAAACATGGTATTACAAATGGCAAAATACTGCACTACTATGGTATATTTGATAAAAGCATCAAGTTGCATGGGACAGGTCTAAATCCTCTCAATGGTGCATGTCCAAATAATATGGTATTACTATAATATTTTTTGATGGTGTAGAGTGAACGAGTGTGCTGTGCGTTAACAGCGGTTTAGGTGAGGAGCTGATGTCTCACCCGGGTGCGCGGGGGGCGCGGCGCGTCTCATCCAGTCCGGCGGCTCATCTCTCTCCACCGATGCGCTCGGAGCGCAGCTCAGCAGCCCCTGCTCCACCGGAGAGATGCCGTTGACCTCCGCGCTGTTCACCGGGAGCGGGTGGCCGGCCCCGTGGCTGTAGAGCGGCGGCCAGTCGTCGCGCGAGCCGTGGCCGAAGCCGGGACTCCAGTGGCCGCCGGTGTGGTGCAATTCTCCCCCTAGCCCCGGGGCCGTGGGGTACCCGCTGTAGTCCGGGTACGGGGCGGGCGGGTACACGTTCAGGTGCGGCTGGCCGAGGTTCAGGTGTCTCGCGGGGTTGCCGTACATGGCCGGGTCCAGGAGGAAGCTCACGGACATTTTCCTCGCGAGCTGAAAGTTTTACTTTAACTGAACCTTACCTTACCGGAGCGCTCGCTGGCGCGCGTTTGTTTGCCCAGCGCTGACGTCACACCCGGGACACCCACCTGAGCTGATTTATGACACGCGCACAGGTGCCGCTGACGGGCCTACGCGACCAGCCACCTTCAGCTTCGGCGTGGCTAGATTATAACGAAGAACGCAAGTTGCAACATAACTTTTCATGATGGAGACCACGATGAAGATGCTAGGTGATGAAGATCATTAAGATGACGATGATGGGGTATTTTTCCCAAAATAACAGTTAGGCTACACATGGAAAACTCTATTTTTAGAATGAGATTCTTGAATACACCCCCAGTGGGCAATACATGGTCAATAACTAGTTATTCTGTTATGAACATCTAATTCCTTTTCCATTCTAACGTGGTTAATTAAATATCGTAGTGGACTTTCTTTAAAAATGATAATGCATTTTTTCCCCCAAGTAAACCGTTTTAATTTTGTAATTCACAATTATTGTTTATATTACTTTTAAATTCAAAGCTAAAAATTCCCTGTACATTAATTTAGCTGTAAATGCATAAAGGAATGTTTAAAATGATGCTCTGAGCATTAGAACGAGTTTAATGACGATACGTTTATAATGATGATGTCTGAGGTGACGAAGGCTGCGATGATGATGATGAAAAGGATGGTGTGGGGTCGGTTGGTTCTCGGGAGCCAGAGCGGCGCTCGTGACTCTTTACATCAGAAAGCGCTCGTGCATTTCAAAGGGTTTCGCGCGCCGCACATCAAAGAGCCGCAATAAAAGCGACAAATGAGCGCCACTGTAAATCAAAGCCTCTGTATTCAAATGATGATGACACGCGGCTTCTGCTTCCTCTGACAGCGCTGGAGCCGCTCGGACTGCAGGAATACTGCTGCTTCACACTCTTTTACTCTGCCTTGTGTCAATCAGCACGTACAGCTCAACTTACCATCATGCTGTATTATTTGATTGGTTATGTTATAATTGCAATCATAATTCACAGTATTGCATATCGGCTACTATTAGCCACACATTTATTTATAACTGAAATACAAAGTATGAAATGCCATTAAATCGAATTACGGTTCTGTTTAGTTCTGTTCTTCTTGTTACACTAAATATCAAGCATAATGAACATTAAGTAACTCACATTTGTAAGTATACTCTTGTTAGGATGTAAAGATGAGCTCACACATAGTTGCATTAGATACACATGTTCTGTTAATTTAAATAATGCTGTATTATGCATTTATAATATAGGGATGTTTCATAGACCTAATTGTTTTTATACATTACAAAATGTATTTTCTGTGCCCTAACCCTTAAGACCTTTTCTGATTGTTAAAATAAATACATTGTAAAAATAAGTAAATTTCCAAATGTACTGGTATCATAGGGCGTACACAGTGCACACACATATGATTTCTATACTGTACAAACTATATTTCCTGCTACATTAAACCTCTCATACAAAACTAGCTGAACTTTTACATCTACAATAAAATACTGTTTCGCAGGTTTTAAAGCTATTTTACTTATAAGAACTTTTAGACATATGTATGTCGTTATACCAGTGTAATAACCACGTCATTGTACATATTTGTGTCCTTTATTATTTTATTCTTCTTCTATTGTCTTTAATACTTGAATCAGATACTAATTTTATCAATTAAATATATAAAATGTTTAATTTAAATATTATTATTAATTCATTTATTTATTTCAATTTTATATTTATCCTCATTATTATTAACTGTTTACATATAAACAAACAGTAAATCATCTTCATGTGTGTCTGTGTTTGTCCTCGAGGGGGCAGTAATCACCTGTCACACGCTCACTAAAGGAAATCACATTTTTCTTCTAATTACCACAGTCACTTCTCAGGACAGAATTGTTATCATGTGATGACACTAAAATATGACTGATCAAGAACCTTATGATCAGCAGGAACTTTTCCCAGTTTAATTAAATTATTATGTATTGTTATTTAATATGCCATGAATAAGCTAATGTGAACTGTCTCATTATTCAATGAGAAACATCTTTTAAATATAAAGTCGGCAACACCAAAGATCCAAAAATATCAAAAATGTATTAAAAATCTTTTGCATAGTGTGTGACGTTTCATTAATGATACATAAAATACCTCTACACTGACGGGAACAAATAATACCTAGAATATTGCATAGGCTATATATATAATTAGAAAACATTAAATATTTGTATCTTTAAAAAAAAAAACTTATTTTTTTTTACAACACAATTACATTTAGACAGAATGTTATTCTAAAATGATTACAATATTAATATATATATATATATACGTATACAACACACACACACACACACACACACACACACACATATATATATATATATATATATATATATATATATAAGTGTTGTTAGTCGATTAAAAAAAGTATCTTATTAATCACACTTTTTTCCTGAAATTAATCACGATTAATTTTGGTTTGTTGACAAACAAATGGCTCACCAATGGATACTGGATAAAGCAATATTATGGATTATGTACTCATTTTTTAGCCAGATGCAGTTGGAGTTATTTCTTACAAACATGGAGCTGTTGACTTCACAAGATATTAACTGATGGACTGGAGTGATGTAAATTGTAAATTAATGTCATGTTTTTATCAGTTGTTTGGACTCTCATTCTGATGGAACCCATTCACTGCATCATAAAAAACAAAAAAATCTACATCTCGGGTGGCCTGAGGGTGGGGACATTTTCATCAAAAGTTTATTTTTAGGTGAACTGTTTCTTTAAGCTGTGGTCAAACGTTCTCCCGGTCATGTAATTTCTCACATAACAAGATGCACACACACTCCAGTCCACTTAAAAAAAAAAGCATTGTCAAGTGTACAAACTCCAAGTTGATCCTTGCACAGCGTTTGGGATCTCTGGACATCTCTCCTCCTCCATTTCCTGTCTATGATGAGAGTCAGAGCTAATACGTCATATTTGAAATGGTCCAGCCTTTCATCCCCAGAGCGACCCAAAGAGCGACCCAAACCTCTGACCTCCAACTGCAAAGACTCAAACTAACTCAAGGAGAAGCACTATTAAAAACAATCCAGTGAAATGGCTTTCTTAACGATGTAATAACAATGTTTTATTCCAGATCGTGTTTATTCTAGATCTTTAAATTGCATGCATGTCCTGTGTAAATATGTATGCAAAATGACTCATTCCTGATTCTACCATAATTTAGTTTACGCAACAAGAAATACTCACAATATATGCTAACTTACATGGTTGCATAGAAACGCTTGTCTTATTTCCTAAACAAAAACAAACAGCCCACAAATGTACCGGAAAAGTTAAATTTCACCAACAGTAAAAAAAAAAAAAAATCAGCATAGTTCAACAGATGTTCATCTTAAAATAGATAAAAATAAGATTATAAAAGCAGAAGAGAGGTTTTTATTGTTAGTTTTGCTCTTTTTGGGCCAGATTGTTAAGATTTAGCTTCACACTCAGCATTTCTCAGACGTCTGTTAGGGTGATCCAAACCACAGCGTTTCAAGCAGGACGTGTGGCGCTGCAGTTATCCGTTATATAACTGGATATTTCCATCTTTAAAATCATATTTAAGAGTTTATTCATCTCAGTGGGGAATGGTGTCTGTTCAGATCACATGATGAACTCTTCTGTCTGTTTTTATAATTTAAAAATGCAGTTTGAAAGCTCTACTTCTTCTTTGTCAACAGAAGCAAAAGCATTGGATTTAAAATTATATTAAATGTTAAAAACGCACATAAGCATTGTTTACTTTACCACTTTTAATACTGTATTCTTAAATAGTTTTAATATTTCCAATATGCATTTTTAAAAACAATAATAATAATAATTATACTTTAATATTTTTTAAATTGAGCAGTGTTCAATTGTGACACAACGCTTGAAAGTTATGAAAAGTTGCATTACTTATGACATTTGAAAATAAAATACATACTGTATATATATATATATATATATATATTAGAGCTGTCAAACAATTAATTTCTTTAAATCACATCCAATATATATATGTAAACAGACATATATATAAATGTATTTATTTGTATAATTTCTATTATATATAAATATATTTCATATATAAACATAACATGTTTTTCTTAAATATATATGTGCAAGTGTGTGTGTGTGTGTGTGTGTGTGTATATATGTATATATAAAATATACATACAAACATGAAAACAGGGTTAGGGTTGAAATGTCAGGCAGGTATCTTGACAGACAATCAAAATACAAGAAAACAGTCCAGGATCACAAACGGGAAAACAAACACGGGTAGAAATGCTCAGAATTGAAACACATGGAAAAGAAGACCTCGCGGTGAGTGGGTGTTTGGCTGTGGCTTATATGTGTGTGTGTGTGTAATCAGTAAATGGGTGTGGTAACGAGCTGCAGGTGTGTGTGTAAATGAGGTGCAGGTGTAAGTGTGATCAGTCCAGGGATGCAGCACGGGAAATGGAATTTCTGTGAAGAAAGTGGAATTCTGGATGGAGTGCCCTCTGGAGGGGCTTGTGGGCACTCCAACTGGAAATCATGACACTTAGCAACATTTTGATGTTGAACTCTATTTAATCAATAATTTGTGACATTTACTTAATTTTGTGTTTTCTGCCTATATAGAATGCAGTGTTGGGGATAGTTACATAATCATGTTCCTTTTTTTCTTGTTACTAAAGTAACACGTTGCTTTATAATTTACAAGGAAATATACTTAGTGTTTCCCTTCATTGACTGTAAGTGGAATAAGTGCAGTGGTGGTGTGTTTGCTGCGTAAACATAATATTACTTACATAACGCTAGTTTTAGACTAAATGTGAGCATGCATTTATTCATCTCACTTTCAGTATTCCTCAGAATCAATAAAAAATTTGAAAAGCAAACTCAAGCGATCCAGAATGGCAGCAGAGCTGAAAGGCTCGCTTGAGTTCTTTGAATTTTCATTTCCTGCAGCCTGAGGCTTATTCGCTTCACTTTTGGAGTGAAATGAGTTTACATCTGGCAAAAACACAACTTTATATTTATATGACCAACAAACAAGCAAGCCGAGGTGAGAAAATTTAACACAAAAGTAAGGCAACACACAATACTTTCCATAAAAACGAACTCAACTAGTCACTTTTTAGAGAGAAATGCAATATTGTTATACATTGCTTTTCTAACACTTGGTAAAGTGTTTCAAATCTGATGCCTTAGAAGACAGCTGCCAATGCAGACAGCAAAAACAAGGCTAGTTTGTATGTTAATGAGCTCTTTTTGAGCTGAGTGTGTTATGGGGACATTCCAAGTTTTAGAGACTTTGAAAGAAAGCACCTCCTCCTCTGAAATCCCAAAGGACTCACTCACACACACACACACACACAGACAGAATCCTGACCAATTAGTTCCTTCAGTGACTCTTTATGAGACGCACCTCAGATAAAGCGAGCTGTGAGAGAATACAAATCTCTGGGAGCCACATGCTCTGCTCCTACTGTTTACTGTCCTTAACTTACTCTGACTAATGAGTGTGACGAACCACAGAATCTGACCTGAGACCAACTCACAGAAGTTTAACTGAACCAACAAAATGAGTCAGAGAGCTGGTGAGCTGATCCCGGGTCATTGTTTCGGACAAAACTGTTGGAAACTCATTATAGGCTCATATTATGAACATCATATTGTTTTATGTTAAAGGCAGTCAATGGGACAGTCACAGCAAGCCTCCAGGTTTTCAGTTAAAATATCCTAATTGTGTTTTGAAGACGAACAAATCTTTTAGAGTCTTGGAACAACATGGGGGTAACTAATAAATAACAAAATATTCATTGTGGGGTGAAGTTGAAAAAAACTACACTGTAAAAAAATCCTGTAGAAATTACTGTAGATTTAAATTTAGGCAACAGTTTGTTCAAAGATAAATGAACATTAAATATAAAAAAGTCTTACAGTAAAAAAAGTTAAATAAATAAATGAACAGTTTAATGCAAAGCATTTCTGGGAACCAATACCAAAATGGTTGATGAGGATTTCTGGTTCCCAAAATGCTTTGCATGAGGAAGGTTTTAATAGTTTTATTCTGTAAAGATAAAGATGTTTTATTGTTTAAAGCTCGTTTATCTTTAAACAAACTGTTGCCTATAAATTTGATAAATATAAATTTACAGTAAGTTACTGACATCCAGCTGCATAATTACAGTAAATCTTTTTACAGTGCAGATAATTACCAAAAAAGCTGGTTCTGAATGACAAAACGTTTTATTAAAATGTCAGTTTGATCTGGTTTTCTTTGTGTGCACGCCCAAAGCTTAGCGTATTCATTCTTAAAGTGACAGCAGTGTGATAAACCTGCTGCTGATTGTGTTATTAATGTTTGTCAAACAGCAAAATAAAGGGGATAGAAGATAAAAGGTAACTATATAAGAGCAATATTACTGTCCACACTGGCGAACAATATCATCTGTTTATTTTTTACAAGTTTCAGTCCTTGATTCTGATTGGTTAAGCTGCGTACGAAGCTGTCGCAAAATCACCTTTGTTAACTTTGTCTGTTGCTTGGCAACCACTTTGTTGCAATCACAACTGTTTTGTGGAACTATATTGTTTGGTGGAAGAATACTGTTTTTATTAATATCGGTGCACTTTATTTGCTCTGTTTTATTTTGTGAAACAATACTACATTTCATTAAAGCAATAAACCCAATGAAGCATTATAGAAATGAGTCACTGTAAACATGTCTTCTTCAGGCTAATTGCTTTGTAAGTGCAGGTGTCTCTGCTGCTGTAAATTGCCAAGCTCCTTAGCAGGATGGATTCTGATTGGATGTCAATGTTTGTATCATTCATTAGCTGGAAAGAATTATTTTTTTAAAGGATATTATTTCTCTGTGCCTTCATCTTTAGTTGAGAACATTTTTTATATCTATATAATTTCTATATAATGTAAGCTATATGTCGGCTTGAAAGAATGAAAGATGTTGTATGAAAGATGTACTAAAAATGCATAACCACTGGTCTTTTATTTAAAAGAAGACTTTGTTCTTCTTATACCTTGAGTAGTGTGTTCATTTTATTTAAAGGAAATAAAGCAATGCTAAATGTCCTTGAAATATTTCCTGTCTCTTCTGTCTGGGTTTTTTTGTCTCTTACTTAGTCCAGTGTTTGTTATGCTGCGGAAAAGTCAAATAAATGTCACAAAGGTCACAAACATCATAAACACAGGCAGTATGTTTGTATTAGAACTGCTGCTTGTGTGTTGCACATGTTTGTGTGTAGTTTCTGATGTATGTGCATATGTTTGTGTGTGTGGGATGCTGTCAGACGCACAAGGATGAATCGCAAATGTTCCCGTATCTGGGTCCATCTGCATTCTGGGCTTGTGTGTGGTTAGAGAGCTTAATCAAACTGATCTCATAACAGTCTCGTTCGCATTGTTTGCAATTAGAGGATGTTTGCTGAACGGGGCAGATGAGATTTTCAGGCCCTTCACAGACGAAAAATGTGTGGCACATCTAACGTTTCGCAGACATCTCTCTGAAACAGCTATTTTCTGATTCAGCAAAAAAGGCAAATTTGGGAAAAAAAGGACTTTGTGTATTTGACCAGTTTGTTCCTTCATGAACCAAAACAATATTTATGAGCATGACAAACTTGTTAAATAAAAACATGAGTCACTTTTTTTATTCCAATTTATTGGGTTTCACACTTCGCAGCTGAACCATATTGGATACGTCTTTGTTGCATCTGGATTTTCAATCAGTTTATTCTAAAAGGATTGCTGCATATGAACTAAAGGGAGCTTGTTTGTCTGACAGAAGAGTTTTAGTTCAGCTATTATAGAAAAAAGCCAAAACTACATTACATTAAGGCAAGAATTATGTGCACAGGCTATATTACATGAAATGGTAGGCTATGCTTATTTAACCTATTTTTTTTTACATAACTGTGCAGCTGAACAGCTTGTGATTGATCATGCCTATGGCTATTTTATTCAGCTATTTACAATTTAATTGAAATTGTATTAATCTATCTAATATCGCTACTTAATTTATAATATAGTTTCATGTGGTACCACTGAACCGATTTCGCGTGTGATATGGTTTTAAAACACGCGTCGAAGCACAGGTGGGAATCAAAAGATTCGTGAATCTAGTTCCGAAGATTCGAATCAAATGATTCTCGATTCGCGCTCTAAAGATCCGCTTTGTGTTAAAAGATTCGAAAGCGATGTCGAAACGTCCAGAAGCAGTACGCCGACATGTATCCATTATTACACGAGAAAACCCGGATTATTTGCATGTCGTGTGACACCTTAAAAACCTCCTTGCTTTAGAGAGACCTGCATTTACTGTAATGGAGAGAATTAGTGTTGAAGCGCTTCAGCTAGCATCTTTTACAACTAGCATCTGTCAGTTAAAACACTTGGGAGTTAGTTAATTAATTATAACAATCCGTCTGTTTGCATACCATGTGCGAAAATGATGTAGAAATTGCACCTCACCGTCAAAAAATACGGTTTATTCTTAGATTAAAAAAAAAAAAAGAAAAGAAATCTCAAAAATGGTTGGAGGGAAATATCTGCAGGACTGAGCAGCCGTGAATTAAATCTAGATTTGAGATGACAGACAAAAGATTTGGGACAGTGACAGTGGATATTTTCCATCCAGATGTGCAGATGAGCAACACAGGAAGCACAGTTTAAAGCAAAACCAGATGTTTAGAGACCATTTAAAGAGCTAGGGCATACAGTAATTTCAAAGTGGACCATCCATATGTATGTATGTATGTATGTAGAAAGGCTCAATCCAGAAGAACTGTGGCAACGTCTCCAAGATGAAGAAAAAAACCTTCCTGAAAAGCTTCCTGTACAAGTGTACCTCGTTTTAGCAAAAGCTGTAATACCAAGTATTTATTTAATTTAGTTAATAGAAGTTAATTGATACATTTAATCTATTTATGGCATTATTTTTGAAAGCATCCTCATTTTACAGAATTTTACACGAGTGTCTAAAACTTTGAACAGTTCTGTTGCTTTACAGGTAAGTTTTTTTTCTTCATCTTAGAGACGTTTTCACAGTTCTTCTGGATTGAGTCTGTCTCAGTTTGTGATTCCAGACAGACTTGATGATGATCAGATCAGATCTCTGTGTGAATAATCTCACTGCATTATTACAATTAATGACAAAAATAATGTTTGGTAATGTAAACTGATATTTCCAACTGACATGCTACCACAAAACACAGAAATAACCCACTTAAAACCCACTGGGCGTATACTGCCCAGTACTGTATATGTGTATGTATAGCTGGTCCCATTTATAAGATCTACAGTGGACATCTTTTAAAATGTTTAACAGCTGCTTGTGGTCAACATTGAACATTGTCAAATATTTCTGAATCTGATGGTCCTTGTTCCATATTTTCATATGATTCAACAACAGTACACAGAATTTGGTGAGTTTTTGTTTAATTTGGTAATTAATATTATCAATATTTTTTGTCATTTATTATTATTATTGACCCCTGATAAAGGGAATAAACTAAAAGAAAGATTATTATCATTATAAATAATTTAAAAAGTAAGTATGCATCTGTTGTTTTGTGTCGGTTTATTTGGCATTTTTAAGTAATTTGTCTATTTACAGTAAGTAAAGCCTCATTAGTACAGCAATAAAAGAACATGAAAAAGACTGCTACGTCTAATACAAATTGTACAGTAATCATATTTTGCATTTCACAAGCCTAAGCTGAAAAAAACAAAACAAAAGCTAATCCCAGGAATGTACAATTACAATCTCTCTGTGACAGGCTGAGATTGTAATTCTTTGGCACAGAACCTTTTATTCCTGCACTTTTATTCGTTTAGCTCCTGTGTGCCTGTTCAAGGCCTCTAATGAGTCTCTGTTGATCAGGACATTTTGTGTTCACTCACACAATTACAGGGTGAATGCCAACAACTTTCTCTCTCTCTCTCTCTCTCTCTCTCTCTCTCCCTGTAATAAAGAGAAAAGTCTTACTCAGCTGTTGGACGTTGTTATGAATTTGCAAGCTACTCCTCTTGCTGCCTGGGAGAGACAGAGAGAGAGAGAGCCAAGATTGAAAACAGACCCTCGTACTCTGTGTGTATGTGTGTATGCACCATTGACACACCTTCCCTTCACCAAAACCGCACTTTATTCCATCGCATTTTCCATTTCTTCGTTTTGGCTCGAGCTCCTTTTCTGGCCTGAAAGCAACTTTCTCTCCTCTTTTTGTTTCTCCTTCTTTTCTTCTCTTCAGCTGGGCGCTTCATTGTGAGAGCTGCCAAAGTCTTTCTCATTTCCCCGCGGCTCGTGTTTTCAGCGAAACAGAAACAGACGACTGTTGCTGAGGAGTTCTGGCTGGGCTTGTGTTGTTGTGTGTTTCTTCAGGTCTAGCGAACCTCTGGAAGACAGACGCCGCTGCGTTCAGCCTCGGTCTCGAGAGTTCTCCACACGGTACGGCTGCTTTTGTTTTCAGGAAACTGTCACTGCTCTTTTATAGCTCCGCAACTGCCAGTCAGAATCTTGGGGTCGGTAAGGACACTTTTTAATTGACCAAAAGAGACATTTATTATGGTACAAAATATGAAATAAATGCTGTTCTCTTGAACTTTCTATTCATCTGAGAATCACCATTTGCAGAAATTAGAAAGCAGCACAACTATTTTCACCATCTTACTGATCTTAGTTTCCCATTTAAATACAGTAAAACATGTTTATATGCTAATATGATTCACTTGTCATCATACAGTAAGAGTATAGAGCGATAAAACGAATGTGAAGAGCAGCTCCAATCATTTGAGGAGAAATCAACAGACTTTTCAGCAAATCTGAGCACGGTTTGAGACATTGCTTAGATTCCTCTGAAACCTTAGAAGAGACACATGTGAGATTACCAGGGTCTTTTTTCAGGAGGAACAGGAGACACCTACATAAGCTTGTTACTAGCTAGGAATAAAATAGGAGATATAAACTCAGGATTTCAAGAGAGAGAAAAAAAAAAGAGTTAGAATTATCAAATGTAAACTGGGAATCTGAGATATAAACTCAGATTTATGAGATACAAAGCCGTAATGATGTATTTGAACATAAACAGAATTGTAAACTCAGAATTATGAGATGTATGCTTAGAAGTATATATCTGAATATAAACAGAATTATAAATTCTGAATTGTAAAATATAAACTCAGAATTATAAGATATACTCTTAGAATCATGAAATAGAAACTCTGTATTAGATATGAACTCAGAATTATGAGATATACACGAAATTATGAGATATAAAGTCGTAAGTATATCTTTGAATATAAACAGATTTATAAACTCAGAATTATGAGATAAGCTTAGAAGTATAAACTTAGAAGTATAAACTTAGAAGTATATATCTGAACATTATAAATTCTGAATTGTAAAATATAATCTTAGATAAACACAGAATTATGAGATTTAAACTCCGATTTATGAGATATACACAGAATTATAAAATATAAACTCAGAATTATGATCTCTGAACTCAAAATTGATATATTGTCAGAATCATGATATATAAACTCAGATTTCAGAGTTGTTGTTTTTTTAATCCCAGAAATTGACTTTTATAGACTTTATACTGTAGATCTGCGAATTATTAATTGAATTCGTTTTTGATGTAGCTGTGTTGGGTTTCGTCTGTGCTACGTTTGTAGGGATGTTGGTTTTACTATCGAGTGAGTGAGTGAGTGAACCCTGCTGTGGTCATTTGACTAAATAAACAGATCTGCTGCCCAGCCTCCTCTCCGTCTGAGACCCTGGAGACTTGAGCTTTAGCTCCATCCCTTCCTCCCTCCCTCCCTCCCTCCAGCAGCTGTATGAGCGAGCGCTACAAACTCAGAGATCACAGAAGAGGAGAAAGCAAAGAGAGAGAACTTCACAAGAACGCAGGCTTTTCCTAGACATGCTTTTGCTCTGACGTCCAGGCGTCTGCTGAAGGTAAGAGACATGATCGGATTCTGTCTGCTCTCCTGGAAGTCCCGAGGGTTTTTGCTTCACAAGGTTTTGGACAAATCTCTTTAAATATCTAAGTTTCTTGGCAAACGACAAAGTAGCTGTGACTTGTTCCAGAAGTTAGAGGGTTTTGATCTTAGTCTGAACTTTGTTTGGAGAACTTTACCTCGTTTCTGTCACTATGAGGCTTGTTTTCATCCAGATGTTGGCGATGATAGACAGCTGTTAGAAATTTTGTGGGATACAGTATCTCCTTACTGTGGGCTTTTGTTTAGGTCGGGCTGGTTTCTGCTGTTTGTTTGTGTCACATGTGAAGGAGAATGCGCTGAGTTCAGCGAGGGCAAACGGATCTGTGATTTACAGCGTGTGTCGGAGCACCTTTACACACGGTGGAGACTGTAGAGGTGTTTGTCTTCTGGTTCGGAGTGATGTGTGTGTTGTAATGCGGTGTTGATGGTTTGTTTGAACACTTCTCCTGTCATTGAAACTCTGTGTTTTCTCAGCGGTCGTCTTGTTTGTGTGTGTCACATAACAGCATTTAAAGGCAGACAGCATTCCAGAGTCTAGCTGTTTGTGTTCCTGATTTTTGTCCTTGGCTGCTTACAAACAGTGAGATAAAAGACTAAAGTGAATGTCACATAGTTTACATCACTACAGTATGCTCTACAATGCACTTTCATATATATATATATATATATATATATATATATATACATACATATATTCTTATCCAATATAAATATACAATTTGTCACATTTATGTTTTATTCTTCTTAGACTTTTGTTGTGTTTACATTGCTCATGTGTTTTGTGACCTAGTTTTACCTGTAGATGGTATCATTATGTTCAGGTGTGTGTCGTGTCTATTGTCCTCATCTGCTCTTCTATTTCAATAGTAGTCATTTCACAGTTTCTTTACATTTTCTTTTTACAAAAAATACACAAACAAACTTAAATAAATATTAAAAAGTAATATAAATACACACACATATATATA
>JAUCMU010000026.1:5698438-5710119 GCA_032275025.1 Enteromius treurensis | reverse complement strand
ATGCAAATTCCACTAGCCATTCAGAAGGATTCTGATTGGCGTTTTCTCTCTCTCAGAGCGAATCAGGGCTCCCAAGTAAGACCCCAGTCTGTCGTCACGACATAACGTCTACGTTCCCTCCATCAGGGAATGAGGGTTACAATAGGTAACCGAGATGTACTTCACAACCTTTATAAGGCTGAAGCAAATAAAGCAAATCCCTATTCTACATCCAGTTGTTACAGAGAAATGTGGAAAAACTGTTAATTTTCTTTATCAACACAATTCAACATGTTTTTTTTATAAATGTATCCACATCTAAAATATATATGTATATGTGGTATACCTTTTATAAGTGTATACCACATCTTAAATAACCTAGCTAACCTCACTTAAAACACAATTTGTTTGTAAAACTTGGACAGGGCCTTTTCAAGAACGCTGCAACACCATGTCTGCTCACTACTCTACATAAGCTGGTTTACTAATTAAATTGGAGATAAATTGTGAGGAAACAGGTGTCAGTACTGTATGTTTATTCATTTAGATTTAGCTTTTCTCTATATGTAGCCATATGGCAAACATTAAAATTATTTAAGATTCAGTATGCGTTTAAAATCATATTTAATAAATTCATGTCATCTTTGATGGCTTTGACGGCCTTACTAAAACGGTTCTGTGGTCATAGCAGAAACATCTACAAAACATCTAGCATGCATAACCACTGTCTCAGAACAGACAAGGGAAACTTATATATTTACACTTATTAATTTGGCTTTTATACTAAGCAACTTAGGAGAGTATATAACATTTTGTCAACATGCTAAAGAGTATCAATAGGTTATATGGCCATATTACTAGGAGGATTAAAGCTGAAGCAAGCAAGAAAGAGAAAGAACGAAAGAAAGAATGGCACAAAAATAGGTTATATAGGTTTTCTTTGCCACAATCCGAGCATTCTGCTTTGTTCCTTATATACTTTACCTTTCTGAAGCACTGACAGAACACAGATTCCTGCTCTGAAAACCAGTTGACAAACTCATGATCATCCATTCATACAAATAACTGATGTCACAGAAAATACAATAGATCAGTAAGACACTGCGGCATTATAAAATGTCTGATGGTCATTATCGGTAAGGTTTGCAAAGGATATAATAATCTAGGCAAACATTTAAAACATGAGTGTTCAATACATGAAGCAAAACAGAAGAAGGGAATTAAACTCCATCTTCTTACATTCTCTTTACTTTTTAATGTATATGTGAATAGTTGTGATCACTCAATTTTGTAAGATCCTTTGGTATATTGATGCTAAGGTATTTTAAAGGCTGTTTGCCATTTTAAAGGTATCTATTTCTTCTGGTATTCTGTAATCTTGTAATGCAAAGATGTGGCACTGCTGGCCTTCTTATGGCCTGGATAAAATGAATGTGAACCTGAAGTGGGTCACATGTAAAATATCAAAAATGGGCCAAATATATCAAATTAGATGTGGGGCTTTTTAGGCAAAGATGCGATGCTCACGGCAGTATGTCATTTGAATATATACCTAAAGTGGCCCATCTGGCAAATAGTGATTATGGCCCAAATATCAAACCACAAATATGGGCCACCTTCGATAAAAAAACCAACACACATATATGGTATAAACCAAATGTTACCCTTGCATGCTGAAGCAAATGTGGCCTAGCAGTATTAAGACACATCCGGGTCAGTTTTGGCAAAAACATGGCTCAGTAAGCACTGACTCATGTGGGTGTGAGTCTGACATGGCCCGCATACGATGTGGCAAACATGGCCCAAATGTATTAAACTGTATTTGGATAACAATTTTTGTTACAGACTTAACATGACATAAACCTTATAACATAGACTATATATTTTTTAAAACAGGTAAGGTATTTTTTTCACATATCTAAATGTATTGATCATTTGTTGTACATTTATCCGTGATGAAATTTATTAAAATTAAGATAACAAATAAAAGCATATGTAAAAAATAAAATATATATATGATTTCTTATACTCATATTCTACTGATGAAATTATACTGTTGAAAACATGGAGCACAGCTAAGTTCTACAACTAAATTGATTGCAGATATATTAGTGTCTAATTAATGTATTGCATGCCAAGATTTAAGATTTAAAGCATAATGTTTTAGTGTTAGAAAACCAATGGTGTTACAGAGGGAATGCTTAGAAATGTGAAGAAAACTTACACTAATAAACAATACCTATTTAATAAATACACATAGATATATATAGATGCAAAATA
Organism: Enteromius treurensis; assembly: GCA_032275025.1. NCBI lineage: Eukaryota > Metazoa > Chordata > Actinopteri > Cypriniformes > Cyprinidae > Enteromius > Enteromius treurensis. The sequence goes on along the minus strand of JAUCMU010000026.1, from coordinate 5,707,860 downwards.
CAGATATTTATGTGTGTGGGCTATACAAGAAAAGGATAAATAAACAGAAACATCTTGGTGGTAGCATGTAACCTACTGTATGAGCGTCACCCCAATCCCCCAATCCAGGTTTACAAGAATGGTTTTACCCAGTTGTTGGGCAGCCAATGAGATTGTCCCGTTTAAACAGGAAACTGTTCTCTAAATCTCACGTTGTTAACTTGTACTTAATGTGTACTTAACATGTAAAGTATGCATTATTTTATTTAAGTACACGTGAAGTACACATAAGTACCACATAAAGCTTGTGTGTTTGATGTGGTAAATTTGCGTATATTTGACCCTTTTGGCTTTCCATACGATTCGTGCGTTTGACACGATTGATGCGTGATTCGCACGAAACGCGAAGTTCTGAACTTTGTAACTGAACTTTACCTCCTGTTCAACCACTACAGAGACATCAGGAGGCAGCGGCAAGTGTTAGAATTACTAGCCGCGGTGAGGCTGCCCTGGACGGAAACATGAGGACTGAGCACTCTGTGTTCATGTGGAGCTCATGGCTCCGAAATCGGCGAAGCAAACTCTTAAGTAGGCGCTCTCTTTTTTAATAAACCACAGTTTGTTTGTTTTTTGTCAGATTTGTTTTAAACAACTACATTCTCACCTGAAATACTCTTAAAACTGCATTTCATGGCACAATAACAGCAATATTTAGAATTGTTTGCAGTTTTCCCCTACACCAATGCAGAGACTGGAGCCGCATTGCAGAAGCCCCTCTCATGATGCGAATTCGCGTCTGTTGTACGCATGAATTAAGCGAATTTCACACACGAATGCAGCGAGTAAACTCAAATTGTTTACGCGTCTAACTATGCGCGAATAGCGTGAAATATTTGCTTAATTCGCATTCGGTGTGAAGGCAGCTTCAGAATTACTAACCGCGGTGAGGCTGCCCTAATGAGGATTTGCGTGAATAATCACTGATTATGCGTGCATTTGACCGTTTAGGCGCACAGGTTACACGATTTTACCGATTTACACATGAGAGAAACACAGATAGAAAGGGGGCATAAAGTATTTCGATCAACAACTCAGGCATAAAATGATATTTTACAACAAACACGTTGTTTGTAAAGGCCTGATGATGAAAGCGTTCATACTCAAAGCCGCGAGCACCACCGGCTGGTGAAGACGTCTAACAGCAGATAGTTTGTTGCATCTGTAATATATTTTATTTTTATTTTTTCTGTTTAAAATACATTTTTTCATTGTTGTTGTTGTTTTTGTTAAATGGAGAAACAGACATAGAAACATGATGTTTTTGTTAATGTTATGAAATATAATGGGTTTTTTTTAGATTTCAGTAATTTTATTATGTTCTGGACATTTGTCACAATCAGGGAGCGAGGGTTTAATAAAATATTTTAGTTTAATAAAATATTGCTAATGATTTTTAATTATTTTTTAAATGTAATACTTTTAGTAATTTTAGTACTTTAATATTGATGCGGCAGAATGCGGAAGTTTTTTTTTTATATATTTAATTTGATTTCAGTTAACTTGTATATTATCTTAAGTAATTCTAAAAAAAAATGTTGTTTGTTTGTTTGTTTTAGATACAAAAAATTACTTTTTATAAGTGTTTTTATAAGTGTGAGGCTATTATTTGTTTTTATGACACAACAGTCAAAGAAGAGGAGTTGAAACTTATTATTATTAAACTTGTTAAAATTAATTTATGCAATTAGTTGTTTGACAGAAGGATGTAAATAGTTTCGACTTAAAACCTATAAAACCAGTTATTTTAACATAAATGCTTTATTGGACTTTTTTTATATCGTCCACTCTTAGAAATAAAGCATATTAGGTTCAAATATGTACACTTTATGTACTAATATTTATCTTTTAGGTACCAAAATGGACCTTTAAGGTACAAACATGTACCTATCTAAAAGGGCGACCCAGTGAAAGCTTTTGTACCTTTATTATACTTAAGTATACTTGCTCAATTCTCTATTCATTTATTCACTTTTATTTAATTCCAGTATCTTTAGGATCATCACACCTATGACAAAGTAGCATTACCATTATTTTTTATTATTTGAACTACCGTGTAGCTGCATAATAGTACATACACATACTAATAATTTACTACCATGGTATATTTCAAAGTACCTTCTCAGCACTTAGCATTCATTTGTTTTTGGTGAAGTGTCAGTTTTAAGAGACACACAATCTATTTTCTGCATTTTCAGTTTGTATCTTGATGTCTCGCACTACAAAAACATGTCTCTGATAGCGCTAGACTCTAACAGCTAAAAAACAGCGGTTTGTTGCTTTGCAAGGCCAGCAACACCTTTTTTTCATTTCACAGCTTGATGTGTGAGAAGGAAGTTCAGCACTTACGTATTGATAATACGGATTTGCTGTTAGATGGCAACATCTCTTTATTGAAGCATATGGTTTACATGCTTTAAATTAAACCATTGGAGCTCCATTATTCAGAAATCTTGACTAACGTTTGTCGGGGAAAGAAGAAAATCCTGCAGGTCTGCTCAGACGACAGAGTGTGAGTTGGTTGTTTTCTTCTTCATATAGTTGTAAAATATCCTGCAGGTCTATTGTGGTAAATGTTGCTACAGTTAATTATAACAACTTTATATTTGTTGAGATATAATATCAAAACTTAACCTAAGCTAACCGAACATATCATTTAAATCAAGCAAGGACACTTTTTTTTTTAAGCTGATATTATTACTTATTTAATGTTGAGATAAATAATCGGAGCAGTCATTTTTCACAGTGCGGTGTATGAGTGTGTTTGTTATTTCACTGCAGCTTTCAATGTGATTTATCCAATCTGACATTAGAGCCGAAACTGTACATTTAATAAAGCAGCTTGAAATGGGAGTGGATGTTGTTCTGGACAGTGGGAAACTATGCTGGGAATGCTTTGTTTTTTATTTTCTTTCTTCTTTCTTTCTGCACTTCATGTTGGAAATCACAATGTTTTCAGCTTTAAAAGCAAATCTATCACGTTTAAATGATGTATCTTCTTAATTATATAATTATACTTTAACACTAATGTGATGTTGAAATAAAAATATTCGAACAAAAAAAAAAAGTATAAAAAAATGGCATCAATAACAGGTTTTGTAAAATATAGTGAAGTGTATTTTTCGCAAAATGTGAAATATTTATTTTCTGGTATTTGTCTATTTTTCTAATATTTTTGGTGCATCTCTTGTAAAGTCTTTGCGTTATATAATAGATCTTAACAGGACTCATAAGATTGCAAATGGGTGCTTTTAGTCTCTCTTTCCATTGTCGATTTATATTAAGTCTGCAAACGGCAAAAAGTGTGTAGTTGCTCCTTGAGGGAGTTAGATGGGGGTTTGGAGATCAACTGTCTCATCGTCCCGGGGGAAAACTGGGATAGAAAAAGAGAAACGTTTATTCTAACAGTGACACACTGGATCGGTTTTCCCACAGTCTGTGCCGGAAGTTGAGCTCTGGGACGGCAGATCCTAAAGCAGCGCCCACTTTTAATAAACGCTAATCGAGAACAGGAAGACGGGATGAGAGTTATGAGTGTGTGCACGTGTAGGAGCTGGACGTCCTCCAGACCGATAACCATCTCTGTGTTTGGCCCCTGGCCATGCTGCTTTTTCATAACTAGTGATAAGAGCCTGTGAACCTTTTGTACTGTGAGATTAGCTGTGATGAATGGTTTGGGGTCGGTCCTCTCGCTGCGGGAATTTACGATCGTCCCAGAGCAGGAAGTGCTCTTGAAGACCATTAGAGCTCCATACGCTCATCGAAGCTGCTGACTGCGTCTGAAAGGTGTTTAAAGGGAAAATGGCTCTGAAGCCTTCATGGGATCGTTCACCCTAAAATTCTTATTCTGCTGTCATTTACTACAAGATTGTATGACTTACTTTCTTTGTGGAAAAACAACTTGTTAGGGGGGTTCAGTGGGGTCCAATGTTGTCCTTCTCTTAAGGTGTGAAATATATCATACACTCTCAGAAATAAATGTACAAAAGCTGTCACTGGGATGTCACTGGGATGTACCTTTTCAAAAGGTACACTTTTGTACCTATTAGGTTCAAATATGTACACTTTAAGTACTAATATGTACCTCTATGGTCCCAAAATGAATCCTTTAGGAAGAAACATGTATCTTTTGAAAAGGTACCAAGTGACAGGTTTTGTCCCTTTATTCCTGAGAGTGTAGGAATGGCCAAACTATGCTTTAGCAACCATCTACTGTAGCAGTAACAATCAACCACTTAGAGCACTTTAGAAACAACCTGGGACACCATAGAAACCACCTGGCAATGTCAGACAAGCATTTTAAACATTTATGAACACTACTTACAATGTAGCAACAACACCGAACACTATAGCAACACCTTAGCAACTATTCAGCATCATGCTATCAACCAAAAATCGTGCGTGCTGTTTAACAAGCTGATTTGTTGAGCAAACGGGAAATGACCAATCAAAAGCTAAAAAAGAAAACCACAGAAGAAGAAAGATGAACATAGGAGCGCCACAGAGAATTTGGACTGTCAAAAAGGTGACAAACTCGCTGAACTGGCAAGAACAGCGAGCGCCATATGATATATCGAGCAGCACTTAATATAATATAATAAATAGTAATAATCCATAAAAAAGCAACTTTCAATATTGATTTCATTATCTGCCCTTCAGCCAAACTCTTTGCCATGCCCTTCCTTTTCTTTTCTATTTTTTTTTTTTCGCAAGCTATTGCTGCCACAGAGAAAAGGATCTCTTCCTCAGAGTCCATGTTTTTGGCGTGGAACTTCGTGAATGTGATTGCCTCGGAAATCAGCAGATTTTAAAATTGTGCCGTGTACCACTGCGTCCGTAAACAATGTCACTCGTTACATGTGCGTGGCCATACGGTCTTCTGACTGTCTGAATTCGCACTGTGTACGGATAGAGTAGAGTAAATTATGTTATTTTTGTTGTCTTTGTACAAAAAAATGTATTCTCGTAGCATCGCAAAACTGAAGTTGATCCACTGATGGATTGTTTTACACGTTTTTACTACGTTTCTAAATCTGGATCCTTTCAGTTGTGTGGCTGTCTATGGAGGGTCAGATGGCTCTCTGATTTCATCAAAAATATCTTAATTTGTGTTCTGAAGATGAATGAAGGTCTTATGGGTTTGGAACGACACAAGGGTGAGTATTTAATGACAGAATTTTCATTTTTGGATGAACTAACCCTTTCAACATTATGCGATCAAATGAAAATGCTGTAGGAATTGCAAAAACAAACTTCTAGCAACCACCTAGCAATGCCACACAAATACTTAAAAATACCTTGTCAACAACCTGGGACAGCATAGCAACACTTTAGCAACAGTTTAACATATTAGGAACTCAAAATATCCTAGGAATAGCTGAGAAATGCGCTAGCAACTACCTAGCAATGTAAAAAAAAAACACTTAAAACACCCTATTAACAACCTGGGACATCATAGTAACACTCTACAACAAACAACCACTTAGAATCATCATAGCAACACCCTAGTGTCTTAGCAACATCAAATAAACCGTTATAACACCCTAGAAACTGCTCAGCATCTAGCAACCACCTAGCAGTAATTGTCAACAGTGATGCCACACGGATTAGACAGCAGTGATCACACAGTGTGTTTTGCAACATTTAAAAAGATCCGGCTGTCTGATTCGAGGGGGAATTTGGGACCCTTTATTCATGGATGTGTATTATTCTGTCGGTCTGCGTGTCTCTCACACACCCACGCTGATTCTCTACACATGTTTCTGGACACACACAGGAAGCAGGAGGCCCTGCAGCTGAACGCAAAGAACAACATCAAAAATTGTTTCTTCTCTCAGCGCCTTTGTTTTTCTTTTTTCCCCTTTTCTTTCAAGGCTATGTGTGTTTCCCAGAACAGACAGCAGTTTTGGTACTAAAGTGACTGTTCCCCCCTCAAACTGGCTCCCGCTTCATCAGTGTGGCGCTGGCAGATGTTTGCGGAAAACTATCTCCGTATAAAGATAATCCCAGCGGAGACGAGTAGCTCAGGGTAGTTTAATGGGTGCAAAAGCAGCGGTCCGCGCGGAAGCTGTGTGACGTCTGGTGGGAATTCTGGGATTTAGCTGTTGTGTCACGAAGCAACACATTTCAGAATGTTAGCAGGAGTCCGGGATGATGGGAAGGGTCATACGAGCACGCCGTTCCCATCCCAACACCCACCCACACACACACACACACACACACTCTAAAGACACTCAGTAGACGCCACATCTGTTTACATGAAGAAAACCAGCATGTCACAGTACTTGAAGCAGCCAATCAAAACAGCACTGCTCTATGATCCATCCAAAACATCTTGATTCTGCCTAACAGTACTATTGAACTCCCACAACTCCCTAGCATTGGCATAGCAACACCCTGACAACCATTTAGAACGTCTTAAAAAGCACACGGCAACACTCTAAAACAGGACTGTCCAAACTCTGTCCTGGAGAGCCAGTGTCCTGAAGAGTTTAGCTCTAACTTGCCTCAACACACCTGCAAGGAAGCTTCTAGTATGCCTAGTAAGAGCTAGATCATCTTCTTCAGGTGTGTTTAATTAGGGTTGGAGCTAAACTTTGCAGGACACTGGTGCTGCATCCGAAATCGCTTACTTCCCTACTATATAGTACGCAAAAAACGTATGTGAGGCGAGTCTTATGTCCGAATTCATAGCATTTGAAATTAAGTTGGCGAGAAGTACCGGAATGACCTACTGTAGTTAAATGTAGTACCTACTTAAGCAGTATGCGATTTCAGACGCAGCATGGCCCTCCAAGACTGAGAAATTAACAGTGTTGGGCACATTACTTTAAAAAAGTAGTTAGTTATAGTTACTAGTTACTTCTAACAAATAGTAACTGAGTTACAATATTATGGATGTAACTATTGTGTTACTTGAACAAAAATCAAAAAAAAAAAAAAAATCAAATGGCAAACTTGGATGCCCCTAATGTGATGGCGACCTGTGTGCCTTTACAGAGTTTATGGTATGTCAAATACAGCTACACTGCGCATCCATTGAGATGGACTGAAAAATAAAATGCTTATAATATTATAATAAATTATAGTAACGGCACATTTTATTTTCAGTAACGGTAACGGCAGTGTAACATGGGAAAACAGTAATTTATTTGATTACTCGTTACTGAAAAAAATAACACAGTTAGTAACGCCGTTTATTTATAATGCCGTTATTCCCATCACTGGTAATTACTGACAGAATTTTCATTTTTGGGTGAACTTACCTTTTAAAACACCCTTGCAACTGCATAAAAATGCCCTGGCAGCCATCCACATCACCTTAACAACCACATAGGGACACTCTTAAATTCTTGGAACACCCTGGAGACCACCCAAAACACTTTAAACATTAACAATGTTATGGCAACAACCTGACAACCATCTTTAAAAAATCCCTTAAAATCCACACAGCAACACTCTAGTATGCTTAAACCGTTTAGATATCAATGCCCTGGCAAACCACCGGGACAACTTGAAAACACATAGCAAAATAAAATGCTTATAAAATCTTTGTAACTGTACAGCAACACCCTGGCAATCACCAAGAATCCATCTAAAATGCTTAACAACACTCTTAAAACGCCTTAACAACTGCATAGCAACACCCTCGCAGGTTGCTGACAATGGCAGCATTATTAAACTTGTACTCTGCAGCATAATTGTTTTGCATTGGTTCTTTTGAGCGATCTGACGGCTCCTGCATGAGTCTGCACTCTCTCTGACGCAGGTTGGCCGCGGTAAAGCTTTCCTAGAGCCCGGAGAGATGTTAGCATGAAAAAGAGGCTGTTCTGACATAGACGGCAGCCTCATTCTGGCCTCTCTCTTTCCTTCAGAGTTACCGTTCTTTAGTCTTTCATATTCTTCTTTTTCTGTATTTTTTCGCCAGTCTTTCTCTTTCTCTCCTTCTGAAAGGGTTTGATTCAGAGCTCCTTTCATTGCTGGGCTGCTTGGCAGCGAAATATTCCACCGTATTCATCTCGCCTTTTTCAGACGTTATGTTTTTTTTCCTGGTGCTCATGGTTTCACAGCAGCTTTCAGAGGATTCAGCACATTATACAAGTAGGAAACCAGTTGAAGCTCACAAACCTGTTGCTTCTCGTTTCAAAATTGCTTGTTATTTCCATTGACTGTGTAATTCTTTTAGTGATTTTATGCATCTACAGATGGTGTTAGTGGTTCATTCATTTATTTAGAAAGTCTGCAGCATTTGTGCTTCAGACAAGAAGGTCTCCTCAAATCATGTGTTTTTATTATTATTAACTGGAATTTGAATTTTTTTTAATTATTAATTTTTTTATTCAGGCTTCACAAGTTGATTATTTTATTTACATTTAAAGTACTTTTAAAAATTTATATATTTAATCAAATTAATGTTTTTATTTTATTTAACAACCTTTTTTTTTACATTATTTTTAATGTATTTTTTTTGTGCATTTAATAGATTTACATTGAATAGATTTGTTTACAGTCATGTAGCACCTGTATTGTCCTTGTTCCTAAAGTCTAGTTCAGTGTTTCATGGAAGACTGAATGTTGCATTGTTTGGCATGATTTTAGGGCTGAATATTGGAATGAGTACAAAAATAGTAAAGGTTTGAATGAGTGTCTTGTAGGGCAGCCTTGCACTGGAAGAAAACATGCTGTAAAAAACAGAAAAGATTCTAGTTATTTTCAGCAAGAACAGTTCTAAAACTCAACAAAATGTAACACGTAACTTAGAAACAGATACGCCTGTGAAAAAAAAATGAGTACAGGAAATGATCATATTAACACAGTACATTGTGCCCTATTTTTACAGTTTTTCTTGTACATGTAAACACGACTCCTGGGGTCTCTGAGTACGTCCCCTGTGTACTGGAGATCATGAGAAAGTTTTCAAGTCTTTTCTGGGAATACACTGGACACACTCCTCCTAAAGCAACTATATCGGCACTTGAGGCTCCTAGTTCTCTTATGCGTGGCTCCTGAGGGACCGCCAGCACTTTATGAAGTACACTTTTCCTCTGGCAGTATATTAGGCGCGAGAGAGATGCAGGATTTGTGTGGGATGCTTGATTTTGATTGCTTTGGATGGGATAGTGCTGAGAGTTTTAAAACACACAATAGCACGTTATTGCTTCCTTTTTATTGCCTTGTCGGAAAATGTTTTCAGTATGGTGCATCTGCATTAAACCGCATCAGATCTCACAGTTTACCAGTGTAAATAGAGTAAATACTACAACCAAAAATATAACATGGTAAATATTCAGGTTCAAAATTCTTGTTTGAGTTTTTGTTATGATCTGCTGGATGTGCCAGTCCAGATTGGATGGCACTCCAGCCCCTATGTACTGTGTCTGTGTTTT
>JAUCMU010000026.1:5662503-5686868 GCA_032275025.1 Enteromius treurensis | reverse complement strand
GCTCAAAGGCAAATCGGTCTCTCTGGCGAGTTCCCATATGTAACGTCGAAGTGATTCGACTGAAAGGGTAACTCAAATCAGTGAAGGTCAACAACAGGGATACAACAATATATAGCCCATTAAAACTAAAACCATGACGATCTTTCACTACATGAAAACAAGTAAAATATATCTTAAATATTTCAGTTATTTTTTTTCCTTTTAATTTATTTCAGCAATATTTTTGTTTAGTTTAACTTGATGTATTAAAATAACTAAAAATAAAACTGAAAAAAAAAATTAATGAAAAGTTAACAAAAATAAAATATAAAAATATAAAAAACAGGGTTATTGTAGTTAACTCAGATTGAAACCTTGAAAAAAAAATGTATAAATGAAAAACTGCAGTTATTTGATTTGAGTTTATTTATATGTAATAAATATATTATAAAAATTACAAAATAAAATAAATTAAAATCCGAAATAAAAGTTTTGGTTTACATGATATGTGAGTTTACTGTGTATATTTATTATGTATATATAAATACAAACACATACATGTATTTATATATTTAAGAAAAAATATGTTATGTTTATATATTTAATATATTTATATATAATATAAAAAATAAGAATGTAAAAATATAAATGTACATGTAAATATTTTTTGAAATATATACTGTATGTGTGTGTATTTATATACACATAATAAATATACACAGTATACACATTCAACAAACTATTCTATTTTGGATGCAATTAATCACGATTAATGATTTGACAGCACTATTCTTAATTTATTCGAGCTAGTTGCCTCTTTTCACTTGATAAAATAAAATAATTCATACTTCAACCGGAACAAAATATTAAAAAACAATATAAAAATCACAAAACTAAAATGTAAATAAAAAAGCATAAAATATTGATAAAAGTCAGCACATTTTTTTTTGCAGATTTCTGGTAAAAGCAGATCTGTATAAAGAGCGGCCTTCATCCTCCGAGCTGTAAAATCTTGGTGGTGTGTTTTCAATGATGCTTTGATGCAAACCTTAATTAAATCAACAGCCTTCCCTTTAAAACAAGCAGTCAGTCTCTCAGCGCCTCCTGTGATGGTGTTTGCTCTCGTCGCTGTGTGTGAACGAGACCTTCTGCTGAAGCGAGGAGTAATGTTTGTGTTGGTGATGAAGCCACAGCCGTACACAGAAACCCTGGAGGAGTCAGACCAGAGTCACAGGAACTGGCTGTAGATCAATGTGCAGCTTTATTCAAGCGTCCACAGCACTTACACACACACACACACACACACACACACACACACACACACACTCACACAGGATGCAAGCAGGCCTTCACGAAGAAAGTGCTTTTAGCACCTCAACCTTTGGTTTATGATCTATCAGCCGCCAGCGAGAGCTCACTTATGGAATATTAAATAGATTATGTAGAAAGATGAGCAAGCAAATCTCGCTCTGTCCTGCTTATGAGATAAGATTTCATAATCTGATACACTAGCTTTCAAAAGTTTAGGGTCGGTGAGATTTTTAATGCTTTTGAAGTGTTTTGTGCTCATAGACAATGCTATTATTTGATTAAACAATATAGTAAAAGTAAAAAAAAAAGTGAAATCTTATTGTTATTTGAAGTAGCTGTTTCCTATTTTAATATTTTGTTAAATGTAATTTATTTCTGTGATCAATCTGAATTTTCAGCATCATTACTCCAGTCTTTAGAGTCACACGATCCTTCAGAAATCATTGTAATGTTGTAATAATTCCAGCTCAAGAAGCATTTCAGATTATTATCGATGTCGAAAAATGTTGTGCTGCTTCATGTTTTCTTAGAAACCGAGAAAGGTTTGATTTTTCAGGATTCTTTGATGAATTTAAAGTTAAAAAAAAAGCATTTATTTGAAATCTAAGTTTGAAAAAAAGTAGCATGTGATCAATTTAATTCATCCTTGCTAAATAAAAATATTAATTTCTTAAAACACCCATTCATAGTTTATATCATAGTGCTCTTAAACAATTAATCGTGATTAATCGCATCCAAAATCAACGTTTTTGTTTACATTATATATGTATGTTTGTGTATTTATTATGTATATAGTAGACAACATTTGAAGAGGATCATAAAAATTCATCAAACTTGTCCCAAGACAAGAATATGTATTGTTTTTGGTTTTGAAACAACTTTGATGAAAGGTTTTGATCCACTTCGAATGTTGACTACTGTATATAAATACAAACACATGCATGTATATATTTGAGAAAAATTTGTTTATATATTAAAAATATTTATTAGTACCGTCATATGATTAATCTCATAAAAAATAATATATGGATGTGTATATTATATACTGTGTATATTTATTATGTACATATTATTATATAATATAATATTATATTATATTATTTAATCATGTATTGATTGATTTATTTTAAATATATAAATAGTCAAATAAATAAATAAATGATTAAACAGATAAATAAATGCATAAATAAAAAATATATTCATATATTTGTTTTTGCATTTATATTATTTATGTCATTTCTATATTTAATTATTTCATAAGGTATTTAATCAATTATTTATATTTTACAATGTTTTTAGTTATTTAATTTTGAAAAATTTGGCCCACCATGCATATTGACAAGAGTTATTACTACTATTGGACATAGTATTAAACTGTGTATAACTCATCCTGATTTTTTGTTTCAGTAGCATTTTGATCTGTCTGTCTGTAGAGAAAGGCTTCGTGGCTCTTTCTTCACATCTGGTCAGAAACGTATCGGCGCAGCTCGGAGAGAACGTGGAGCTGAAGGTGGAGATGGAGGCGTATCCCAAACCCAGCGTCCAGTGGAGTAAAGACGGCGTTGCCATCAGAGGACACAGCACCAGACAGGAGCATGAGACACGGTAATGATGCTCTCATCACACCGATCTGTTAAACATCACTCCAGCTCTCCACAGCATCTCAAATACCCTGTGTGCTCGCGGTCTGCTGCAGGTTTATCAGCACGCTGACCCTGGTCAGGATCCGGCTGGAGCAGATGGGTCTCTACACCGTCACTGTCCAAAACCAAGATGACTTTAAAGAGATCACCTTTGACCTGGAGGTGAAAGGTGAGACAGTTTGACATCTATTTACACACCACCCCCATTTCCTGAAAACAGACACCCGTTTAGGTCTGGACTAAGAAAAACAGCAGCTGCTGGGATTTCTGTGAAACCTTTCACTTAATTGAATTTAAAATTGGTCATTAGTTCAACTGCATTGACCAGATATTTATGTTTATTAGTGACATTTTAATTTTAATGAATTAATTTAATAATGCCAAACATGCCAAAGCGTTGTGCATATGGATTGTCCAAATCTGATACCCGGTGTCCTAAAAGTTTGGACGGGGTGGTGGAATTTTTTCCCTTCATGAAACCTTTAACCCAAGGAGAGAACTTCCGGAGATGGATCACTCAGTTTGGGAGGCCAATCAGGATCTGTTGCCTGGCTGCTAGTTTCTCTGTAGCTTGCTAAGCGTGCTACTTTGAGTAACGTAAACACAAATTTGTAATAAATTTCTGACCATCCTGGTTATTTATGCCTCACATTATACGTAAACATTTGTGTTACCACAGCAACAACTGATGTATTGGAATTCCGTTATCAGTGGAAAAGGAAACCAGAACCTTACCAGCCGGCTCGGATCGACACGGAATGGAACGGTTCTGCAAAGGGAACATGCATATTACGTTGTGGATAAACCCCTAGAATGTATACTGCAGTCCCTTTTGTCTTGCTCTCTGATATCTCAAAACTGACTAATTATCTCCTTGGGAATGTCTGACACTGGTGCATACATACTGTAATAGCCGTGCCAGGTGCGAAAGCTTGACTGGCATAGCAGCAGTAACTAAGGAGGGCGGGGCTTAGGGAAGGGTCAATTAATTTAACCTAATTTTTTTATGTATTTATTTGATAATTATCTTAATTTCCTGCTTTAATAGCTTAATTTAATTTTTAACATATTATTTAATTAATTTTATATATTTAAATGTATACTTTTACATTTCATTTGTTTCATTGAGTATAATATAATCTGTATTTTACTCAGATTAGCTGCATGTAATGTATGATCTTGGACATCAAAACCAGTCATGAGGGTCAATTCTTTTATTTAAATTGAGATGAATACCTTGTTTAAAAAAATGAATAAATAAGTTTTACAATAGGGCAATATTTGGCAGAGATAAAAAAAAAAGCTAAATATAGAGAAAATCGCCTTTTAAATTATATGTATTATGTGCCAAATATGTGTTTTCCTTGAAGATATTTCATATTGTAAATACACTAAAAATAAATTTTTAATTAGTAATATATATCGCTAATAACTTAATTTGGACTACTTTAAAGGTTGGCTCTGTCTGTGTTAGTGTCACTGATGTCACTTCCTGTCTGTGTAGTTCCTCCTCAGATCACCGAACTGTCTGACCATCAGCTGCCGGGTAAGAAGCATGCGGTCACTTGTGTGGCGGAGGGAGTACCGTCTCCCAGCATTCAGTGGTTCAGCTGTGACAGCATGCACAAGTAATGACACACCTTCATCATTGTCATCTTCATCATCATTACACATGTATCTAATATGAGTCTGTGTATTTGTTAGGCTCCCACTAAAATGAGCTGCACACACCGTGTTAAGCGTATGTGATGCAATACTATTATCAGCCAACACTTTTAAAATATTTCCCCTTTAATGACTCTCATTCATATTTAATAGGAACTGTTTGTGAGACGAGTAAATATAAAGCGGATGAGTTTGCGCAGCACTCCGAAAGCATTACATAAACACTCACATCAGCGTAATGAAGGCAAGAAGTCGATCAGGCTGCGTCTGTCTATCATCAGAACGCTGATTAAAACAGAGAACAGCTGCACGCAAATACTTGTGTATGAATAATATATAGCACACATACTGTAACGGCCATTAGTGCACACCTCTCACCTCTCCCTTCACGGGTGCAGCGCACTTATGAGGGCGCAGAATTAACATATATAATGCATGGATATTATTGGGTGTGTTTGTTATGGCTTGTAAATGGACTTTTTGCTTTTTATGAAAGTATAATTTATATATTCAGATTTCAGTTTTTTTTGTGTTGGGTAGATTCATAATGGCATGGCAAAATACTCTATATTTGCACAGTGTGTGTGTGTGTGTGTGTGTGTGCGCTCGTGTGTATATACAGTATATATATAGTTAATTTGCAAAAACAGATAACTTGGTTTTTAATAATTCTCAAAAATGTTTTTTTTTCTTTCTTTCTGCATTCTAGTTAATCTCAATCAAACTGCAGTTGTTGCTGTTTTTTGACTGGTCAAAAATAACTGTGTGTATTTATTTATTTATTTGTTTATTGACTTACTTGCTTACTTATATTTAATATCTACTCTCACTCTCACAGTCAAGTATTCACAGGGTGTTATGATCATACCATTTGACTATATGGGGGTGCTCAATGCCTGATTTCATGTAGAACTACCGGTTTTCTCTCAGTACGTTCATATACAGCCTATTAAAATAATGCTGTAAAAGAATCAGAAACAAAAGAAGCTTTAAATAAATATTTTATCTGCGTGAATAAATCCCACAACCCCTATATATATAAATTTAAATGAAATGTAAATTTATTTCCCATAATCTGTGTCCAACAGAGGTGCATCTTGTCGGCAGGGATTTAAATCTTTAACAGACTCAAATAGAGGTAGAGTGAAAGACTGGATTTTTTTTTATTAGATTTCAAAATATTTCAGCTGGTTTATATATATTGTGTATATTATTTTTGTCATATAAGATGAATTTGGTGTAGTTACGCTGCAGTGAAGCCCTTATCTCTTCCACACATAGTGGGTGCAAGAGAAACAATGAAGTATAGTAATATCTATGACTGGGACTGTCATATAAATAACATTATAATGAGAACACTATTATAATAAAACAGATATGTTCACTTCTGCATTCAGGGCACTTGGTGCAGATAGCCTAGAACCTTAACTATAGTCGTATACATGACGTTATAATGAGAGAGCTACATTTACATTTAATGTCTAATCTATTTTTTAATAGAAACATAAAATATTGGTTACCTCGTTTGTATCTGCGAGGCGTGTGTTGCACATTTTCTGTGTGTTTCAGTAATTATGAATGACTGACTGACTTAAACTCTTATATTTCCCGCCCCTAAACATATGATTAACTATCAGTCGACTATTGGTAAGATTCGAAAAATTCAGATTCGACTGTGAAAATTGTTAGTCGGGGACACCCTTAAATAAATGAAGGAACCAAAACCCCATCCATGAGAGAATGGAGATAAAAAAACCTTGGGAGAACCAGGCTTAGTTGGGGCCAGTTCTCCTCTGGCTGGACGCCCAGCACCTTATTTCCAGTTCAATACACACACTTCGGAAGAGTGTGTGTGTGTGTGTGTCTGTGTGCGTTTGGAGTACTATTATGTGATAAAAGCTCGCTCAAGTACTGAGGAGTTCGAAATAGCATGAATTTAGCACCTTGCACGAATCCGTACGAATTGATCGTTAGACTGTGTTGATTATTCATATACTGTATATATATATATATATATATGATAAACTAACTGCAGTTTGTTTGAGATTAATTAGAATACACAATGAAAGAAACATGATTTTTGAGAATCGTTGAAAATGGAGCTGTTTGTTTTTGCAAATAAACTCTTATATATATTGCACGCACACACGTATTTAGTGTTGTCAATTGATTAATCATGATTAATTTCTATGCTTGCATAATGTATCATGATATAATTTATGTCAAAATTTAAAATAGCATGCAGTACTCAGTACACCAGTGTTCCTTTATGTTGTCATCAGATGCAGTAACAAAAGTGTGGCATGGAGCTCTCTGGTGGAGGACCCTGAGAAGCTCAGCATCCAGACTAACATCAGCTACAACATCTCACGCAAGATCCACCAGGTGCACAGTCAGCTGACTCTCCTGAGACCACAGCTGCTCACCATCCGCTGCGAGGCCCGCAACGAGAGAGGAGCTCGAGCCCGGGACATCCGCCTGGTCAACAGCAGTGAGTACCGTGTGTGTGTGTAGAGGGTGCTAAAGCCTCTTTGAGAATGTGTGAAATGAGGATCTTCTGAATGGAGCAGCACCCATGGAGATCAAACACAGAGGGACTTTGACTGCAATGCCATGATCCTCCAGAACTGCTTTCATTAGCTCCGTGAAACCCGTTGAGCTCATTGAGAACCTGATACTGGCTCAGCCGTGAGAAAACCAGAAACACAAACACCTGCCAAAGCCACGGGAAATGCTTCATATTGACTCTGTATATGAGGCCTCGGGGCTTATTTATGAAGTGGGCTGCCTTAATGTAAAGTCAGCATCGGTCCTTTCCTGTTTTACTTTAATAACTTTACATAGTTTAATGTGAAATGGATATTCAATGAGGAAAATAGTAATTATTTAATTAAATATCGAAACCTATCCATTTTCTGTTTGTTAAAAACACACTTTTTTTATTTTTTATTTATTCATTTATTTACGTATAATTTTTTTTTTTTTATTCATAGCATAAAAGTGATTAATATTTAGAGCACATGAAATAGAGAATACACACAAAAATTAAATGTAATGGTATTTATTTTACTTAATATCATTGACATATGACAGGTAACATCTGACAAGTAATTGAAAATAGTTTATCACAATAAATACATTCTTCTATTGAAAAAATTACTCGGTGTCCTTTTATGCATCCTTAATATTTTTTTAGTTTATTCATTCAGGTTTTGTTTGTATTAATATTATTGACTGATCAGTTAGCAGGAACTTTTTATTGACATGATATGGAGCCTAGCTGTCTTTATAAACCTTGACAAAAATCAGGTTAATTTAATGCCTCTATATGACTGAAAATACATCCACATCCAAAAATAATTAATTTAAATGTAAATAATTAATTTGATTAATTCTTTTTATCTAAGAATGTACTTGATGAATGTTAGTATTTGACTGGATGGCAAGACTTCAGCTGTGAGAATCAGTTTTAGTGAAGATTTTGAGCTGATAAAAGCTGTTTTCTGTCCAGCGTTGTTTTCTCAGGTGGCCGTTCTGGCCGCTGTTTTAGCGTTGGTGGTCATCGCCATCATCTCCATCATCATCCTCATCGCTGTGTGGAGGAAGGTCAGTGACCTCACATCCTGTCTGTCTGAGACTTAGCATGTAGATGACATTACCGGACTAGAACTCTGCGTTGTTTTCCCTGCAGAAGCCGCGCTATGAAATCAGGTGGAAGGTGATCGAATCGGTCAGTTTGGATGGGCACGAGTACATCTACGTTGACCCCATTCACCTGCCCTATGACCTGGCCTGGGAGATGTCACGGGACAGTCTGGTGCTTGGTGAGAGCGCAGCACTCTTACTGTAGCCTAGAGTCTTTTCTAAACACTAAAGCACTTGATCCTCTTAATGTTGACAAATGATGAATACCTGACTTTTCCATGTTTACTTGTTATAACTGGGTCCCCAGTGCATCTACCAACCCGGAGCAAGCTTGAGCAAAGTATGCTACTGTAACTGTTCTGTCTTTGTATGCACTGAGGAGCACAGAATACTATTTAGTGTCCCAGCCTCAGTCCCAGCCTCAGAAAACCGTATATCAGAGGTTCCAGTGGCGGAAAATCCATGGTCAAAGTGCAATACACATGATAATCAAATCCAAAAAGATCAGGGTTGCCAGGATTTCATAACGAAACCCATCCAACTGCTTCGCAAAACTAGCTTGATAAGGTTCCAAGGGGGGTCACCCATTACAATACAAATACACATTGTCAGGGACTCAGGGTTTGCCTGGTAAATTGGCATTTCAGGGGGTTAAATATGACGTTATTAGGGTCACTCCAACCTGCAGACATCAAAAATAGCTACAGTGTCAAATTGCCCCAATTTCACGGGAAAACAGCAGACTTATAGAGCTGTAAAGGCACAGCCCAATTTAGGAAAAGGGGATGGAGAGCAGCAGCTGGTTTGCATTTAAAGAGACATACATTAAAAAAACAGCTTGTTTATGCTTCCGCTGAAAAAAGATTAGATTGAAAGATTCAAAATTATATAATAAATGATCTGTGGGGTATTTTGAAATTACCTTCACAGATGCATTCTGGGGACACCTGAGAATTATATTATCTGTTGTAAAAGGTGCCATAACATGTCTCCTTTAAGCAGCTGCTTAGCAAAAGCTTACTATAAATGGTCCCATATTGTCAGATCTGAAATGTCCTGGCTTTTTTTATAAGTGAGGTCAATCCACAGCACGCAGCCTGCATAAAGTAGCTGTGATTTTTTACGAGCCTTTGTGACTTTGTGACAATTATTCCAGCTACAACAAGTCACTTGTCCAGCTAATCTCAACAATGCATTTACAATTACTCATAATTAAATATAAATTGTCTCTGGGGTTTTTTTACACACATGCACAGAGTCATTATTTCATAAACAACATAGTTGTGAGATGCAATTAGACTTTGTACGCGCCCATAACAACAAAAAACTATACTTTATTGAACTTTTTCTAATAAGAGTTGTGCAAACTCAAGCAATTTTGCAGATCGTTTCTGTCTAGTCCACTCATTTTGTCGCATTTTACCACAGCTGTCAGTGTTTGTGATTTGTGGCATCAGGTATGTGATTTCTGGCTATCATATTTCAATTCGATGCTGTGTTGTTTAGATTCTGCCACCCAACCTCACAAGATATTTTAAAGCTCCTTATGTAGACAATTCTACATTGCTTAGATTGAGCCGCCTCAGTCTTCCCCTTGTTTCACATCTAGCTAGCGCTGTGACGTCATTACATTTGATTGGCCAGGTCGTGTTTCACTCCGAAAAAACAGGCCAATCAGAAGAGTGGCTCATGAATAGTAATTAGACAGGCCAAATCGACCTGTTTTGGCCAGAGCTCCGAAGAAAAGAACTGTAAAAAGATATTGAGATATTTTTTGTTGCTCATACTGCAAATATATATTCTTAAGCACATCAACACCTAAAATAAAACTCCAAAAAGCTGTAGAATGTGGGTCCTTTAAAGCAGCCGTGTCCGTATTCTTCTGTATTGAAATGTGTGTTTCTTCAGGTCGGACGCTGGGATCTGGAGCGTTCGGGCGTGTTGTTGAGGCTACGGCATACGGTCTCGGGCGTTCCCAATCCACCACTAAAGTGGCAGTGAAAATGCTTAAATGTGCGTGTGGGACACTCGGTAACATACACATATATGAGAGTGTGATTGATAGTTGTAGGTAATCATGTTGTGTTCTCGCTGCAGCGACGGCTCGGAGGAGCGAGACTCAAGCACTGATGTCTGAACTCAAGATCATGAGTCATCTGGGTCCTCACCTTAACATAGTCAACCTGCTGGGCGCCTGCACCAAACACGGTGAGGGGGTTAAGACATTTAGAGCTGATGAACTACTTAGATCAAACAATTTGATGTGTTCTTCTTTGCTCTGCAGGTCCACTGTATCTGGTGACAGAATACTGCCGCTATGGAGATCTGGTGGACTATCTGCACAGGAACAAGCACAGCTTCCTTCAGTACTACGCCGACAAGAACCACATCGCCAATGGCAACCAGATCTGTAACGACAGTGATGTGCCGACCGGGAAAGAGTAAGAGTGCATTATGAACAATTTAATTCTTCTATTGCACATAGCAGCCAAAGGTTTGGCTTTTTAACGTTTCTGAAAGAAGTCTCTTCTGTTCACAGAGACTGCCTTTTACTGCATTTGATTAAAAAAAAAATAATTAATATTGTTACAATTTAAAATAACTGTTTACTATGTGAATGTATTGTAAAAGTGATTTTCTTTTTCCTTTGATCAAAGCAGAATTCTTAGCATCATTACCCCAGTTTTCAGTGTCACATGATCCTTTAGAAATTATTCTTATTTAATGATTGGTGCTTCCTTATATTTTTGTGGGAACCATGATACATTACAAAAATTTATCTTTTAAAAAGTTTGGAAATTAATATTTTTTATTTATCAAGGATTCATTAAATTGAACAAAAGTGACAGTAAGGTTTTTATAATGTTACAAAATTTTATTTGTAATTTATTTATTTAAAATGTAATGTTTCACAGTTTCCACTAAAACATGAAGCAACACAACAACACTCATAATGGTCAGAAATTTAAAATATTAAAATTATTTCTGAAGGATCATGTGACACTAAAGACTGGAGAAATTATGCTGAAAATGTTGCTTTGCATCACAATAACAAATTACATATTAAAACAAATTCACATAGAAAACACCTATTTGATAAATAAGAATTTTAACTTGTTTACTCTAAATAATTTGCCCAATAAATGCAGAATTTGGTGAGCAGAAGAGATTCCTTTAGCAACACCATAAATATGTGTATAGTAAATAATCATAAATATAATAATATGTTTTGACCATTTTTAAAATCAACATGAAATACTCTGGTTAATATGAACTGTGTGTATGTGCAGCAGTAATCTGAATGTAATCAGGTCATATATCTGTGTTCTGCAGATACGTGTCATTCGGCAGCGAGTGTGATGGAGGATACATGGACATGACCAAAGACGAGCAGACCGAATATGTGCCGATGCAGGAGCTCACGGACACCATCAAGTATGCAGATATCCAGCCTTCTCCCTACGAGTCTCCTTACCAGCAAGACATCTACCAGGAGCAAGGTACATACACTTCAGATCAACTACCACTACAAGCCTCTGCGTTACTGTGGTTTTACTGCATTTAATCAGAATAGCATCTACAGCAGCCACCCAGAAAACCTTAAAGTGCCCCTATTATATTATGGCTTATGAAAGATTAGTTAAGTTTTGAGAGTCCCAAAAAATAGGTTAACATACATGCAAGGTTAAAAAACAGTTTCATTTTCTTATAATATGCATTTATTTTTACCTTATTTGTTCAATGACTCCAGTTGATTTCATTTAAAGCAGTATTTGTGAGCTTTTAATGCTCCAAAAGCAGCACTTAAAGGCAATGAATAAAAATAGCATTTTTTAATGCAGACCAATGCCGAAAGACCACATGAAACGGCTTGGGATTCATTTTAAAAATGACTTGTTTCAATGACTCGACTCTTTCTTTTGAGAGACAATAACTTCATACACAGTGCACTTTCAGATTTAAAACTTTGCAGCATGCTTTCATTTACTGTGAAAGCTCGTTTTCAAAAATCCATAATAGGTGCACTTTCAATATCTATATAAAATGATAAGGTAAATATATACATTTAAAATGTTTAATTATGAAACGTATACAAATGTACATTACATTTATTATTGATAATAATCAAAATACAGAGTTATTTTTAAAAAGTCCCTATATACATTATGCAATCATAAATTAAATATATTAAAATGGAATGCAATAAAACTGTTTTATGCTATTTTATATACATATATGTGTATAATTATATACATATATATGTATATAATTTTGAATTAAATATATTATTTGCAATTATAAATTGTAATTATGAATGAACAGTCCTTATTTGTATTTTAATATTGTGATATTGTGGTGATTCAGAGGGTGTTGAAAAGACTGTAAGCCTCATCTTGTGCTAAAATACTGGAAACTTCTCTAAACTTTTTTCATTAAAGCTCCCATCATGCTTTGCTGTGTGATCTTTGGCCCTGAGTTGTGAAGGTGTTCAGGTTGAGCACAGACACTGTCTGTGTGACACAGAGATTTCTTTCATAACTGATGCTCATTAAAGTTTCACTTCCTCCTATGACAGGATGTGCCTTGAACTTCATGAAGCACTTGAGGTTTATGACTGAAAGTCTCATCATTCATTTTATCATTTATTTATTGTTTGAGAGATGTTTTACTTTGAGCTGAGAGGATGTCAGGGTGAATTCAGCTTCTTTTGACCTTAAGAAACCATCATAAAACAGAACTGTAACACTGCAAAAAATATTTTATTGCGTAGTACTTTATCCAGCAGAAATATCTATTTATTCTTACGTCAAGATAAATTCACTTGAGAAGTGACACAAAATGACACATTAAATATTGTTTGAGTTCAAGTTGAAAAATAACCAAAATCAATAAAAGTTGAAAAATATTCTTGCTTTCTTTTTGCATTAGTATTATTTTGGACGATATATGTAGTAGTTCATGTTCTAAACAATAATTAATTTAAAAAACAAATAAGAAGTTGAATTTTCAGTCACTTTGTGAGATATTTTAAATTACATTATTTTAAGATGATTATATATACATATTTATGTGTGTGTGTGTATTTATGTTTAACATGATTGTAATCTTAAATATAAAAACTGTATTAAATGTAATTTGCAATAAAGTATAAAAACTGAAACTTATTTCATTTTAGCTAGTTGCTAAAACAAAAAAGTTGATGTGCTGAAATAACTACAACTAAAAAAATAAAAAAATAATAAATGCTATTAAATGATATAGAGATATATATTTAAAAAACTAAACAAAAACTTTAAAAAATCACACAACAAAATTCTTAAATGTAAAATTAATATGTAAGTTAAGTGATTAAAATTTTTTTTTACTTGTTTTCTTTTTGAATCAAGATTACTTTTTGACCCCAGATACAGTATTTATCATTGTTTTATACAGCCGAACTTTAGAATTAAAAAATGCCTGGGCACTGCATGTGTTTTGTGTTTGTTATCAGATCAAATGAGTGTGTTTTTATCACAGGTCACAGAGTAGATCGCTCTCTGGTCATCAGTGATTCTCCGGTCCTGAGCTACACTGATCTCGTGGGATTCAGTTATCAGGTGGCCAAAGGCATGGAGTTCCTATCCTTAAAGAATGTGAGTGTCTGTCACACACACACACACACACACATTTAAAAGGGCACATATCATGGACATGTGTTGTTTAATTTTAAGCCCACAGACTTTATCTAAGACGTCTGCTAAAAGCAGTCTTGTTTCTTCTGGTGACAGTTTTCTCTCTGAGGTAAAGCTAAACAGACACATATACAGAAAATGTATGTCATTATTGAAATATTTAAATTGGGGAAAAAATAATTGTTCTTCCTACTATCTTTGTTGCAATGCAATGCAATGTTTATGATTAAAACAAGTACAAATATCAGACAGTAGGGTTAGAAAAATAAACTTGTTTTCCTTTTGAATTAAGTCCATTTGCTGCCCCCATTTACTTATTCATTTGCATGTTTTAAAGGGGCATAGATAAGATCCCTAAGGCTGCAAAGATTAAAGTCTCAAAACCAAAGATATGTTCTTTATAAAAGTTATGATCCCAAAAACGGCTCGTTTAAACAGACCCCCAGTTCTCTACGTCACAGAGTGGCTTTATTTTTAAACACTGTCCAAAAGAAGGCGGAGCTATTATTTTTGCTGTAGTGTTGCTGCGGGCGCCGTGTTCTGGAGATGCCGTGTGAAAGTGAAAATACTTTGTGCTTCCAAAAGGGGACACAACTTAATGCGCCTCATAAAAAGTCAGTATTACGTCATGACAATCAGTTATTACTTAACTGGATGCAACAAATGCCTTGTTTGCAATGTGTTTTATTGTTTTGGTGTCATAGCACCGGGACGTGGCATCACATTATGATAAGGGGCATAATATTTCCGTCACATGCTTGAGGTATTCGGCCAATCACAATGCATTGGAGAGCCGGCCAATCAGAGCTCACCTCGCTTTTTTAAAACAATGAGCTGTGAACAAAATGACTGGTTTCAGGAGGCGGGGCTTAGAGGAGAAACAATAATGTACAGTATGTGGAATAATGTGTTTTTTGCTCCTTAAACCACATAAACACATTTTATTAAAACAAATATACAAACTAATGTTCATTGTAGCAACATAATATGACACTTGAAGGCACAAGCTCACGTGATATATTTTGAAAAAAAAAAAAGATAAACTACTAAAAAGAGAGCTAAACTAAACTTTTTGCAAACCAGTCAATGGATTCATTTGACCTTGACTAAAAACATTTCAACACATTTCTCCACAAATTAATATTATCTTATTATAAGTCGTAGCGTTGC
Organism: Enteromius treurensis; assembly: GCA_032275025.1. Lineage (NCBI taxonomy): Eukaryota > Metazoa > Chordata > Actinopteri > Cypriniformes > Cyprinidae > Enteromius > Enteromius treurensis. The sequence goes on along the minus strand of JAUCMU010000026.1, from coordinate 5,671,783 downwards.
TCGTTTCACTATAGGCTGTTTGCGAAGCTGAAAATAAAATCTGTAACTTAAGACTGATGGATGAATGAAGAGTGGATGAACTAAAGGCAATAATAGCTAGTAAAAATGCTAATCTGACATTTTCAAACATTAGACTATATACATTAGACATTATACTAACATAAATCCTATTGTTCAGCTTCCACCCAAAAGAGTTTGTCATGCAGGTTTTATCATAAACTCACATCACAACCTACTGACGTAAATGGGAATTGCAACTCTAGTAAGCTGACTAACCTTAATCTTTGAAATAATAAATGTAACATAATTTTTCGGTGTGTCTTTCAGTGTGTGCACCGAGATCTGGCAGCAAGAAACGTCTTGATCTGTGAGGGCAAACTGGCCAAGATCTGTGACTTTGGCCTGGCAAGAGACATCATGCATGACAACAACTACATCTCCAAAGGCAGCGTACGTACATCCAGCGCTCTCTACTGTCTCTGTAACTGTAAAAAAGCACAATAAAATCAACACATTCGATCAAACACACAACCTCTGGTGCTTACTGAAGAGACTGTGTTTGTGCAGACGTTTCTTCCTCTTAAGTGGATGGCGCCAGAGAGCATCTTTCATAACCTGTACACCACGCTGAGTGACGTCTGGTCCTACGGTATCTTACTTTGGGAGATCTTCACTCTGGGTCAGTCCCTTATTATCTCTCCATACTGTCTGTGCGGTCAGGCTTTTGAGCAAATAAATGTTAAATGGTAATCTTCCATAGAGAAATGAATATGATTTACCTGAAATGTGTGTTCTGAGCAAGCATGGGTTTGATTTCCAGGAAATGCATGCATTGAAAACATGCATAGATTGAATCCACTTTAATGTAAAAAAACATATTATTTAGTTTGGATTGAGGAACTAAAATAACTAAATTGAATAAAAATGAACGAATACCATAGAGATATATTAAAATATAATAAAAATGAAAAACTAAAATATTAACTATTACTAACTATAAAAATTGAAACATAAACATAAATAAAAGCAAATTCAAAATCATAATAAATGTATACTATCTCAGTTGCACTAAAATAACACTATTAATGTTTGTTAACACTGATAAATATACAACTGTTCTTTGTCAGTTCATGTTCAGTGCTTAAAGCTGCAGCATCTTTTCATTTCTCCCAGATTTTCTGCCTTTTTCGAGACTTGAAATTCTGCATTTATTGTTGATATTGCAGGAGGAACCCCGTATCCAGACCTGCCCATGAACGAGTTGTTTTACAGCGCTCTGAAGAGAGGATACCGCATGACCAAACCCTCATATGCCTCCGATGACGTGTATGTTTACTGCATTTAATACTGACAGAAACATACAGGCTGCATGCTTATTATTGAGTAATGTATTCATATAGTAAATCACTCTTGAGATTCTGCACAGTAACATGCAGGTTTGCTTTAAAAAGATTCTGGAAATTTCTTGTGGTTTTTGTCAATGAATGAGGGCAGGCTTGGAGTAAATGCTGGTGGTTTTGTTCCTCTGCAGTTATGAGGTCATGAGGAAATGTTGGGATGAGAAGTATGAGAAGCGTCCCGAGTTCTCCTTTCTGGTGCACACCATGGGGAACATGCTGTCAGACGGATATAAAAAGGTTTCCTTTATGTTGCTTGTTTTATTTCCATGACTACTGCATAGGTTTGCAGAGACATTCTAATTGGTGTATTTATTTTCTTAGTAGTTCTGTGGCTTTCTGAAGCTGGAGGAAGGAACATGCAAATAAATGTTCGAATGAATTGTTCATTTTAAAGGAAGTGATTTTAAACTTACAAATGAGAAACATGCTGACACATTTTAAACAAATATTCTGTTGTGATATGAATATACTGTAAATGTAAAGATTGGAAAGTAATATGTATATGGCTTTTTTTTCTGATGAGAACAAGGATTATTAAGTAAAACTATTTACAAAATGATAAAAAAAAATGATGCATTCAATTAAATAATTAAAATTATCTTAGTTCATTGACACACTCTTGATACAGTATGAACAATTAATTTCCTCATATAGCAAACATACAGTATAGCTCAATTTTTAACAATTCTCAAAAATCATATTTTTTCATTGTGCATTCCAGTTATCTATCAATCTGCAGTTGGGTTATTTTGAATAGATTAAAACAATTGAATAATAGCACAATAAAAACATGATTTTTGAAAATAGCTATTTGAATAAATTGAAAATAAATTTATAATGGCTTGCGAAGAGACTTTCGTTGCCCTCAGCGCTAGGTCAGTCATGCTCCGGAGCTCCCTCACGGCGTATTCGTCAGGCGGGCCCTCGGTGGTGGCGAGCAGCTTCGCCTGGAAGACTTGAAGGATGGCCATTCCATGAAGGGCAGAGGCAGCCTGTCCGGCAGAGGAAAAAGCTCTCCCGGCGAGCGCAGAGATGGTCCTACTGGGCTTGTCTCACCAGAGCGGGCCGCGATCATACGACAGAGCACAGCCTCTTTTAAGCCCGGCCCCAAACGCTCTCTGAAAACCTTCCAGAAGATACTCGGTCTGATGTCAGCAGCCCCGCCGGTCCTGCAGCTAGGCCTACTGCAGTTCTGGTTAAAGAGATGGGTGCCGCCGGGAGCCTGGCGTCTCGGCCACCTTAGGCTCAGAATAGACACAGCCTGTGTTTAAGCGCTGTGCTTATGAAGAGACATTCAATAGCTGCAAAAGGGAGTCTCTCTCTATGTGGTGAACAGGAGGAGAGTGCTTCTGACAGACCCCTCCAAGACGGGTTGGGGCACGCTGTACAAGGGCTCTCCGGCCTATGGTCAGAGAAGGATAGCAGATTTCACATCAATCTAGAAATGATGGCAGTGTGTCTTGCATGTCACTTCTTCCTTCCACTTCTGGTTAGCTCGGACAGTATGACAGTGGTGTCATACATAAATCATCAAGGGGGCCTTTCATCCTTCATGAGATGGCAGCGCACCTCCTGGAGTTGGCCCTGCAAAACTTTCGCTCCATAAGAGCATCTCACATACCGGACCTTCTCAACCAGGGCGCAGACATGCTGTCCAGGGGACAGGTCAGCCCAATAAAGTGGACACTTCACCCCCGAGTAACCCGGTTGATCTGGCACATATTCGGGAGAGCAGAAGTAGACCTCTTCGCCTCGGACGAAAATACTCACTGCCCAGCATATTTCACTGAGGAAATGGATGCCCTCGCCCAAATCTTGCCGAGGCTTCCTCTATATGCATTCCCTCCGACACCCCTGATACCTCAGGTCATCAGCCGTGTCAGAGAAGAAGGTCACAAACTTCTACTGGTAGCTCCTCTGTGGAGGAACCAGCTTTGGATAGCGGACCTGTATACAATGCTGACAGCAGCCCCGTAGCCAATTCCCCTGAGACGCGACCTGCTATCTCAGGCACAAGGCACAGTCTGGCACCCGCAGCCCGAGCTGTGGGCTCTTAATGTGTGGCCGCTCGACGGGAGCCTTCCTGCCTCCCAGAGCGCATACTAAACACTATTTATCAAGCTAGAGCCCCGTCTACGAGACGTGTCTACGCTATGAAATGGTCGGTGTTTTCTAGATGGTGTGCAGAACGCCAAGAAAACCCCTCTACATCACTGATATTGTCATTCTTGCAGAACCTGCTGGATACGGGCCGCGTCCTTTCCACACTCAGGGCTTACGTGGTGGCTATGTCAGCCCACCACGACCTGATAGCAGGACAAACCGTGACTAAAGATGCTTTGCTCATCCCCCGGCCTCATACTGTACCAACGTTGGGCTTGACCACTGTACTGAACGCCCTCAAAGGCCCACCTTTTGAGCCCCTCCAAACGGTGACACTGAAAGCGCTGACGCTTAAGACTGCTCTGCTTTTAGCACTGGCATCTGTTAAGCGAGTAGGTGATGTACAAGCGATGTCTGTCAACCAGGCTTGTCTGGAATTTGGGCGGAATGACTCCAAAGTCACCCTTAAACCAAGGCATGGCTATGTACCCAAATTGCTCACTACACCTTTTAAGGCACAGGTGGTTTCTCTAGCGGCCTTGCCACATTCAAAGGGCCAAGATTCCAACCCTCTTTGCCCGATGAGGGCATTGAGAATATATATTGAGCGAACAGCTGACTTCAGACGTTCTGATCAGCTGTTTATCTGCTTCGGCGTCCGCTCCAAAGGGCTACCGGTCTCCAAGCAAAGGCTCGCGAAATGGGTTGTGAACGCGATTCAACTGGCTTATTTTTCAGTGGGGCTAGAACGCCCCCTGGGCCTGGGTCAGTGGTGTTTCTCTGTCAGAGATTTGTGAGGCGGCCGGCTGGACCTCGCCGTCCACCTTTGCCAGGTTTTATAATCTGGACATCCCAGCACTGCATGCTATGGTTCTCTCTGCATAGAGTTCTTAATTGCTGAGCTGGCCATACTCCGCTGCCATCTCGCATATTAAGGCTTACTAGCCTCCTTTTAACGGAATTCCCGCAGGCTCTAGCCTTTATCTATAGCGGCACCCGTTACCCGGGCTGCTCTGCCCCGGCCGCGAACTCGCTTTCGCTGTGAGGTCCCACTCACAGCGCTATCTCAGCGCTTATGTTTAACTGACTCAAGTTAGACTGAAACTCATTATTGCAATGGGCTCTCTAACTGCAGCTTTCACCTCCAGTAAAAGCCTGACAAAATCTACACTCTACATGTCCGACACGGCCGAGCCAAGAACAAGAGCTTTCATTCCCCGCCTTTTCGGCCGCGCTGAGGCGCTCATAATCTCTCTAACTCGCTTTGTCAGCGAAAGAGTTACTATGACTTGTGAATGGTGACTGCCGTGTCTCGCCCTGTCACCATCAGGTTGCAAACACAGTAACGCGCTCTAAGTCAGCCCGATCCAGTCTGGCTTATGAGCGTAACAATCATATTTCGGGGTTTTTCACTGTATTGACTGCCTCACACTCAAACAGAGGGACTCGGTATATGATTACATCCATATCACTTACATAAGTTATTGCCCTGCCGTGAAACTGCTGCAAGCATAGGCTCACCGCCCTTAAGTGATTGAACAAGGTGTGCTTGTGACGTATGAGACCTTGGGTTTCCCCTAGGTCCGCTCTCAGGCTTCCAAGTTCAAGAACCTTGTAGCACGGCGGGATTGTACTGTGTTCCCCATAAGCGTCTTAGCAGAAAAGGAGTTTTCCCCATAAGTATCTTAGCAGACTCAGTACTCGTTCCATGTCTCAGGGAACAGGGGTTACGGAAGTAACCTATAGCTCACCGAGTACAGAGATGTACTTGAGAGACGAGGAGCTCCGGTTTGAATCCTGTGTAACTATGGTTTGACAAAACAGTTCAAATCTGTGTAAGCTGAAATGACAGCTTCATCAACAAATGTGTTTTTATATCTGTTTTGCATTTTTTAACCCTATCGGGTAGGTTTAGGGTTGGATTTGGTGTAGGGCATATTTCCAACAAGATAGAGCAATAGCTTTTAGTTGATGAAATCATCTAATGCCATTAAAAAGAAGTATGTGTGTAATATGTCAAGGCATTAGAACCAGAAAGGCACAAGTGACATTTCACCAAAGCAACAATGTACTGTACTTTAATATGACTTCATGTACAGACTTTAATAATTTATGACTCAAATTTGTACACTCATGGATGACAGTATACTTTAACCAAAAAGAGCTCATCAACAGCTTTTTGATAGATATATACATATATATATCACTTATGCCCTTGTGGTTCTCACCCCTCGATGTGATCTTTTGCTTATTTGTTGGGATGTTATATTTGGTTTATGGGGAGTTCAAGCCAATAAGAGTCTTTTTAACTGCAATTGTTTTTATTATAACACAAATGTGTCATGAAATGTCTACAAATGTGTAGAACGGATTTGAGTCGAGGTAGAATCATAGATTAAAGCATCTTCTTGGGTCTCCTCAGAAATACTCTCAGGTCAGCGACAGTTTTCTGAAGAGCGATCACCCTGCGGTGGCCCGAGTGAAGCCACATGTCCCGTCTCCATTCCCCAACGCATTCCCTCCTCAGTCTCCATCCTCAGATCCGAGCCCGATCCTGACCCCACGCCCCCAAGCCGACGGAGAGAGCAACGACGCACCACACAACGAGTACATCATCCCCATCCCTGATCCCAAACCTGAGGAGGACTCCCAGGATGGGCCGGAGCTGATGGAAATCCCCTCGAGGTAACGCTGACTTACTGTGAGCTCAAAAATAAATCAGACGAATATAAACCGCACAGGATAAAGGAAAGATGAGCCATTGCCTCTTCCTCTTCCTTAAACAGGGGACCACTTCTCCTTTTATTTAAAAAATGCATGATTAATGTGTTCATCTGTGCCAGTGGGGCAATTTTAACATAAGAATAAGAGCATGTACTTAAAGTGGGATCTATCTGTCTAAAGTTTTATTTATTTATTTATTTATTTTTTATTATTAATTTTGGAATCTAAGTGTGTTTCATATTTTTTATAATAGATACTATAATTATTAATGGAATATAATAAAATGGAAAGTGTATATATAGTATAAATACTGTAGCACATACTGTAATATTTATTTTATGAGTTATCAGAATATTAATGTTTTTTTTACAATATATGTTCAGTTTACAGTTTGTCTGTATATATAATAGGAATAATAATTTCACGATTCTTAAAAAGCACTCTTGTCAACTTTTTCTTGTCGGGAAAGACGCCAAGTGTGAACACGGCCTAAGACTGCACCCCATAAACACTTTCAAAGCCTAGAAAATAAAAAACAGTCCCTTTAAACAATATGCTCATTGTTAACAGCTCATCTTTCATAACACTTGTATGTGTGTGAGTGAGTGAGTGTGTTTTTGTGATGATAAAGGTGTTCTTCATCTCTCTTCTAAAGCTCGCTAAGTTCTGATGAGGAGACGGTCTCCATGGAAACCCCGAGCACCGAACCAGAGCGCGAGGAGCTGCTGCCAGATCATTCTGGAAGTCCAGAGGTGGAGGAGAGCTTCCTGTGACACACTCCTGCTTCCTTTTTATAAGTTTAATGTACATTTTGAGCAGATTTCTTATCAAATCGAATGAGTCAGAATGATGTGCTAGATTCCTTGTGTGCTCTTAAAGACCGTCTGTGAAGGTTGAGGCTTGAACCAGACCAGTTTTTCTTTGTTTTTGTATTCTTTTTTTTTACTAAAGTGGTACAATGCAGTAATATAAACTGCAGAAGGCAAAGCTACAATCAGCTGATATGTACATTAGTTGGGTTACTTTTTGTGTTAATATCCTTCTCAGCATTTTTGAAATTCAGTGCATATTTCATTTCTGTATTCAGATAGCAGTCTGACTTTGATTTAGACTTTTTTGTTGTCAAGAATCTCGTAGCAAACCTGCACTTTAATGTTTATGAATAATTGAAGCAAATAGATCATACACGTTATTATTTTAAATTACATTTTCTATTTTTTACATTCTGTAAAGGGAAATGACAAAACCTTTCCACCACGGATTAAAGATTAAACGTAATTGCGACTTTTTATCTCAAAATCCTTTTTTGTGCAAAAAAACGGCATGTACACTCGTAATGCTCAACAAAACAAATTCTCTGAATTCTGAGTTTGTAACCATAGATTAAACAAAATATATAATTATAAATAGTCTTTTCTATATTTTTAGGTTTTTATATGTTATGTTTGCAATTTCTAGTTTATATCACAATTCTGACTTTTTTTCCCTCATAATTGCTAGTGCATATTCAGACTTTTTCAAATGCAATTAAATGTTAGGATCTCTTAATTTCTCTAACAATTCTGACTTTTATCCGTCACAATTATGAGTACACATCACATAATTGAAATTTTCTGACAAAGGCTGACAAATATAAAACAAAATTCTCTCTTTGTCTCTTTGACAAAAATTTAGAATGGTAAAAATGCCACAACTGTGAGATAAAGTCGCAGTTATCTCTTTTTTTATTTCTGTGGGAAACAAGTGATTTTTTCAAATGTTTTATGTCACTCCAGAATGTGTGCTTCATAAAAACAGTGTTTCTGAATGACTGCACATTAGAAAGTATATCTGAATGACTCATGGTACAAGAAACAATGTTTTTCATCCAAATCCTTTTCCATTTGAGATCATTTAACCTGCTCTTAGCAGGTGTCTTACACTGAGATTAAACTTTACGTGCGACCCAGGCATTACATCTTCTAATTATTAGTTCAATATCATCCACACAATGTTTAAGTACTTACATTAAACTTTATTTTAATGCAATCACTTAATATACCCAAACACAGATGTTCATAAAGGCTTCATCTTTTCTGTCCGTCTTGTTTTTTTCTTGATTTTAACTGTAGGCATTTATATGTATGCACAAAGCCTTATTAAAATTGCACATTTCCGTACATATAGCACATAGTAAAGTTACACAATCTAAGGTACCAAAGCTCTACGTATGTTTACAAGTATATTTTTGTATAGATATTTTGTACATTGTTCTTTTACACAATCTATGTACGATCAAAAATAAAAACTGTGATAAAATCTGTAATCATCTGTCTGTGGGTCTTCATAAAGCTTCATGACTCAGGAGATCTGATGTAGGCATTAGTTATGCTCTACAGTATTAACTTTGCCCCAGAAACACTTTAACAAGAATCTCAGTTTGCTCTTAATTTAGTGTCATTACTGTCTGAGAAACCATTGAGATTAACAAAAAAATAACATTGTAGGATTTTTAAAGAATTTATTTGCAAATTATGGTGGAAAATAAGTATTTGGTCAATAACAACATTTTATCTCAATACTTTGTTATATACCATTTGTTGGCAATGACAGAGGTCAAATGTTTCACACACTGTTGCTGTTCTTTTGGCCTATTCCTCCATGCAGATCTCCTCCTCCTGTTTTGGGGCTGTCGCTGGGCAACACTGCAAGAACTGTGGCAATGTCTCAAGATGAAGAAGAACCTACCTGGAAAGCTACAAAACTGTTCAAAGTTTTAGACACTTAAAATGAGGATGCTTTCAAAAATAACACCATAAATAGATTTAATTTATCAATTAACTTCTATTAACTAAATCAAATAAATATTAGGTATTACAGCTTTTGGTAGAACAGCTTCTGTTCCGAGGTACACTTGCTCATAGTTTTTCAGGTAGCTTTCCAGGTAGGTTTTTTTCTTCCCCTTGGAGACGTTGGCACAGTTCTTCTGGATTGAGCCTGTCTCAGTTTGTTCTCTTTCTTCATGTCATTCCAGACAGACTGGATGATGATCAGATCAGATCTCTGTGTGGAGC
>JAUCMU010000026.1:5629192-5648693 GCA_032275025.1 Enteromius treurensis | reverse complement strand
GGGTATGGGAAGCTTTTTAATTTGGTAGGCAAAATGCAGGGGGAATTCCCCAAAATGGCCAGAGTGTAAGAGGTTAAAGGGTTACTCCACCCTGAATTGGAAATGTTGTCATATATCACTTGCCCTCACTTTGTGCGGAACACAATTTTAAGATATTTCATAGCTTTTACGGGTTTGGAACGACATGGGGTAATTGATTTTGTGTTTAAATGAAGGTGCATGTTTTGATGCTGAGATTTGTTTTTCTGGGGGCAGTGACAGTGGGATTTCCAGCACAGGCTCTGATAGTTATCTGACCATGAGACCAGCCTCGTCCAGACCCACAAACTTAGCTCAGAGTGAGTCACAATCTGCTTCCCTCAACACAAAACCACACGCCACAGAATGCTACAAATATGCAATATATAGATAACATATTTTGCTCAGAAACATGTTACGTTACAGAAGTGAAAAGAGTTGTTTATTGTAAATAACTAGAACTTTAAAATTATAAAATATATATTTTTACAAAAATGTTTTAAAGCACTAGTTTACTTGACTTTAATAAAATTGGCTGTTTTAGTAATAACTAAAAAAAAAAAAAAGACAAGAATTATGACATATCATTGTGAAATTTAAATCTGAATATTTTGTGAATAAAGTAAAAAATCTCAAAATGTTTTTTTTATGTAATCTTGTGTAAGAGTTTTTTCTCATATTGTTAGATTTTATTTTATTAATTCAAATTATTATTAAATATTAATACTGTAATTATACAACGCTATGACTTTATTCTCTTCATTTTGACAGTATTCCCCGAAAAATCAAGTTTAATCCCGCAGGCCTTTAAAAAAAAAACAGACTTATATAAAACTATATATATTTTTTATACTTTATTCTAAAAATATTGCATTCACATGCTCCCTCTTGCAATTATAATGAGTTTCTGCCAATATTGTGATTCAGCCTTACCTGATGTAGATGCAGTACTTCAATCTAATTAATGTGATTAAGCTCATAATCGTTGCAACTATAATCATATTAACATGGTGGTGCTGATTTGAACCTAAATATACATGCACACAAACACCTTAATCACAATATTGCCACTCAGACCAAGGTGCCGAGTATAAATCATAATCGTCATAATGTGACCATGTCTGTGATTATAGGAAATAATAGCATTATTCATATGCATGCAAAAAAAAATGTTACAAGGAACTAAAACACTGTAGTATGATATAACTAAAGCTAAAACACACAAAAAAGTAAAAAAACAAACTAATAAAAACATCACAGTAAACTTAAGTCTTAATTAAATTAAAATGAAAAGATAAAAATACAAAAATAACTCAGGAATAAAAACTATATGTTAGTATCTCACTGGTGCTAAAGTGACTTGTGCTGCAGGTTCTTCTCTGGACTGTGAGCAGGCGGAGGATTCGTGGCCTCTGGACATGGACGACTTACTCAGATTCTCCTATCAGGTGGCTCAGGGACTCGACTTCCTCACCGCAAAAAATGTGAGTCTCTAAACTACGCAGAAACAATGGGATCTGTGAGAGCTATGGGGGAAGTTACATCCACAAACAATATTTAAAGCTCATCTTTATTTAATCAAAAGGGGTCATTTTTCTCTGCAGTGCATCCACAGAGACGTGGCGGCCAGAAACGTCCTCCTCACCAACAGCCGAGTGGCCAAGATCTGTGATTTCGGCCTGGCACGAGACATCATGAACGACTCCAACTACGTCGTCAAAGGAAACGTGAGCGAGCAAACGTCACAAACACCCCAGCTGACGAAAACACGCTTCATGTTCAAAACATTCAGTTTGATGTTTTTCAAAAGATTGAGGAAAAATCCAGCTTCATTGCTTTTTTATGGGAACGTTAGTTTGAATGTTCTCTAAACGTTCTGACACAAGTAGCTACATTAAAAAAATAAATAAATCCCAAAAATGATATAAAAACGTTTTTTGTTTGTACTAATGTTTTCTGCACATTATAAAAAAGTTAATTTGTTAAATTTGTAAAAAAAAAAAACATCTGTGCGTGCAGGCGCGTCTTCCAGTGAAGTGGATGGCTCCAGAGAGTATTTTCGACTGTGTTTATACGGTTCAGAGTGACGTCTGGTCTTACGGGATCCTGCTGTGGGAGATTTTCTCATTGGGTGAGACTGAAACCCATATATTGCGGGTCTGTTTGACCTGTATGGCTTTTTAGGCTGTTGGAAATACTGGTTAAACTAAGGGTTTATTTTCTTAATGTTATGGGGTTTCGACACTTGTGCTTACAAGATTTCTATTATGATGTGATGTTCTTGAGCAGTTTGGCTTAAGGCAGCTTAGCAGAAAATGAAATGACATTCGTATTTATGCAAATTCTTTTATTCAAAGACATTGATCGTGTACATTATTTATCAGTTAATGCATGTTCATTATCTTTTCTGTTTAAAAAATATGTAATACTTTTAAAATACAGATAAAACAAAAAAGGGGGGGAAAAAATGTAATTAACATTTTTAGAAATGAAATGTTTCTTGTTTAGGAATGTGAGAGAACTTTTTTAAATAAATGCTGTCAAATGATTAATCGCATTCAAAATACGTTATTGTATATGTATATAGAAACACAAACACATGCTTTTATATATTTAAAATATATTTATACATGGTATAAAATATTATAAAAAATATATAAATGTACTGTATATACTTGTGAATATTTCAAACATATACTGTATGTGTGTATTTATATATATGCATAATAAATAAACAGTACATATACATTGTATGTAAACAAAAACTTTTATTTTGGATGCAAATGATCGTTTGACAGCAATATTTTTTATTTAATTATTATTATTATTATTATTTTATTTTTATTACATTTAATCAAACTGGGGTTCATTTGACTCACAACATCACAATCATGCCCAGATTCTTAACATAAAGAAAAAAAGAAAAAAAAACTTTTATTTTAAATTAAAAATTCAATAATTTTCTATTCTCACTGAACCCTGGGTTCTGGTTAGATGTTTCTGTGACAAAGCATGATTTTCTCTTGTTGGAGTAAATGTGTGTGTGTTTTTGCAGGTAAGAGCCCGTATCCCAACATACTGGTGGACTCCAAGTTTTACAAAATGATCAAATGTGGCTATCAGATGTCCAGACCTGACTTTGCACCTCCAGAGATGTGAGTCAGACAAACAGTATCTCACACACATAATCAATCGTTCACAATTAAGAGTCAACAGAACTGGGAAACAACACAAATGCATAGACGTCATGATCTCAACCCTCTTCGTGCTCTTCTTCACACACTTTTAAAGGCAGTGAAGATCACTGCAGTAGTGTTATTTCAGTTTAAGTAACATTTGTATTTAGTATTCACCTTAATTTTAGTTAAAAAAAAAAAAAAAAAAAACTTTAATTTTAGTAACAGTACACAGCACGGGATAATGAGTTCTCAGCAGTAGCTGATGTTGTTCCATGCTGATTCAGATCCAGTCTGCTGCTTTTTTAGCTGTTCTGCTCAGATCTTTAGTTCTGCGTGTTAAACACATGATCTGAGAGCAAGGCCTTGATTTTCCACACATTACATGCTCGTCCTCTCCGCTTCATCCTCTTGTCTCTCTCCGCAGGGACTGAACCTCAGTATCTCTGCATGAGGGTCACAGATTATTAAAACAAACCAAGCAGATCTTTTTCATTAAGCATCCTAATAAGTGCTTTATAACAACTATTAAAACTATCACCTGTGGATCTGAAACATAAGAGTATTTTAATTATCTTGTAATTGTGTAATTATTGCTTCAGTTGAAGCTGCTGGAAAGTTGCGTGCAAAATACAGTGTGACCAAAAAAACAGCATTTTAGTCACGCTACACTCAGCTCACTACAAAACCCTTGTTATGACAAACAGGCCTCATTTCACCTCAAAACACAAAGAAACAAATTATAACATTATATAACATTTGTTTTTCCAGTGTTTTTAGTATCATTGAGATACATTCTTCTAATAAAATAACACTTAATGCAGCAACCACAATTTAAAACAGCAACTTCATATACAGTTTATTCCTATTTCTCTTTTTGTGATTAAGCACACAATGTTTTTGTTCAGGTACAACATCATGAAGATGTGCTGGACCCTGGAAGCTGCTGAGAGACCAACGTTCAGTAAGATCGGTCAGCTGATCGAGAGGATGCTGGAAGACACAGAAGATCAACAGGTACAGCACTCTATCACTTATCACACTTATTTTACACAGTGGAAGATATTTCCAGTAACATGCAAGACATCTTATTATATATTATATAGCAATAGGTAGATAACTTGAAGAATAACAGAGTGCAGTACAGTGGCGGGTTTTGGCATGGGCGAACGGGGCATTTTTTCATGACACTTGGGGACAAGCACTTGGGAAAAAAATATATACAGCCTATATATCTGCGCCCCCTAAGGCGCTTAAATAGGTTTAAATCTAGCACACATAAAAACAAGACGTACATGATATGCGCTCACAGAACAGTATCCGTGCGTAGGAACCCATTCTCGTGAGGGAGCATTTCTCCATTTATTCCACTTATTGCAAGTGACAATTATCTGCACCTCAGTACTGAAATGCATTATATTTAAACTTTTTGATTATTTCTTTTATTTTTATTCAAAATTAATGCTTTTCTGATGTTATTTAAAATTAAGTTATTTAAACAACATTATAAATCAAAGCAGCATAACTGAGTTTATACATTTTAAATAACTGGAAGTGAATTATTGTAATTATTGTATTATAAATCACGTTTTAATTTTGTATAAGGTTTTGTAATTCAATTAAATTGCATTTTTACTTAGCTTTTTTTACATTTTATTTTTAATTTTGCATTCTCATTATACATTTTAATTTTGTATTTAGTTTTTTAATTTAACATTTAATTTTGCATTTCAATTTTGTATTTAGCTTTTTTCATTTGCATAAAAAAATGTTTGCATTCTAGTTTTGCATTTGCCATTTTTTGTATAATTCTACAACTTGCGTCTTATATTATAATTGTGCGTTTTATTTTTGCTTTCAAATTGTTGTATATTAATATTCCCATTTTAAATTTACCATTTTGCATTTTTTAAATCACATTTTCTTCAAAAATGCCTTTGTAGACAACTTACTGCAGTCTGGTCAGATGATTAGAAGAGATGTTAAAATTCGAGATTGACATCGCTTTACATGCAATGCATTGTGGGATACGGTATCTCACACAGTGTACATGCTATACTATTTAGAAAATATAGTTGGTCACTGTAGTTGGATTATTTCAAGTGACTATGTCTTATTTGGACACAGCCCAGTCTGAGTGAGTAATGAACGAGTCATATTCATGAATTATTTCCACAGGAGGCACAGTACAAAAATGTCCAGTCCGATGAACACGATGACCAACAACTAGAGTCATGTGATCCTGTGAAGCATGAAGAGGAGTCTTTTGAGACGTCATGTGACCAGGAAGAAGAGGATCAGCCGCTCATGAAACGCAACAACTACCAGTTTTGCTGAGTGCTTAACTAACTAAAGGAGGATCTTCTGAACATCAACAGCAGTTCCACAAACGCATGCATGTGAACCACAATCTGACCTGTAAACATGCTCAGCGTGGGATTTTACACGTAGTTCTGCTCGCTTGAAATCTCGTAAACAGTCTTGAGGTCGCCTGTAGAGTTGAAGTGTGTTTAATTCAACCGGTTTCATTTCTCAGCAAAGCCCGAAACCTCCAGACCTCGGATTTGTTTTTCGTCCGAATGTATGTCTTTATTTGTTACGGGACTTCTCTGTTGCCAAGGTTGGAAAGCAGCTTGTTCAGCGTTTTAAATGCAGATGCTGCATGTTCCACTTCCACTTTATACTTGATCTGCGTGTCTGTCATGTTTCTTCTTCTAAAATCGCTGAAAATGACCACAGACATCCATAACTGCTCTGCAGCTAAATCACTAGAAGCGAACGACACCTGTAGCCTTGCCAATTCAAGATATAAATAGGGTCGCCACATTCTTTATGTTAAAAATATATTGTATACGCCAAATGCAGTCAGTTTTTTTTTTTTATTGTCAGTCCAACAGTATGCTATAACGCCACATTAAGCAAATAATTTAAATTTTGTATTAAATCGTTGCCTTTCATTTTGGTTTTTTTTTGTTTTTTTGCATTTTCATTTTGTTTTATTATTATTGCATTTTTTTGTCAATTTTAATCATTTTGAAATAAATATTTGCATTTTATTTATTTTTTGTATTTTAATTTTGCATTTTGATTTTATTTAGTATTTCAGCTTTTATTTTAGTGTTTTCTAAATTTTAACTCGGATAATTTTTTTATTTGAATTTTTCTTCTAATTTTGCTATTTCTTTCTTTTTTAAGCTTTTTTTATTTTTTGCATTACAATTTCAAATTTTAATTTAGCATTTTATATTATTTTTGTAGTTATTTTAATTTTGCACTTAATTTCTTTGCATATTATAATATATAATATTTAGCATTTTAATTTTGCTTTCTAAATTTGCATTTTATTACTTTTTTTTTTTCCAGAATTTTTTTTACTTCATGTCACTCACCTGTAACCATCGTTTCACGCGGCTGAAGGTAATCAGTGCAGGTCAGAGGACAGATATGCCTCCTGCTCTAGTTCTTAGTCAATCTTTGTAGGCAAACACAGTATTTTATTGCTTCCTGCAGTGATTCCGCTCATTTGGAGTGATAGCGTGAGGTCAGCGCAGGTTTGGAGGACAGATTCATGTCTCCAACGGGTGAAATATTGACATGCTGTTGGCGCAATAATGTTTTGGCAGATCGTTGTCTTGTTTCTTTAGATAACTGAGGGTCAAAGGTTAAATGCGTTCTCGTTTATCACTGAAGCCTTAGGAATAGTGAAGAAAACAATGACTGATGACGCAGAAAGCATTTCAGGAAGAAAAACTAAGCATTTGCTTTTCCTTTTATCTAAAATGAAAAGTGGACAGTTTCAATTCATTTTCTCTTGCATATGTGCACTTGTTTATTTTGGATGTGCAGGAAATGATTACATAGCAGAAATATTGTACGCAATGTCACAAATTATTTTCAAACAAGAGTCAAACTCTCTTTTTCTCTGTAGTTTCTTAACAATTTAAGTTGGCTGTAGAATGAAGTAGCATACAGTACCTGTATAGAACAGTCAGCAATTTAATTGTACAATTTAATTTCATATTTTGCTTTTTAATTTCACTTGTGAATATTTTCTTTAGTTGCACTTTAATTTTAACAATTCAATTTCACATTTTTCATTTTCAGACATTTAGTTACAATTTAATTTTGCAATTTTATTTCACTTTTTAATTTCAATTTTGAACCTTTTGAACAATTTAATTTCAATTTTGACTAATTTAGTTGCAATTTAATTTTGCAATTTTTTTCACATTTTCAATTTAATTTTCAAACATTTACTTTTAATTCAGCTTTCAAACTGAAAAATTGCCATTTGTTTCTGTAGTTTGTTAACAGTTTGAAATAGGTAAATCTGTTTTGTTTGAAGTTGATTTGAATTGTATTCTTAAATGAAGCATCAGACACACTGCCATTGTAACTTTAGGTTGCTTAAAATGTGATTAACCTGATGTTTTCTTTCTCAAAGCACAAACTGCCATGTTTATGTTTACATTGTATCAGTATTTACAACTATTCTTACTAGTTTAAAGTTCAGTTACGTGAGATTTAATCACAATGACGTCTCAGTGTTTATCTGTGTTTTAAAAGTTCCCTTGTGTCTTATCGTAATGAGTTGTTCACCTTTGAAATCTACACATCTGTAAATTTTAGTTTAACCACAGAACTTGCTACTGAAAGCTACTAATAAACCTCAGAAGTGTCATGTGATCGTTTTATCAGTGAAAGCACAGTTTATTGGAGCAGTTGTGAGGTTAATCCACGTCAAACAACATCAGACTGAGCACATTATCTGTTATAAAACAGATCTCTCAGAAGAAATACTTCAATGTGATTCTATGCATTGAAAATCTAAATAATTGATAAAAAAACATAATATTAAAAGAAATAAAAAATAATTTCTGGTTTCAATTTTCTGTGGCCAATAAAATGCTTCTTATTTACAATCATAAATATGTCAGATAAACATATAATGTTAGAGACACACAAGGCCAGTTATTTTTCGGGGTTTAAATATATAATTTTGACGGGGTTTTTCCCCGTCATAGCAGTAAATGTGTGCCATATCTAAGGTCTTCTGAAATCATGCAACAGATATGTTCATGAACTGAAGAAACTGCATAAAAATGATTAATTTTGGATCAATACATTTTTTTTTTTTTTTAATTTAAAGTTTATTTTCCATGAATTATTTCCATCATCTGAAGTGCTTACAGGATCTGAAACAACCTCATAGTTTCTGTCTCAACATCACCCCCAAAAAAAAAAAAAAAGAATTTTTTTTTTTTTTTAAATATAAAACTAAATAAAAATAAAATATTCAATAAAGTAAAAACACAACAAAAAAATCAAGATAAAATAACTGATTAAAAAACACTAAAAATAAAATAAATAATATAAAATGAAAAAAAAAAAAAAAAAAAAAAAAATATATATATATATATATATATATATATATATATATATATATATGTATACATATACTATAAAGTCATGGTCAAAATTATTGGAACACTTGGCATGGGTTAAATCTTGCAATAGGACAGAAACAGAAAAAATACAACACAAAAATGCGTGCCTGAGCAAAAATGGTTGACTGGTTCTATAGTTTCCTGATCTGATCCCTGTAGAAAGTGATTTCTGGGAATGGGAATCTGAAGGATCTGAAGAGATTCTAAATGAAGGGATAGTCTCTGATTTCTTGCCAGATGTTCATTACAGGAGTAAGCTTAGGTTGCAAATAATAGGCTACAGGATAAAAGCCAGGCAATAACTGGCATGATAGGTGTATTAGAGAAAAACCTTTATTTCATAACAAAATTCCCCTTCTTCGATTGTTTTACATCAATGAAAGGTTAGGTCTTTGTGGATTTCTGAATAAAAGATCAAATGAATAAACAGTGCCGATTTGTTTCATAGCCTTCTTCGCTCATATTTACCAATACTTTTGACCATGACTGTATATACAAAAAATAAAACTACAATCAAACTCTGCAAGGCACGTTTTAATTCTTTTATTTTAAAAAGTGGAGTAAACCTGCTCATAACGGATCCTTGAGTCAGAAGAGCATCACCTCCTCGAACACGACTCCGTCTGAGTTTTTGTCCAGTCCTCCGTCAGCAGCGTCCTCCTCCTCCTCCGGCGGTTCTGAGTTGATCTGTGCGGCTCCCAGCCTGTAGAGGGCGTCTCTGATCATCACCACCTCGCCCGGCTGGCAGGTGCTCAGCACCTCGGCGATCTGCTGGTTCACAATGTCTCTGCTGCTCAGGAAGTCCAGCAGGCGGTTGTAGAGGTAGTAGTATGCGGCATTATCGAACACGAGAGCTGGGCTGCTGTCCCGCTGGGGTCGCGCACAGATCTCTGCTGCGGTGCCGGCGTACGGCTCCAGCTCTTTGCAGAGGCTGATGGCGTGGTGGGCGTCGTGGAGGGCGTCCTCTCCGTCAGGTCGCACCATCCAGCGAGAGGTGGATTTGGTAAGAGGGTGCAGGTGAGGGTTAGACTCGGTCACTGTCAGATCCAAACTGTACGGCTGGTCCTGAAGCTCTGAGCATGAGACATACTGAAAGAGGGGAGGACACAGATGTGATTGACATGTTTTATGGCCAATCAGGTGTTTTAAAATATGTACTATATGTTGACTGCATGGGAAATTTGGCATGAGGAAACTTATGAAGGAATATTTTCACATAAGTTTTATTTGTACAGCCAAATTTCACAGATAAATATTTATAATAATACTTATTATTTTATAATTTATTAAAACAAATGATCTGACTTTATAAATTAAAAGTAACATTATATGTGTGTGTGTATGTATATATATATATATATATATATGATATAGTTTTTTTTATAATAATAATAATAATAATTTATAATTAATAATTAATTTATAATAATTTATTTTTATTTTTATATTTTCATTTTCATTTTAGTTATTTAGTTGTGTTCATTTGTAAATTTTGGTTCTTCAATATTTCCATATAATTTTCATAAGTTTTTATTTAATTTAGTTTTGGTTCTATATAAATATATATTAAAATATATATAATATTTTCCAATTACGGTTTGTTTCATATATTTATATTTTGTACTATTTTAAATATTTTTCATATTTATTTTAAGTTTTTTGTTTTAGTTTCAGTTAACTACAATAACTTAGATATCGTTTATAATGACGTTTTTGTTACTTGAACAGTAGTAAAAAAAACATGACAAGCTATGATTGATGTGGATCATTTGTGAAATATGTAAATGCAGCAGAAGCATTATAATAAATATGAATATAATAATCACATTTTGGGGAATCTGTTCTCACCTGAGGTGGTGTTGTAGGGTCTGAGAAACATCCCTGATTCTTCCCCCACATCTGTGAGGCCAGTTCAGGATATAACACATCAGTGCAGAGCGCCACCTTCTGGGCACAATCTGCCACGTACACGGGCGGCCAGAAGCGAGAGGAAACCAGCAGGTCCAGATGATCTCGAGCGCTCTCTCTGCGCACAATATACTTGGATCCACAGACGACCTGCAGAGATCAGACTCAGACGTCAGCTGATCATCACAGGATCAGCACAGATCTGTGTGTGGTGAGTCAGGTACCTGATGAGGACAGACTTTACTGAGTCGCCCCGCCGTCAGGAGCGCGTCAGGCTGATGCGCCGTCCACAGGCCACTCTGTGTGTGTGAATACAGCAGAGACACTGACGCCTGCAGCTCGTCCTGTCAGACCACAACAGAAGACATTCTGTCATTAACACTATAGGAACACAGAGTAACTCCACTTGATGTTTGGAAAAGGCTTGTGTATGACTGAATAATTCATATCAGTGACACGATAGCTCTTTCACGATGTGATCTGTGATTTTTGTGAATCTTCCACTGAAACAATTTCTCATTTGTTTTAGTCCAGCCAATATATACCCAGAATAAAATACATTATCCTGATCTTATAAACATGTGATTTGGGGTTATAATATCAAGGATTTGCCTTTTATCTTGATTTTTTTATTAATATTATATTATTTTTATGTAAATATCACATTCATGAATGCAATGAAGTATAGTGCTTGAAAAGAGATTAATATGAATATAGATTAGTGCTGTTAAACAATCAGTCGCCTCCAAAATAAAAGTTTTTGTTTACATAACATATGTGTGTGTACTGTGCATATTTATTATCTCTATACTATATATTCTATATTATAACTACACACACATACAGTATATATATTTTTTTAAATATTTACATGTACTGTATATACATTTCTATACTTATATTCTTATTTTTTATATTATATATATGTTAAAATAACATCTTAAATATATACATGCATGTGTTTATATTTATATCTACATAATAAAATGCACAGTACACACACACATATTATGTGAACAACAACTTTTATTTTGGACGTGATTATTTGTGATTAATTGAATTATTAGAATTTAACAAATAGTAAAGCAATTAAAGGGTTAATAATGCTCTTCTAACATTTTTATATTAAAAATATTTAATGGTGCTTACTTGCAAAGTAAATTTTTAAAATAAAATTGCATAAAATCAGCTCATTAGTAGAGACTCCACGACCAGAAATATATTGGTCAGATAAGGGAGACATCCAAAATGTGCACTGTTGGTGTGCCTGAAGGAACAGGGTTGGGAAACACTGGCCTAAATGTCTCCAAATCTGTTCAGTTGAAGGAAACTACTATCTATAATTGCCTTAATTTTTGAATGAGCTGTTCCATGAATGATAGCAAGGATTTGTAGCCTACATTTCTCCCTTACTTTGTAGCATATCCGTTGAAATGTATATGTTTGTACTTATGTTATTTCTGAATTTTAAAGCTTTTTCTATTTTATCCATAGCCCCTCTCTGACCGTTTGGATAATTTCCGGCTAGACCCCACCCTCTTGAGCAAGCAGCCTAATCTGGTGCAGTTCCCTCCTGATTTCCAGCCAATTCCATGCAAGCCTCTCTTCTTTGATCTGGCTCTCAACCAAGTGGCTTTTCCACCTCTTGATGACAAGGTGGAGCAGAAGGGCAAGGGTGGCATCACTGGCTACTTCAAAGGCTTCTTTGGCTTTGGAAGTTAAATCTGGCCTGTTTGTATTTGAAGTCATCTGAATATAATTATCCAAGGCCAAGTTATGGATGTTTATACAGTAAAACCATTTCCCCAAAACACATAGAGGTTTGTTTTTTTTAGAGGTGTAAGTGCAACTTGCTTGGTAGTAAATTGACTTTTTTTGTTTTTATTATTTTATAGTCTGCAAGAAAGTGTTTTATAAATCCTGCCAAGTATATTAATCAGTGGTAATGCTTGGTGTTACTATACCCTCTGTCATCCAGAGTAAAAAGTTTTAGTCATAACTTCACTGATTACCTAAAATATTTGTTTAAAATGTGGGCTTTAGTGATCAGTCATGTCAGTCATTTTGATGACATAAAGTACTCAAGTGTTTATTCTATAAGTGGATATTACTGTAATTTGAACAGTCAGCTGACAGAACAAAGGAATTATTGTTACCCTGTCTTGTGTATAGATTATTTGCATGTACCTTGCATATACACTGGCATAATTTAGTTTAAAATGTCATATGACTTGTATTTTAACTATCATCTGAATGCAAAGCCATAAAACAGAAGCAAGCGATTTGCTAGTGTTATATTTGTGATTGTTTCATAGTATAGTTCGCAAAATTTTTTTTTTTCATTCAAACTAATTGCTTCAAACTTGCAGACACGTTTTTTTTTTGTGTGTTGGTTTGTTTTTTTATTTTTATTTTGTCAGTTTTGTGAAAATTTTTTGTGAGAATTAATTTAATCTTCAATAGACGTATATTACACCATTATGATGATCCTGTTCATATGGCTAGGATATTCTAAATTATGAAACTGTGTAATGTTTGGTTTGACGTCTCCTGATTTAAATAAAAAGTTAAAGCATTTTTTGGTTGTCATTGCATATACCATGGATTTGAAGTGGGTCAGAAATTGAAAACTTTGTCTGCCTTTTTTTCTTCAGGTTTGTAAGCATACCAAAATGCATGAGACTACACTAAACTTTAGTCACTTACTACCTATATGATTAAGAAGTCTCGAGTAGATCTCTATCACAGCTCTTGACAGCTTTCTGTTGTCATCTGTTCATCTTCACATTCCTAACCACATGCACAGCGTTCCAGGCAGGGTGCATTTCAGGCCTGAGGAATGTTACACACAAGGGAGTTTAAACAAAGCTTTCAGTTAGAAGGCAGCCATCTCCAGTGTGTTGTAGATTATTTTTTTATTGAAGGTAAAATTGTATTTATTCTGAGACAAACTAATATCTATATGCAAAATTAAGTGTTAGTCAACAAATTTAACAGCATCAGTTTAACCACTTGAAAAGTAAACCACTCAAAGTAAAAACTGGCATGAAATCTCAGTGAAATCATACATGACCAAAAAGGAAAAAAAATGTACTCAAAATTTCCATCTGTATATCAAAATGTCATGGATGATCAGAGTGGTTTTAACATTATTGTCCCCATGGGCACCTATTTTCTAATTAAAATTCCTGTCCTTTTAAAAAAAAAAAAAAGTTAAATGCTTTGGAAGTAAATTTGGAAGTAATTTTTTTTTTTTTTTAATGTTTAAACTGATATCCATATTGTATTAATGTTACAACCTATACCGGTAGTTGCATAAGTTAAAACAACAGTACTATTTGACATTGATATGCACGATTTATGGGTAAGTGCTACATAAATAAAAATAATACTAATGAATAAAAGAAGGCAAATATGTAGCAAATAAATGGGTAAATACAAATAAAAAAAGAAAGAAATTAACTGGATAAGGGTGGTACACATTACACCTGAATCTCTGTCACACCCTACCATGTGACAGTACATGTTAGAAATGTGGGCTAACTACCACGGCCCTGAGAGAGAGTAACCCAACAACATTCCACATCATCTTACATTTACAGATACTACACATTTAAATGCTTAAATAGTACATTGTCCTAGAAATAACTCTTATGGTTAAACTGAACTACTGTTAATAAAAATAATTATTCAACAGTGAATTTATGTTTAACAAAACTGGGTCCATTTTAATAAACTATTAAATCACAAATTCGGATAAAATTAAAGTGATTTACTGGTCAGCATCTAATTTTGGGCTTATTGATAATGTAGTGACTTGCATTTCTTTATTTTTTTCCTTTTGCTATAGGTTAACTTTTAATTACAGTGAACTGGGCTAGAAGAAAAAAAAGCAATGAAAGATAGAGATATATGTATGTGTGGGTGAAAAAATGGGAAGGTAAAACTGGTCTGCCCGGTCCTGCAAA
Organism: Enteromius treurensis; assembly: GCA_032275025.1. Classification (NCBI taxonomy): domain Eukaryota; kingdom Metazoa; phylum Chordata; class Actinopteri; order Cypriniformes; family Cyprinidae; genus Enteromius; species Enteromius treurensis. The sequence continues at coordinate 5,634,176 of JAUCMU010000026.1, read as the reverse complement.
AGGAGGTGGTCTGGGTGTCGCCCAACACCTGTTACGCAGGGCGGAGTGAAGAGAGAAGAACAACTTTACTTCACCACTGTATGACAGTTCTAGAAAGACAGAAATTGTGTACAGGGACGTTTGTGGAGGTAAAGGATAAACAGAAGTGAGGCAGATTCACAAATTCACACACCTCGCAGCAGAGAAGGTGAATCTCACCTCACTCCAACTTTTAGGATGTTCAAGAAGAAGGAAAACACAGTGAAAGATGATTCCAAGATAAGCAAGTGAGTGCTGTTGGTTATTTTATCCTGTAGGCTGTTTTGGTTCTGTTATGTTGCCAGGCAGGTCTGAGGTCAGTTTTAGACAGACTTGGGTAATCAGAGCCCAGGGAGTAAAGATACAAGTATGGTTAACTCTATATCTTCCTGGTGACATTAGATCTGACATCTGTAATGGTTTACCCTTTACAATGAAAAAAAAAAATCTACTTTTAAAAAAGAAATTGTAGTTTTGCAACTACCAATTTTTTTAAATAGAATTGGTTTATTTGTCAGTGTTATTTTATTCTCATTTAAAAATGTATATGTCTATTCAAATTAGATCATGAGTTTATAAACTTAAGTGATAGAAGGAAATGGAAACATTTAAGAAAGGATAACTTGTTCCATGGTCCCTTATGCTGGTTGTTTTGATTATATTTTGATCATGTTTTGATGATTGTTATAATATAGACTCTGCTTTCTAAGAGTTTCTAAAAGTTAGATTTATTATGTTTTATAAAAATTATATTTCAGTGGATAAAAATCTTTTTCAGGGGTAATGAAAAACACATTTGGGTTAGTTCAGTAAAGTATCAGCTAGAATGGGATCAGATCAGGAACTTAAAAATAAATGATAGAAACAGTGAAAGGAGTGTCCTGGCTGCTAAAGCTAAGTTCCTGTAAGGGCTGACATTCTTGTTTCTCCACTAGGTTGCTGGGTGTTGGTCTATTGTTTCGACACAGTAATGCAAACGTGACATTTCAAAGACAAATAAAATATAATGTTACAGAAGGCAAAAAGAAACAAAGATTTTAGAAGATAAACAAAAAAGTTTACTTTGGAACAAATCAGAAGTCCTGAGAGCACCCAGTCTCCCATCTCTGGCCCTTATCTAAACCATTATGGAATTAGCTGAAATGTAACAAAATAATGAATGAATCCTTTAGGACTCTGCTAAAAGCATCCAACAATGTCATCTGTGATATTTATCTGACCCATTATGGAATTATGGAATGACCCATTAAGCAAAAATAGAGCTGTGACCTTTTAATGCTGCTGTGTATACTGACAGCTGATTTTATACTTTCATGCATCACAGTATGGGGTGATTGTTGTCCTGTGTGTTGGCTCAGAAAAATCAGCAAAACATACTTGATGCTGTTTAAACATGGCAATTTTAGCTAATTTTATCTAATCAGCTAATCAGTCACAAATCATTTTCTCTTGATCAGATGTTGGCAGTACAGCAAGTTCTTTAACAGATCTTTAGGGGCATGGTCTCTGTGTTAGAAGCTTTTCCAAAAAAATGTATTGTATAGGCGGATGAAGAGATAACTGAGAGAAAATGTGTGAAGGGTGGTGTGGCATTGTTTGCATTCTCGGATAGAAACAGTGATGGAAAGATGGAAAGAAGATATTTTCTCTCATGATGTTACAAGGCAACTGGATATGACCAATATTCACCAAATAGCTAATATATCAGGGGTAATTAAATAAACTGAGATGATTACGAGTAATTCCACTGGACTCCCAATGAGGAAGAAATAGTTTTTTTTAAAATATGTTTTACTCTGTGAGCTCTCAGATGCATTGTTTTATCTCTTCAGGGAGGAGGAAAAACAATTAAAATTACAGAATGAGTAAGAACTGAAAAGTTGCGTAATTATAGAGATTCAAAACTAGGGAAACCCACCCAGATTCTCAGCCATTTCAGAAATTCACAATATAAAAAGCTGCCATTCATAAATAAGTAACATTCATTAGGAACATATTAGATGACTAGTTTACAATGCATTTAACATGTATTAAGTTATTTCTCTATGGACCCCCTGAGGTAGGTTTGGGACTCTTAAAGGTCTTTGGTTGTTTTATGTCTAAAAAAGTTCTGCTGACCAAAATCTTTGATATTGTGAGCCACAGAATTCTTATAGTCATTCTCATTTTTACAATGTTTGATGCTCTACATCAAATACGGGTTTATTTCCCGAAGTCTAATGCAACAGTTTTATCTTTATTTTATATTTGAGCATCTTTTACACATGCCATACTAACTATTAATTTTGAACTGGCAGATCACAGGTGAGTAACCTGGCCTTGCTGATTGCACGTATGCAGAAGAATGCAGACACTGTTGAGAAAGATGTACTGCGAGCAGAAGAGCTGCTACTCATAGTAAGATAACATTCTACTAAACTTATATATATATATGTGTGTGTGTGTGTGTGTGTGTGTGTGTGTGTGTATCATTCTATAATTGTGGGTACATTTGGTGTCCCTGTCTGTCCCCGTCAACGCTTTTACCTACAGTAGATAGACTTACAATGGAGACAATAGTGTAACAGAATTGACATTTTTATAATTTTATTCCAAAAACTCCACTTGAAAACATGACACTAATAAAAACATGATTAAAAGAAATTTAAGTAACCCTATGTGAGATCAGTAATAAATTCTGTTTTCCTTTTGATATTGTGTTAACAGAGTTGACGTTTTAAAAATACTGTAACTCTTGGTGTAAGAAGAGAGAGCACAGATACTTTTCAGTGCTTCAGATCTTATCAGTGAGTGAAAGTGACATCATTTCCTGTAACTTCCACAATTCTGAAAGATAACTCTTGTGTATGAATATGGTGTGGTAACAGAGTTGACAAGATTTGGGGACACACTTTATTCTAAGAAAAAATAATAATTTTAAATAATTGAATGTTGTAGAATTAAGTAAGTAACTACTTAAGGCTTCAATAAATAAAATGAATAAACTGTTGCCAAAATAAAAGTACTATAAAATATTTTGATTGAACATTAATACATGATTACAAAAAATACACTGACACTTACAAGAAGAAATTATGAGTTTTAGCTATTAAAGAAACTTTTTTAATAAATTGTTATATTCTTATGAACTGCAACATCTTGCACTTCATAAAGAAAAATAATTAATACATTAAAATAACAACAAAAAAAAACCATTTGAAAGTAGAAAACAACAATGGCTTTCTTTTTGTGAGGACACCAAATGTACCAGCAATTGTAGAATCGCCCATATATATATATAAATATATAGCCATCGGCTCCATCAGAAAACATTTTATTTCATTCCCAACAACCGCCGCACGCACAGAATTGTGGGGCATCATAGGAATGAGACACATTTATGAAAAAATCATCGGACTCACACAATAACCCAATCCCATTATTTCACCCTATTCTGAAACACCGTGAGGTCACTCCATCATATCAGCGACACAATGGCGTCATTTCATCGTTATCAACTGCGCGATGGCATAATGACAGCATTTTGACGCCCGCTACTCGAAGATGATCGCGCCGCGTCGGTGTCGCAGTTACCTCTCGCAGCTGCTCCAGCTCCTGGCGGATGCTCTCATGTTCCGCCTCCAGCTCGTCGTACTGCTGCTTCAGCTGCTGCTTCTCCTCCAGCACCGCGAGCCCGTACTCCGCCGCCTGGATCTTCTCCCGCGTAGTCTCCGCCAGCTCCTGGGACAGCCGCTGCATCTCCGCCCGCGTCCAATCGCGCTGCTGCTCTGCGCTCATCTCTATCGGCAGACGCGTTTAGATCTAGCTGTCCGCGCACCGCATGATCGCGCTCTCCTCCGCCGTCGCTGATAGACTGCCGCCGGTGTGTGTTTCTGTGCAGGGGTCGAGGAGCTCGTGCTTTATTCCGCCTAATGCAGGTCCATGACCGCGTCGCCTCCGCTCCTCTCCCCTCAAGAACATGGAGCGGAGGAGAGGTTGTAATCACTGAAGGAGCTGACAGAACGGGGCTTTCCTTGGAATGAGGACGGGACTTTTGTGGGAGATGTAGTTTAATCCAACAGCTTTTGTGATGTCACTAATGGGGCGAAAACTCGTATCCCGTTATTCACTGCGGTTTGACAGCGGTTACCGGAAGCTCGCGTGAAGCGGCTCCCTGCGTGTGACGTGGAGCTCTCCGCTCAGTTCATCTCTAGTTCTTTATAATAATAATAATAATAATAATAACAACAATAACAATAAAATATGTTTTATTATTCTTTATATCATTATTAAACCGCGCAGGGTTGTGCTACAATAGCTCAAACGACGTGACTTTTTCGGGTTAAGGGAAAAAACAAACCAAAAAAAAAAAAAAAAACAATCAGGCGAAATGTCATACGCCGTTCGTTTAAACCCGATAACAGATAACATATATAATTATAACCGTAACGGTCCTTCCTCTACAAACGGCGGGAAAATAAGTCGTCACTGCGTCGGATCTACGCGGAATAAAGCTCTGGGGCATTTTTCTGTGTTTGAGGAAGAAAAGGCTTCACGATGTCCAAGGGTCGACAACAGCACCATCTGCTGGCTAGTAGTCTGGAAATAAAATATAATTTTTATTAAAAAATAAAAAGTTCTTACCCCTCATGTACTGTTCCGGGTCAATTTGACCCCTTTTTGATTTTTGAGCTGTTGGAAATATCAGTTAACTTATGGGTAACACTTTATAATAAGGGTACCTGAATAATCATGTACTAATGCCTAGATTAATACTCAATTCATCACATACTAATGACTATTCAAGGTATTAACTAACAAAAACCTATCCTTAACTATGACTGGAGTCATACGGATTAATGCATGAATAACGGCAACCTTGACTACATGTTAGTACGTTTGATAGTTAATGCATTAATTAACATTTATGGGTAAACTAAATCAAACAGCCTCTTTAAAAAGGAATAAGAAATATTCTGACTTTAAA
>JAUCMU010000026.1:5607694-5625544 GCA_032275025.1 Enteromius treurensis | reverse complement strand
GATCTTATATATATATATATATATATATATATATATTTCTAAATAGTTCCTTTTTCATTTTTAATTTGAATTTAAAAAAAACTTTCCAGACATTTTGCCTTGTAATTTCTGTTAACCTGTGTAATTTTGTTTTGTTAAAAAATTAAGTTTTAGTTAACTAAACTAAATATTCCCAAACGTTCACTCAAGTTAAAGTTAAATAAATTCAAGTTTATTTTTTGCATTTTATTTCAGTTAATGCTTGTTTTATTTCAAGTTTTAATCGTTTTGTAGTACTTCTAGTTAAGATAAACAAAAATGAAAAATGCTGCCTAGGCAAATAATTAAAATTAAACAAGATTACGTTTTTTTTTATAATTTATTTTATTAATAAAAAGGTGTCTGAAAAAATGTCCATCATTGAAGAGCCACATTTTTTAAAGTATCTTTTGGAAAAAATTATTTAAAAGTATATTTAACTACAAACTTATTTAATGGCAACTTAACATTTTGTGTGTGTGTGTATCTACCCGGGTGCAGGTCTGTGAAACTGTGTATGGCCAGACACTGAAGACTGGAACAGACTTTCTGCTGCAGAGTGACGGGACGAATCGAGCACTCGGTCAACAACCAGCATTCCTCCAAACCCGCAAGTGAACTAAACAACACAAAACAACACCACACCATGTCGATCTCCATCTGAGAACACGTGAGTTTGTTCTGGTCCGGCTCCTCACCTCTGGTCTCCTCGGAGCAGCAGGGACTGACACAGACTGCAGTGAGTTGCTGCCGGCTCGTAGAAGCTGGGCCAGCCGCTGATCTCCTCGCTGTGCTTCTGCTGGCTGTTGAGCTGCTGGATGATGCTGAGAACTTCCTCCAGCTCGCTCTCGCTCTCGGGGAACTGCAGACAGGAGCGCAGCAGACTGACAGTGGAGTGACGCTGCTGCTCTTTCTGAGCGCTGCTCAGAGGCTGAGAGACGTCCAACAGAACCGCAGAAGGGCACGTGTCCTCTGAGGACGGCTGGAGAAAACACACAACCAACACCACTTCAGCCCACCTTTAAGTTTTTAGCAATGAAATCAGTTAGAATCATTTATACTAAATCTAGAATAAAGTGTGGCCATAAAAACATTTTATAATTTTAAATTAAATTAATTTTAAATAAAAGAAAATATTAAAAATCTTTTATTTATTTTTTTTATAAATGTTGCAAAAAAACGTTGCATACGTTCAACAAAAAAAAACAAGATAAATCTATTTTAAAGAAACTGAAAAAAATTTACAATAAAAAATAAATAAATTCCAGAAACACAACAAAATTACTATAATGCCAAACAAAATAAATGTTACCTGATATAAAACAAAATATGAAATTATTTAATTTAAATAACTTGTGAATGCAACATTTCCCAACATTTTTACCAGAATGACTAACATTAAAAACTTTTAGCAAATATAAATCTAAAATATAATTAAATAAAGATTATAACAATTCAATAAAAAATCTGGTAAAAAATAAACAATAACTAAAATACAATATTTAAAATTGATTTAAATTCAGCTAGTTGTTGAGCTTTTTCATTTTCATATACATAATATGTAAAAATAAATAAAATGAACAACAAAAGTTCTAAAATTTATCAAAACGAGAACTAAAACTATACAAAACAACTTAAAATAAATAAAATAAGTGACAAACAGTGCAACCAAAATTACTAACACTTGTCAAAATGGAAAAAACAAAACATAAATAAATAAGTGACAAAAACGAAACAAGATTGCTAAAACCTGTATCAAAATGAAAACGAAAACAATATAAAAATTTAAACTTATTGAAAACACTAATTGAAGTAATCAGATGGTATAGACGTGTTTATTTTGAACTCACTGTGAGTTTGCTCTTCTTGGTGGGTTTGTTGGTGAGTTCACAGCCGCAGGTCGGACAGCGCTGAGGTTTGTGTCTGTTCTTGTAGACGTAATCACACGCCGGATTCTTACATCGACCGCGACCTCTCGCTGTAGACAAGCCCAGAGCCTGAGCGACAGAGAAACACACACAGTCACTGAACCCTGAATCTGTGCGTATGAAAGCAGGACTGCATCACAGACAACACTAACTAGGGAGGATCCAGCCGTCTTCTTGAAGGGCAGCATGGAGAGGATCTTGACGCCGTTGTCTGTGATGATGTACTGGTTACTGCTGACCGTGATGGACTTCTGAAATCACAAGCGATCACAGCACTGTTATTACTCTTGTTTTTCTTTTTATTATTATTATTATTATTATTATTTAGCATTATTATTATTATAGTATTATTATTTTTATTATTGTTGTATTGTTATTATATAGTTGTTATTTTTATTATTATTGTTCTTGTTGTTTTAATTACTTTATTAATATATCGGATTATTATTATTTTGCATCGTAACTATTATTATTAGACACAGTTTTGTTTTTATTATTTTTGTTGTTAATTGTATTGTTTGTTATTTGCATTACTAAGTTATGCAATCAGATCATTACTGTTATTATTATTATTATATATAACTATATTTTAATTATTTTGTCACAGTTATTAAGTTTTTTATTTTTGTATTATTTTATTTTTGTTTTTATTGTTATTTTTATTACAGATTATTTTTATTCTTATCTCAGATTACTTTTCTCTTTGTTGTTTTTATTTCTTTATCATTCTCTCAAATTATTAATATTATTTTGCATGATCACTTTTACTGTTGTTATATTTATTACTTTATTATTCTATCAGATTATTACTCTTATTATTATTTTGTATTATCATATTATTAGTCAGCTATTTTTTCTTTGTAGCTTATTCTTCTTGTTATTACTTTATTTTTCGCTTATTATTTTTTATTATTATCTTGGGTAATTTTTCTATTATTTTTTAATTATTTACTATTATTGCCGTTATATTTAATACTCTTTTATTTCTTTATTTTTTCTTCTCTCAGATTACTATTTTGTTGTTATTTTTATTCCTCTCTCAGATCATTTGATTGTTAGTTTCTCAGATTATTTTTTCTTTTTGCTGCAGTTTTCATTAATATATTATTCTCTCCCATCATTTGTATTATTATTATTATTATTTTGTAATGTTACTTTTACTATCGCTCTTACTTTTATTTATTATTATGCTCATCCTCTCAGAGTGAAGTGTGATGCAAGTAAAGTGACCTGTTGTAAGGCAGCGGGTGTGATCATGTGACCCAGCTGTTTGAGGGTGCTGGGCTTCAGTCCTGTCACGTGTTCACTGGCCGAGGGTTTCTCTGTAACATGAACACAACATATAACACCTCGGAGAGTCAACAGAGAAGAAGACAGTATGAAACCCAATGGACATAAACACAAGAACAACAGATCACTAAACGTTTCTCACCAGGTTTGATGACAGCAGCGGCGTCTGATTTGACTTTATCAGGAGGAAGCGTGATCCACTGCACCACTGCAGACTGAGCGGACACTTCTGTCAACATCACATGTATTTCATTCACACGTTCACTTTCTGCACATGTACACGGGATTTAGTGTTCATAAATCAAGCTTCACTCACTATTCCGTGCAGGAGCTGGAAGAATGGCTCGTATCCGGCGTTTCTGTAAAGCACTACTAGCTTTTTCTCTCGTGACAATCTGAACTTGACCACCGCCCAATGATCTGAAATCAGCAAAACACACAGCTGAATAAGAAAGACCACGACGATACACTTTCAGAAATTAAAGTACAAAAGCTGTCACTGGGGCGGTACCTTTTCAAAAAGGTACATGTTGTTACCTAAAAAGGTACATATTAGTTTGTTAATTATTATCACATATTCAAACCTAATAGGTACAAAATTTTACTATCCCAGTGACAGCTTTTGTACCTTTATTTCTGAGAGTGTACTTCATGCATAGTGCATTACTCACTGTGTGCTACCTACTGTTAAAACATCGTATATAAACATAACATGACATTGAATACAGTAATACAGGCTTAGACTGTAGTCACCTGATCTTATTACACTGCATCAATAAATATGATAGTTATTCATTTTTAATCCAACTTTGTGTCGAAATATTGGAACTGATAGCAGTCGGATCACATAAGTCAAAAAAGAGATGTTAAATAACACAGATGAGATCGTGTCTAGTTTATGTCACACTGGAAATAACCGCTGTTACTGTTAACTAAAATAACAACTATTAAAAATCATTTTCAGTGAATTTGTATTTTATATATTATCAACTATATATTTAAATGAAAAACTTTAACTTTTAATTTAATTATCTAAAATCACTATATATTTTTTAGACATTACAATTAAATAAATTAAAGCTAAAAAGACAAAAATAAACACACACACACACACATATATACATATAGTAAATGACAAAAGCACAAAAAAATGACTAAAACACAAAACAAAATAAATAAAAAAAATATGAAAAGAACTCAATGTATACAATAGTGTACAGATAACACTAAAATAACACTTTTATAAAATGGAAGTGCATTGCGAGATATATTTTGACAAATACAGGAGGTCATCCGGGTATTTGAAGAAGACTATGTGCATAGCATGCATGGAGCAGAAAGAGTAGTGTGTCTTACAGCACAGCTGTGGCTTCGGCGCTCTGCGCTGCGTCAGATGTTTTGACAGCGGCTCCATCAGATGTTTGTTGGACTGACGCTGCATTCAGCCGCTCTCTCTTTTTACGGGCCGCCTTGCTAGCAGCGGCAATCCCTCCGTCCTCAGCACTATTTGAAGAGGTTTTCTGAGTGACAAGGGAAGCTGTGGTCTGCTCGTCTGTGTCTTTTGATGACGTCTCCGTGTCTGACGGATGAGTTTGTTTGGAGTCGTCAGTTTTGACCGAGCTTCTCTTACTCTGTAACAGAGTGAAATGCAGTTTATATTTCCAGTCCTATAATTAGTAACGTAAATTTAAACACAAAAACCACATCATTAATACAGGATATTTCATATTTCAAGTGATCGACTTGAAATTATCATTTACATTAATATCATATAGATTCCTATTATATTTATATTTTAAAAATATATAACATTTACAGCTTTTTTTATTATTTAGTCATTTTTAATTAGATCATTTTTAATTTTTTATTATTTTAACAATACAAATCTAAAGAAAACAAGTCAACAATACATGTTTTTTGATGAAGTAGAAAAATACACGGAAAGAGAAATTCAATGCTGTATGAATGTTTAGAATACATATTTTCACTGTATGCTTTGCTTTTATTTATTTATCTGGAATGAGCATCAGACATGAGTAAGCTGAGTAACAGCAGCATGGCTTTGAGGACTCACGGGTGCCACCCATTTCCCTCCGAGGTGCTGTCCGCAGTCAGGGCACTGGGGCGGTTTGTGACGGGTGACGTATGAGAACACACACCCGGGTGTGGTGCAGTTCCCCCGTCCTCGCCGCGTGTATTTGATGGGCTGAAAACAGAAATGATTTGACAGTTACATGCATTATGCACAGAAAACTGGAAATAACTAACGAAAAAACAAAAAAACGACATAACCTAATACATTTTTAGTAAATAAAATATCTTAACTAGAACTCACATTTTATCTCAGCTTATTTCTCCCTCAAGTAGAGACCTTTACCTTTAAATACTAAAATAAAATAAAAACGACCAAACACGCAATGTTAGTTTAAGCCAAAATTGTTTTACTGTCTAAAATAATTCTAATGTTTTACATTTTATAATATCTATATTTACTTTCATTATTACTATTTTTTAGTCAAATGATTAATCATATCCAAAATAATAGTTTTGGCTTACGTTTTATGTGTACTGTGTATATTTCTTATACACATATATAAAAAAAAACTACACACACATACAGTATATATTTTGAAAGAATTTATGTTTATAGATTTATATATTTATTTACCTATATTTTATATCACATATAAATATATTTAATATATAAACATTTTAATATTTCTTTTAATTTGTAATAAATTTCAGTTTTTAATTATTATTATTATTATTATTTAATTTCAATTTTATTAGTTTAAATATTAAAACATAAACATGTATATATGTGTGTGTATATATTGAATAGTATAATATATATTATTTAGAAAAGCATAATTGTAATAAAAATAAATAAATAAAAAATGTATAATGCTCTAAAATAAGTAAAACAAAAAAACATTAAAAATACAAAAAAAATGAACACAACAAAATTAGAATACTTTAACTAAAATTATTATATATTTTCTTCAATACTGCAGAAAACTCATTTAAAATAGTAATAAAAACTATAATAGCATTTAAATGATAACACTGGTGCACAGATTTATTTGAGGCTGTTTGGGAATGAATTGTGAAAGTGTTGATGAAGTTTGCTTGTTTGCCCTTTTTAAAGAAACTACACAAACTTTCTACTGTTTGACTATTTTGATAGTTTTGTCTAAGTTTGCAGGTCTGGGTCAGAAGGAAGTGACTGACCTATATAAAAAGTGCTTGTTTTGTAAAAAAAAACAACATAGTGCTGTTTATTGCTATGACAGATGATTTACTGACCAGTTTAAACGAGGGTTTGGGTTCTGTTTTGACAGTGCTCACTAACGGAAACATCATAATAGGACTGGCCGTGTTAATCCCTTTATTCTCCACAAGACCCTGAAAAACACAAGACATGAGTAAATACCAATCACTCACTAATCATTTCTAAAGACCACCTTTATGTTATAAAGTGGATGATTGACAGCTCACCTGATTGGGTATTATGGCAACTAGATGAGTGGCATCTGCTTTGATCAAAGCCCCGCCCTCCATCCCATTCTCTATCGCTATGCCGACGTCCCCATATGACACTCGAGGCTCCTCTCTCTTGACGAGCAGAGGGGCGGCTCTGTGAGCGTCCTGGTTCTGGGATGGTGTGTCCTCGCTTAGAGCCTCGATGGCGACGCACTGCTCCGTCAGCTCCACCTCACTTCCTAGAGTCATGGGAGATACCAGTGTCTCCAGCGGCGGGGCCTGAGGGGCTCTATCCACGGCCCCGTCCACCAGAGCGTCCATCTCACCGTCGCCCTCGATCCGCTCGCCTCCTGCTGAGCTCTTGGGCAGGAGCACGTAATTGGCCCTCGGGAGGATCTTGCGGAAACCTGGGACGTCCTGAGAGGAAGTGGCTGCTGACTGGCTGCTCTGAGAAAGGAGACATAAATTTAATAATTTCAAAACAAAATATGGCCTATACATGTTTTGTTGAGATTCACATATAGTAAATAATAAAAATTGAAATGCAATTTTCCTTTTACGGATTAAAAAAAGTTTCAGGTTTGCTGAAATGTGTATATATATTGATTTATTTCTTAAAAGTGATATTTTTGTATCATTTACATTCAGGTATTTTTTTATTGTATGTTATTTGCAATTTATATATTTCCTTTTTTCACTTTAATTTTAATAATAATTATTTAATTGTTATATTTTTTTAATATGTATATATAATTTTTTATTATTTATTACATTTAGTTTAGTTTTAAATATTTTAGTCCCCGAAGTTATACTAAATGAAATGAGAAATGCTGCCTTGGCAAGTAGCTAAAGTTAAGTTTCTTTAAATTTTATATTTTAATCAGTTAATGTTTAATTTAATTTTAAATAACAAAAACGTTTTTATATATATGGTTGTAGTTTTAGTTAATAATAATAATTATTATTATTATTATTATTTAAAATTAAAATATTATTAAAGTACTATGTCAACAATATAAGAATGTTATTTTACAGTCAGCACTGTAATATTATAATAGCAATATTTATGGCTGTCTTTATTTCTTAATTTTTAAAATCATCAAGCTTTTATTTTGACAGACAGACCACAGAGTGACAATAAAGCTTATTGTTTGTTGACAGCAGCCGGTTTATAAGCACTTCTCATTACTTGTCATACTTCCATTTGAAATCACAGCACATCTATTTATTATTTAAACACAGCCAAACTGATTTGATAACGCTACTGACTAAGCCATATCATAATAAGTTTTATGACAATTAATCCGGCAGCCATACATAATTACCAGGCTTACCAGATCGATGCCATCTTTCTCCATGCGCGCTCTCTCCAGGTAATAACCTCGATCTGCCACGTTCAGCCTCTTCCAGCTGTCGCTGATGCACTTGTTGATCTCAGACTGTGGCAGGTCCGGATGCTCCTGCTGGACGCTCTGATGCACGTCAAAGTAATACAGCAGATACGCCGATCTGTGACAGCAGACAAGCCGTTAGTGCAGGAAAACAACTACCTGTGATTCATACTTTTCAGTGAAGATCTACCTGGGCTTCTTGGGTCTGTCAGAGTTCTCCACGCTGCCTTTGCTCTTGCGTTTCTTCTTGGGTGAAGGAAGTTCCAGAAGCGTGTAGCAGCTCTCCACCTCCATCTCCCCATAGATGGCCTCCATCTCTGATGAAACAGAGAAAGACAATCAAGGAGAACTTTAAAATCAAGACATTTATAAATGAAAGTTAAAGAATTATCATTCAAGATCAAGATTTATTCTTTAAAACGAGTGATTGCAAGGCTTTGAAAATACTTTTGGAAATGACAGCATTGTCTTTTCATAAATACAAATGTAAAACAAATATTGAAATGCAACGTAATGTTTATTTTGATATTAGAATGATGTATTAGAATTCAAAATATGGCGTATTATATTTATTTAGATATTATATAGAAACTTATTTATCCACAAATCCACAAAAACCTACTTTTGCTAACTTTAAAATAAAAATGTGTCCTTCTTGTACAGGGAAAATTATTGATCTATATACCTTTTAATAGTTTGATGTTTGCATAACTAAATTAACTAAATGATTATGGGAATATAACAATGTTTCATAACGATAATAATTACAAATGATTTTTGATGAAAGAGAACATCACATAAAATATCATTAAATATTTAATGAAAACCAGTAATTATATGTCAATACAAAAACTATATGTATTAGCATATTTTGAATTTCATGTGGAGCTGCTCTTGACTTGTTTCGTTACATTACACTCGTGATACTAATGTAATTCAGGGAATGTTATAGTGTTACTGCTATGGAACACACACAAAAAGGTACTTTTTAATACTTTCACTGGCCTATTAGTTATCAGTGTAATACTGGAGTACAGCTGGAGCAGATGCAGGTAAACAACAGCAGCATTATTAGGACCGCATCACGTGACAACCCTCAACCGTCTTCATACATACGATACAAATATACACACATATAATAGTTTAGCCGCGGTTTATTAACAAAAACGCACAACTTAAAAGGTTAAAGCGTGTGTCGGGGTGTTTGCGGGTGTTTTATTCCCTCCCGTGTGTGTGTGTGATGTCGGTTATTGTTGAGTGCTGATACTGACTGTCCGCGGCCAATGAGCGCGTGTCTTATTGAAGCCTTACCTGATCGAGCGCAGGATCGGTCCAAACCCAGGCCGGTCTTTCCTCACACCGGCGCTAAAGCCCGGGCATCGGGGATCTGGATCGTGCGTGTGTGAGGCGCAGGAGTTGAGTCGGTGATTTAGCCTGTGTTTCCTGCGGTATAGTGCAGTAAAATGGCGGAGGAGAGATCAGATGAACAACCGGAGGCCCAATGAGAGTTTGATCTGCAGCTGAATAGCGTACGGCTTTTATTTTGCCCTCGGTATTTTTGTCTACACTGTTTTATTTGATTTTACATGTATATAAAAGCCATAGTGGCAAATATCTATGTTTATGACTGTTTCCAACGATACATAAAATTGTTCTTCCCGCCTTGGACGCGTGGGGGCGTAACGAGCCGGTTCCTCCGTATTCCAGTCTCGGCATATTTTGCACATTCTGACAAATTCATACCAACTTAAGTGTTATGATTACATGCATCTTTTACTGACGTGTAAATAGAAATAGAAAGATATAGAAAAGGTGACAAAGATTATAGAAAGATGACAAAAAACGTTATTCCGTAATACAGGACATTTGTGATTAGGCAATCGCGAAAAGCGATGAGCAAAGTAACGGTGATCACATGACATCAACCCCTTACTCAAGGCATCGCTTTTTTCTGTTTTGAGAATCTTGTATAATTGTCATTTATAAACAACACTTTAATTTTTAATTGCATTGGTAATTCTAATTAAAACATAAATAAATAAATACGAATCTATTCAAGGACAGTCAGGCGTGAGTTGTTGTGTTCGAGCGAGTCGTAATGATTCAGACCAGATGAGTCGAGCGCAGGTTGAATCGTTTGTCATTTCTGCAGTATGGCGGAGGACAAGGTGAGAGACAGTTTGTCTGTTTATAATGTATTGGCGTACTAATAAGACCAAAACGGGCATGTCATGTGTAAACCTGTTGAGTTAAGCGCTGTGCTATCCGCACGAAAGGCTGTTTGTTAATTAATGCTGTTGTTGTCAGGTTCATGCGAGTTATGCTCAGTCAGTCACTGAGTGTTTCTGAACTCCTGGCATTTGACAGCTCTCGTAGAAAACAAAACATCAAACCAAACTGACATTGAGTTAAACAGATTTCTGTTCTTCATCTGTGTGTGTTGTCTAATGTGTGTCGGTTCTGTCTCAGGATCCGGTGACTCGACTGAAAGATCTGGCTGAGCTCAAAGACCAACTGGAGGAGATCCAGAAGAAGGTGGAGAATGAGGTTCAAGCTGGGATTCCTCAGGTTTGATGCTATACTAATGATTAGTTGTTTAATATTATGGTAAATATTAAGTTGTAGATTTTTATGAATAAAATAAATTAACACTTAGGATATAATTATTATTATTATTATTATTATTATTATGACCAGTGTTATTTTAGTAATACGATACAATTATAATTAATTTTTTAATATAAATATTTTCAAATTAATTTATGTCTGATTTTTTTATTTTTTAATAAGTTATCTAAGTAGTTTTATTCGTATTTTTAAATTGGTTTGTATTTAGTTTTTTCATCTTATTTTTTGTTTTAATTGTAGTTAATTGTGTGCTTCTGGCATTTTTATGTTATTTTTGTTTATAAAGTTTTTATTTTATTTTGTTTATATAGGGTTTTAATGGTTGCACAAGTTTCAGTTTTGTTTATTAGTTTTATGAAATAGTTTTGCTGTTTTAGTGCAATAGTATGAAGTAAATGAACATTAAAAATGTTGCCTTGCCTAAATATATATATATTATGAATTTGTTTTTGTTGAGTTTTTTTAGCTAAAGTTTGAGTAACCCTTTTTTTCGGGTGGTGTTTATTTACCTGTAACAATAACAGCTAAATTAAATAAGTAAAACAATATTTTCCCACAAATATTTTATTTAAAAAGAAAAAAATATAAGTTATATGAAATTGTTGCATTTAATGCCATGATTTTTTTCTTTAGAAAACATAATCATTATGTATCTTCTTGTTGTTTTGTTTATTATATTATTAAAAATTTATTTAGTAAAAATTAATATCATGTGTACATTTTGTTAAAATTAATAAATAAATAAGTGATTTATAAAAAATAAACAACAGTCGTATTGTCTAAACATACTGCACTTTATATAAATGAAGATTGTCAGCTGAATGTCTGCATTCCTCCCAGCAGCTAAAAACTGTCTGTTTGTGTTTTCTAGGGTGGCTCTTTATTAGCATCTCCTTTCCTGAAAGGGTTCCTGGCTGGGTATGTGATTTCCAGACTGCGTTCCTCAGCTGTCCTGGGAGTGGCTTTGGGAACCTTGACAGGAATCTATGCCACTCAGAGCTATGAGGTGCCCAACATTGAGACGAGCCTACGAGACTTCCTGAACTCTCTGAAGAAAGGGCCGAGTGATTAACAGTTCATTAGTAACCCAATTCAGACTGAAGAGTAAAACATGCATTATTGCTGCTTGCTTCTGTGTCATTCAGCGTCACATCAGAGCTCCTTCCCTCCTGAGCAAATCTGTTGAGTTAGATAAAACTGTGTTTCAGTGTTTATATGTGAGTGTGGATTTGGATTTTAATAATCTAGGCTATTATGATCACGGAATGAGAATCATGTAGGGCTGCACAGTTAATCAAAATAAAACTCTAAATTAAAAGATAGCTTAGTTTGCCAATCAAATTTCAGAGGCTATCTAATTAAATAAATACATGAAAAGCATGTTTCATAGTGAACATTTAACGCTTTAAAATGAAGAAATCTAAAAAGTATTAGTATTGTAATTTTACTGTAAAAACGGTATTTTGTTATATTACTTTAACTAAATAGTTTTTTTATCTCAGAATTAAATTACAGTAATATTTATTATTATTTTAATAATAATAATAATTTGGTACAAATTTGGTATATTATAATTAATTTTTTTTATTTCTTAAAAACTCAGTTTTTTTTATTTCAGTGGAATATTACAGCAGTAATATTTCTATTAATATTTTTATTTAGTTGTCATAATATAATTTTAATATTTATGTTATTTTAATATTAGATTTTTTTGTTATTGAATACTTTTTTTATTTTTTAACAGTGGCATTACAAAGGTAATTTATTTTTATTTTTTTCTCATTGAAGTAATATTAACATTTTTATTATTGTTGCTGTTATTTTTTTAGAATGATATGGCCATATAATATAATTTATATAATAATATAATCGTGCAGCCCTACAAACTAGCACAGCAAACCTCAAAATATACACAAAAAAAAAAAAAAAACACTTCAGTTTTTACCAGAAAAACCACAATAATTTTTTCCCAAAATTGTGCAGCTCCAGCATCATGTCTGTTTTGTTTCATGCTGCACGGCTGAAGAAATACATTTGTCCCGCTGCTTTTTTTCAGTGTTTTGTAGAACTTCTCCCTGTACTTTCAGAAGCAGCTGTGGCTGACAGACGGTGAGCATGATTGTGATAGATAATGTAGGTTCATCTGAAGCAGAGCCTTTTTTCAGAAGATGCTGGCTGTGTCTCCTGCTTCTTTTGGTTTTTATTTACAGCTCCCACACTCCTCTCATCTCCCTCACCAAAGTCGACGGCCGTGTTCCCTTCAGCCCGTCGTCATGTGTGCTTCTGATCGAGTTCATTAAGCTTGTGCTTTCCTCTGCGGCTCTATTGGCATCTGGAAATCTGTCTGGTTTCAAAATATCGGCATGGACAGTGGCGCCCTACGCCATTCCTGCGCTCCTCTATGCGTTCAACAACAACCTTGTGGTGTTCATGCAAGCCTACATGGATCCCAGCTCCTTCCAAGTGCTCAGTAACCTCAAAATCGCGTCCACTGCGCTCCTCTACACGTCCTGCCTGGGTAAGCGGTTGAGATTGGGGCAGTGGCTCGCTCTGGGTATGCTCGTGGCCGCCGGAGTTTGTCACAGCTACTCCGGTTTGGATCTGGAAGCGTCGGATGAGTCCGCCGTCAGGCTCCGCATCACTTCCTGGGGTCTGCTGCTGGTGCTCGTCTACTGTTTCGTGTCAGGATTGGCTGCCGTTTACACCGAGCGGGTGCTGAAGGCCCAGCGTCTGCCTTTGAGTCTCCAGAACTTGTTCTTGTACGTCTTTGGGGTGGGAATCAATCTGGCGTCGCATCTGTCTGGTGGCGGGCAGCAGGGGTTTTTCGAGGGTTTCTCCGCTCTGGTTTGGCTCATTATCGCGGGACAGGCTGCTAACGGGCTCCTCATGTCTATCATCATGAAACACGGGACGGGAATCACGCGGCTGTTCGTCATCTCCTCTTCTATGCTGGTCAATGGAGTGTTGTCGTGGGGGCTTCTGGGAATACAGCTCACACCTTACTTCCTGTTTCCTGTGGTGCTGATTGGATGGGCCGTGTACCTGTACTACAGGTAGACCGGACGCCACTGAAGATGACTTTTCTGTCTCCTGTTGTATGTTTTTTTTTCATCATGTGCCCTCAAATATCTCTGCCTTCGTTATCCTTCTAGAAGTGCATCTTACTGTGAATGACCATCCTGTTGTCAAGACTGAATGTCTGCTGATTTATTGATTGTTTTTTTAAATGCATTATTTTATTTACAAAATAAATGTTGAATGAATGGTACAACACACATATTTATGCCATATTTCTGCAAATAAATATAATGGGTCATTTTCAGTGGCCTGGTCAAGCGTTTTTTTTATGATTAATTGTTTAGTATTTATTATAAAGATATAAAGTGCTGTCTTTTTGAACAGCGTTTTATTTATATGCTATCATGTCAACATTCTGCGTGTTTTTTTTCTGCGTTTTCATGTGTCAGTTTAATTTTAGTTTAAGTTGCAGTAATTTTTTTTTATGTTTTTGGCATTTTCATGACCCTTGACCACAAAATCAGTCAATATATATATATATATACATATATAATTTTAATTTTTTTTTTAAATGAGAGTAGAGTAAAGTAGAGATTTGCTACAAATAGGACTTTTATTTATTAATAATTTTGGTTTTCTGTTATCTCTATTAAGCTTTATTTTTATTTCTGTATATTTAATCTTACTTTAATGTAAACTTTTATTTCAGTTGATAAATCGATTTTTAATAGTTTAACAGTAATAACATCGTCTCTGATGTCTTTTGCCACTATTGAGGTTAATCATACCTGCAATTATAGCTTTAGAAAAAAGTCAATTCAAAAGGAAAATAACTATACTTTTCCTCCTGACAGATATTTTTTTGTTTTCAGGCTTAAAATCACTTTTTGTTAAATTCCTCAGACAACAAGACATCATATGTAACCCTGGACCACAAAAAACAGTCAAAAGAGTTAATTTTTGGAAACTGAGATTTATAAATCTGAATGAATCAACATTGCGTTGATGCATAGTTTGTTAGGATGGACAATATTTGACTGAGATACAGCTATTTGAAAATCTGCAATTTGCCAAAATATGCGATGCAAGGGCAATACATTGCTGTTTGTTTTCACACATTGGTCCTGATAATCAAACACCTGTCACAGATGCCCTCCGTGGACATTAAGTTAAAAAAGACTCAATTTGAGACTCTTTGAATCAGATGTGTCACAGAGTAGGACCGGGGCCTTTCCGGAGCTGCTGGATTTCCTCTTGGAGCTGCAGGTTTTGTGAGGAAAGATGTACCGCGTCCTGAATAGCGTCTAACAGAAGATTCCTGTACCTCCTCTCAGACATCTGCCTCTGTTCCTCCAGAACCTCACGAAAGGCCCTGAACACCTACAAACACCACCAGATGGCAGTAGGGGAATATATTAGAGCACATTTAATAAGAGCAAAGCCAACCAAAGTACTGCAAAGGCAGGTCAAATAAAAAAATTACATTTTTGAGAATATTTCTTAAATATTTAGGCAAATGTAAACATTTTGTGTGTGTGTATATATATATATTTATATAATTCTGTATTTGACATGCTTGTTTTTGTGCTTAATTTTTGTAAAAAAAATGTCTTGTATTTATTTTGTATTTATTATTCTTCTATTTGTTTTTATTTATAGATTTTGTAAATTGTGTGTGTATATATATATATATACTGTATATATATAATTTTTTTTCTTCTCTCTTTCTAATTAAATTTTGTGTCTAAATCTAAGAGAGCTCAATGCGCTGCGAATTTAAGAAAACACATGCAAACAGAAGAAAACGCTTGCAAACAGAAAAAAAAACACATGCAAACAGAAGATAACGCATGCAAACTGCAAATTCTCACAACGCAACCAAACACAGAGAGGCACTGCAAACAGCAGAGTCACTTTTTGAGGTCCTCTGACCCTGAAACATTTCCGTTTTGGTCCATGCTATTTGCAGCGTGCTTCTGTGTTTGAAGCACCTGTGTTGTGAAACTGAAACTGAAGATGTGTTGTCGTATTTTTCTGTTTGCATGTGTTTTCTGCAGTTTGCAGCGCGTTGAGCTCTCTCTGCCACCATACATCTCTCCTATAAACCTATTTTCAAAGCTGACTGTAAGTGGTCCTCCTAATTAAAATAGACGTTGACCTGCACACTCTCTTCTCTGAGGTTGCTGATCTCCTGCTGGTGTTCTCTTCTCTGGGTCTCCAGGTCTGCATACGCCTGCTGGTTCTCTCTGCGCAGCGCCTCGATCTGAAGAACCAGGATCTGTCTCTCTCTGCGCAGATACGACATCTCACCCTCCACACCACCCATCTGCAGACGGGACAGAGTCAATCACATGATCAGAACAGCCCAGATGAGCTCTGCTTATTTAACTCAACCAGAACTCAACTGAACGCCACAATAATAACTGCTACAGGTCTAAACAATGACAACAATTTATAAACTACATTTTATAAATGGACCAGCCAATCAGAAGCCAGGATTGGAAACGTTGGTTTTATTAAAGGGGTCATGAACTGAGAAATCAAGATTCCCCTGATCTTTTGACATTTAAGAGGTAAGTCTAAAAACAGCTTATGTAGGACCATGCCTGTTCAAGTTAGGATGATGGGGGTAAAAACAGGACAGAAAATAGCCTATTACTTCAAAATTGTATTGTTTTTTTATGTAAATCAAAATATAAAAAATGATGGCAGTTCATGACCCCTTGAAAAACACAGTGAGCTTAAGGCACACCCAAAGATGAATAGGTAAAAATGTTGATATAAATATATGACTCTGTCTCTCTTGATTTCTGTTATTCCTCATGTGTCCGTCGCTCTCACCTGCTCCTCCTGTAACTCTCTCTCCATCTTCATCAGCTCGTTCTCGATCAGTCTCTCGTGAGTCTCTCTCAGTCTCTTCCGGTCCTCCAGGAGTTTCTCATGATCTGCCTGAGAGACAAACACATGTTCTTATTTGCTTATTTATGAGTTCAATAGCATTACGTGCTCATTACAGTTCCCAGCAGGTGCATGAATTTCATAAAGCTTGACTAACATCGGACATGTTGTCACCATGGTCCACTCACAGCAGTCTGTACAATCCTCTGGATAAACAGTAATGTAAATAACGGGTCAATACTTTTTAAAAGGTTTAAGGATGTGTCTATATGCACTGAATGTGTAGTTGAACCTCAGTCCATACACTTACTTATAATATGCTACTACCCTAATACTTAAGACCACAGGGTAATTTTCATACTCTGTTATAAAATGAATACCTTGTTCAAAGCATGCATCGTAGAGTGCAAACATTGTTTAGGAAGACACAAGTTGAGTTGCTCCTACCATCTGATCAAATCAATTTATTTATGATGGCCTTTACATACATAAAATGTGAATCTAATAGGCTTCATCATGCAGTAAATCCTCAAAAAGCCTTTGAGCTAATTGCTAAAATTACAAAGAAAGAAAGAAAATGTAAGTAGAAATATATTATAACGAGACAAAAAGTAATAGAAATGTGAAAAAGCGCATTCCAAACTACTAAAATAACTCAAATGAGCCTACTAAAACTTTTGAAATATGTGCATGAAATAAAATATATAAGAAAAAAATATATATAGAACATATATAAGAAAAAAGTAAAAAAAAAACTCAAAACAAATAGAAATGTAACCTTAAATAAAAAAGGAGCCAGAAAAGAAATATGTAAAAGGGGCAAAAACCTTTAGCAAAGAGAAAATCGCATTACAATTTTACTATGATTACTAAAACTATAAAAAATCATTTTGGTCATTTAAATGAAGCTGAAATGAAACAAAATACAAATATTAGATTAACAATGACAAATAGAAGTAATGCCTCAGCAACTAACTGAAATATAATAAAACTGATTCTATAATTCCGGGTAAATTTGGTGTCCTGCCTTTCTTTCAAATGGTTATATTTCTTACTATTTTAATTAATTAATTAATTATTCTTTACTAATTGTTATGAACTACGAGATGTTACAGTCCATAACAATATAAAAAAAAAAATATATATATATATATATATATATATATATATATATATTTAAATTAACAAATATAGTA
>JAUCMU010000026.1:5564654-5577517 GCA_032275025.1 Enteromius treurensis | reverse complement strand
TCTTTAAAATTGAATATTGTGAATAAACAGATTTAATACAAATATATTGAATCACTACAACACTATTGCTGAATATATTGAATGATTGCTGAATATACTGATTAAACAGATGTAACAAAAAATATAATCCCACAGTCTGTATGCACAAATCAAGCAATGTTTACAAGCCAAAACCGTTTTAAACACATGTGGTTGGATTTTGAGAGGTCAACAGGTTATTGACTTTGTTACTTGAGGAAGTGTTATTATGGATAATGGACCGGTATTTTAGCAAGTGATAGTTTGAAATTGAAACACCTTGATAATAGATTCATTTCTTCCAAACATGCAGCTTTTTCTTCACCAGATGTTAACCGATGGACTGGACTGATGAGGATTACGGTGTTTTTATCAGCTGTTTGAACTCTCGTTCTGACAGCTCCCATACACTGCAGAGGATCCTTTGGTGAGCAAGTGATGGAATGCTACATTTCTCCAATATTTCTTTATAGTGTTCATGACTTTCATCTTTTATCTCCCTGCTTGTCCGTAAACAAACGTGTTGCTAGGCGACAGGCCCCTGCAGTCCTGCTGATGGTGGTTGTTAAAGGAGGGTCTCGGGCCAGTATTGTTCCTGAAACGCTCCCCTCCCCCTGAAGCAGGACTCTAAAACACTCTTCTCCAGTGGGAGTAGGAGACGGGCTTTATGAAGGCCACAGCACTTACGGGAATGAATGAAAAACACATTCCTGAAGGAATGTTTACACCATTCCCATTTGAATTATTTGCAATCTGGAAATAATCCATACAAGAAAGCTGTAGAAGTGATGCTTGTTGTTTTTTATAGATTGAATGTCTTATAAACCTCTATTTTCTCATTCGGGGATAGTCCAACAGAGAATTTTTGTACTTAAAGAATGTTTCTCAACAACATGACTTTAATATCTCAGCTGCCTCTCATGCACATTAAATGCTGGCTTTTGTTCAGATATTTCTCGAAAGGGGGGGAAAAAAATACTCTCCTCTAGAGTTTCAGGAGATTCAGTATGAGCATTTCTCATCTGATGATCAGGTTGCTGTTCACATTCATTATGCAGACTTCCCTGCTAAAAAAAAATAACAGCAACACCACTGAAATTATCTTGCATCCAAGAAACATGCATGAAGAAAACAAAAATAACATTCTTTTTCTTGTTTACACATGGAGGAAAGCGTATGATTATGTTGTGATACTTTTATTAATAGTTTATGTTAAGTTTAGGTATCGAGTAGGATTAGGGATGTAGAATAAGGTCATGAAGAATAAGTGCTTGTATTAAGTACTAGTACATAGTTCTGAATGGCAGCTGACTGAAAGAGGAAATCATTGAATAAAGATGGTATTAAGTTGTTTTTGTGCACATTAAAGTATTCTCATTGCTTTATAACATTAAGAATGAATCATGTCACAATGACTATTTTATTAGTGTCTTACTGTCTTTCTGTATCTTGAGCATAGTTCCACTGCTGTCTTTACAGGGTCAGAGAGCTCTTGGATTTCATCAGAAATATGTTGATTTGTGTTGTGAAAACTAAAGGTCTGAAGGGCTTGGAAGAACATGAGGGTGAGTATTAATGACAGATTTTTCATTTTTGGGTCAACTGTCTCTTTAATAACAGGCATGCTAACAAGCAACTACTTTATTAAGAAAAATACTACATACTAAAGTCACTGCATTAAAGATTTACCAAGAGATTTACTAAGTGGCTTTAAAAAAAAAAAAAAACATATATATATATATATATATATATGTGTGTGTGTGTGTGTGTGTATATACTGGTAAGCATCTTGATGCAAATCAATGGCAATGACAGATATTAATGACTCCTGTTTGGTTTTGTTGTGCAAATTTTCAAACTTTTGTGTAAAGTTTGTTTTTATTAGAAATCCCACTTTTTGCAAAGGAAGTGGCGTTTTTGTACGTACACTATGGCCCCAAAACTTTAAGAGAGCGTTCTCTGTGAGCTGGATAGTGACTCACTTGAGCCTCTTTTATTTTGGGAGAAACACAAAAGTTCTCAGCTGTGTCTCATTGATATTGTCCTGTGGTCATGTGATCTGAGGGGTGTGATGTGCTATATTGCTCTGTTCTGAGGTGTGTGTGTGTGTGTGAGTGTCAGGGCCCCTCTTTTACTTGTTTCCTTGGTCACACTGACAGACACACACACACTCACTATGGCGGCCTCAGAGACGAGCAGCTCCGTTCCCGAGTCTCCTGATCCAGAGTCCTGCGACGGACCACAGCTGGACCAGAACCAGACCCTGCAAAACCAGAACAAGAAGGAGGAGGATGAGGAGGACGAGGAGGAGGAAGGACCTGAACTTCAGGACCAGGAGCCTTCAGACCCGGAGTGTGTGGAGGAGAGATTCCGGATCGACCGGAAGAAGCTGGAGCTCATGCTGTACCGTGAGTGTTTGATTGATGACCGTAATCTGTCACGGTGTTCTGTAGAATTATTCCAGAAGCTTCATTAGTCTGTGCATGCAAATGAAACCCGTTTAGAAAGCCACCTGTCATGGATTTCCAGCTGAATGTCTTTCTGATGTGATGTTAGGGAGCGTTAGATGGATGTGGCCCGTTTGTGTGGGGGTTCTGCCGTGATGAACAGGTTTAATGGTTTGTTATCATGAGCTGTCCAGGAAGATTCTGGAGCGAGTTTCACTGCCTGCGATTCATCAACACGATCTTGGAGCCGACATTCAAACCCCTCAGAGATGAGAGCGAGTGACAGATTGAGCTTGTCGAAGCAAAGAAATGTCCATGTTTTTGTGTTGATCTGGTATAGAAGTTCAAAAGTTGGAGGATGCACAGCTCTCCTCCTAAACACGGGATCTCAGCACACTCAGTTTAACAGTGATTCTTGCTTCAGTCTTCTGTGTTTCTGCTCATTGTGTCTTTAGTTTGCTGTGTTTGCTTCTTTCAAAGGAGGTGAATGAGTTTTGCGTCAGCAACGCTTGCTTTTACATAACTTTGCTGTTTGACGCTGTTTCTCAGAAGCAGCTTTGGGGGCTTTTTCTTTTACACACACACACACACACGCTGGTTGTTCAGTCATTCTTGCTTGCAGAGCCGTGTAACCCGTAGCGATGAGGAGCAGTTAATGAAAGGAGGGATGTTCACCCTAACCCTGTAAATGTCACTCTGGGGCAAATGTGTTTAACTTTACCACCCCTTCACACACACTCTACACATGCATAATGCTTTCTATCCCTGGTCTTCTATCCCTTTACCTAAACCCTAGGCCTAAATCTACTCCTCACACAAAACGGTATGCTTTTTAGATATTCAAAAACGTCATTCTGTGTGATTTATAAGATGTTTTCCGCATGGAGACTGAAAATGAAGTCTCTGCAAGATGAAAAACTGCTGGTATAACTACGTACTAGCACCATGTATCAAACCGATACAGAAACACACACCGTAACTTCACTTATTTATTCTTTTAATTCAGCAGCCTTTACATTTTCGGTAAAGCATACAAAATATCATCTAGCCTATATATTAAATACATTATTTTGAATAGATGATGTTAAAAACAGAGTATAATTTGAACTAAATATGCTATTATGAATGCAAAACTTGCAATATAATTGAACAGTACAGTTTTAACAAAAATGCATTCAGCAGTTTTTGTTTATTTAAGAACCATTTACATTTTTGGTAAAGCATCATTTTTGTGTATATGTGTGCATTTAACGTTAAAATAAATAAAATATAACATTAATATATACATATATATATATATATATATATATACACACATATATACATATATATATATATACACATATATACATATATATATATTTATATATATATGTGTATATATGTATTTGTGTGTGTAATATATTAATATATTATAAATGTTTTAATATAAAATAATCTGTATCAATCTTTTTTTCTGTGTCTTTAGCTCCTGAAGAAGGTTCAGGACTGTCAGGCGAGGAGTTCTTCGAGAAGGTAAGTAACCAAAAGAGTTCAAATCTAATTTAACTCATCTAATACAAACCAGTGTTAATGTCATTGATAATGTATTATATCTTTGTTAATATTTTGAATTTTGTGTGTTTATATAGGTTTTAGTTTTTTTTATTATTAGTTTTAGATTATTTCTAGTTATTTTTGCAGTCAGGTTCAGCTGTTTCAGTTGCTGTATATTTTATTTCAAGTAATGAAATTGTGTTTTATGGCTTCAGTTGTGGTTATAATAACCTTTGATCGGTTCCTGATACGGGCCACATTCACATTTTCATATTTCAACATTCATAATCCTGTCAAAGCTGCTGCCATCTGCAGACATCTACAAACGTGTGCATCCTCTGGTGTATCGGTATAAAGATCACATACTGTTTTTTCTTTTCGTTTTTTTTCCTTTCTTTTGTTAATTAAGGGAAAAGGGAAAAAAGTCACTTAATATACTGACTTTGTCCCAAACACACTGAACAGATTTGCTGTAATGAAGGCAAAACTAAGCTTTGAGATGCTAATGAGTCATTGTCTTTGAGAATGGAGGATCTTTTGAATACGAGTTTCTCTTTCTCACACACTCATTGTCTTAGGTGATGAGAGAAACACACACGCAGGTGAAATGGCCATCCAAACTGAAGATTGGTGCCAAATCAAAGAAAGGTGAGTGCTGTCACACTCCTGTCATCATTTACTCATGGTCTAAACATAAAAAAGAGATGTTTAGATGAATGTCCATGCTGCTGTTTTACATACAATGACCTAAAAGTTCCAAAGCACCGTAAAGGTGTCGAAAAACTAGTCAGAATGACCCGTGTACTGTATTCCTGGAGCCTGCTTACATGCAATCGTCTTCGCCATTATTGACATCTGACCTGACGCAATGCATTTTCGTGTAGCAAGT
Organism: Enteromius treurensis; assembly: GCA_032275025.1. Classification (NCBI taxonomy): domain Eukaryota; kingdom Metazoa; phylum Chordata; class Actinopteri; order Cypriniformes; family Cyprinidae; genus Enteromius; species Enteromius treurensis. The sequence goes on along the minus strand of JAUCMU010000026.1, from coordinate 5,572,627 downwards.
CTGAATATGAGGTTTAAGAGAAATTCATGCAGGTTAAGGCCCCAAAAAATATGCTCTCTTTGGGTTTAGGTCAGTTGTTATGAACTAAATATAAACATTTATGTTAATTGAAATAAAATAAACCATCTGAAAAAAAAACTTAAACTTATTTGTATTTCGGTTAGGTGCCAAGGCAACGTTTCTGATTTTTGTTTAGTTTAAGTTGAATTACTAAAATGACTAAAGCTTATAAAATAAAAAAATAAACAGATATCTTTAGAAAAATACTAAAATATTTCATTTGTCTGATTTTTTTTTCTTTCAGATTTTTATAATTTGTCGTTTTTCTCAAGTTTTATTTCAGTTTTAGTTTTTGTAATTTTTTTGATTTCAGTTTTTCCAAATTTCAAAAGTTTGAAGTGTTACTTTGCCAACTAACTCTAATAAAGCAAGTTTAAGTTTTGTACTTTTATTTCAGTTTGGAATATAAAAAAATTAAAAATTAAACCTTGGTGAGATAAATATTATCAAACCAACTGAAGAAATTCTTTAATTATTAAAATTTATTTTTTAGCAAAATGGTATTTATGTTATATTTTTTAGGGTTTGGGTTGGTCCAGTGTTATTAAGGTAAATTAAAAGGGTTTTTTTATTATATCAACTGAAATAAATTATGCAAAATGTTACTTAACGTGAAGTACTAAAACGAATAGAACTAAAAATTTAATTAACATGAATAAAAGCTAAACAGATTAAGTACATTTTTAATTCATTTAAAAACATTAAACCCCAGATATCATCAGATGTGTTCACAGTAAAATAAATCCAAATATTAAAGAAGTGTTCTTTAAGTTTTCTTTTTTTTTTTTTACCTTTTCATTTGACGTTTAGTATTATATATTTTTATTATTGATTTTATTTGTATATTTTATTTACGTTGGTTTGAATATGCAAGTTTGAATATGCAGATATGATTTTTAAGCAGCTATTTACTTTATCAACAGATGGCCTAGTAAGTAACATGCACCGATGAATCGTTCACAATAAGATCAAAGGGAAAATTATATTCATAACGTCATCTCCATCTCTTCTTTACTGCTGACAAAAATAAAGTTTTCTACTGAATAGGTTTGGTGGTGTGGAAGTAAAATGCATTGTGCTGATGTGTGTATTTCTGTTCAGATCCTCATGTGAAAGTGGAGGGGAAGAGAGCAAACGTTCTGGAGGCCAAACGCAAGATTTTGGAGCTTCTGGAGACTAAGGTGAGGTTTGTGCTCCTTAGATTTCTCTGTTTATCTGCCTTGTGCTGATCTCACAGCAGCCCATCTGTGCACAGGTGAATAAAGTCACGCTGAAGATGGACGTCACACACACGGAGCACTCTCATGTGATTGGGAAAGGAGGCGGGAACATTAAGAAGGTCATGGAGGACACTTCCTGTCACATTCACTTCCCTGATTCAAACCGGAACAACAACGCCGGAGAAAAGAGCAACCAGGTACTCACTATTGCAGCATATTGCATGCTACATATTTCGAGTTTAATGTAAAAATGTAAGTAAATAAGTAACTATATACCTGCAGGTGTCAATCGCTGGGCCAGTTCAAGGGGTGGAGTCTGCCAGGAGACAGATCCGGGTCAGTGACTCGTTAACATTAATATTCATAGTATTCATGCTATATTCAAGCAGGAATCAGAATTCATATATTAATATGAATATGTGCCTTAGTTATATTTCACCTCATAATCTGAAAGAAAGAAAGAATTTTCTATACATCATGGTAATATTTGTCATGCTACTTCATTAAAATTTTAAAAAGAGACTGAATGAAAATCTAATCAGAATTTGAATAAATCGAATCAGTCATTCTAATATATATTCATTACATTCAAATACGTGACTTTATATTCAACGTTCATATATTTAGATTCAAATATGTGTTTTACGCATGTGTGCACGTGACTCTGATTTGCAGGACCTGCAGCCCCTGGTGCTGACCTTTGACCTGCCTGTGACCCTTGTGGGGGGTGTGGTGTGTGACACGGGCTCTCCGGTGATTCAGCACGTGGCTCATGCATTCGGAGTGAGCGTCAGCTTCAGGACACAGCCCAAACTCTACTGCAGCACCTGCAGCGTGAGAGGAACGCAGGGGAACGCTGCAGCTGTCAAGGTGATGCTCGCCCTCACACCACACAGCCCCAGCCGCATGCAGCGTCAGTAACTGACCTTTGACCTCTACAGAAGGCCACCTGCGTCCTGATGGAGCTGCTGCTGGGCTCCGAGGCTGTGGCCGGGGTCACGGGGGTGATGGTGAGCACACAGCTGGACGTGACCTCGCAGCAGCACCTCTTCCTGTTGGGTCAGAACGGAGCCAACTTCCTGACCGTCATGCATCAGACGCACACACAGATCATCCTGCCTGACCTCAGCGCCCCGCAGCACACACCTTCGCTGCTGATCCAGGGCACGGCCGATGGAGTGTGTGTTGCCCGACAGCAGCTCATGGTACAGACCCCCGTGGGTCCCACTTTGTGTCCCTAATACCTGTGTACTTACATAGTAATTAGATATGTACGTAGTTATTAACCACAGTATAAGGTACATAGTATCTACAGTGTTTATATTTGTGTAACCACACACATTATGGTATGTGAAAGTACAAATGTGTAACAGGACTTTGGTAAAACTTTTTTCACTTCATTAAGTACTCTTGTACCAGGAATTGTGTAGGAACTATATTTTCAAACAACAGTATTTATAAGAGTAAGTGGAACGCGGGTGATCCAGGGGGTGGAGCTGGGTAGGTTTAGGGATATTTAAAGTGGGATAAGTTGGATCTGGAGTTGGTGCACCACTGTAATACAAGTGTACTTACATGGTAATACCTCAGGAACTGACCACTTAATATAACATTCTGGACACCAACCACAATTAATATGTAAAACCTAACTTACTGGCTACTTAATATAAAGTGTAACACCAAAAAGTGCTGTTAGTCCTGTTACACATTTGTACTTTCATTACCAAAAAGTGTTGATACCAATGTCCTGTTACACATTTGTATACCATTCTGAGGGTTGTTCCATGTGTGTTACATATGTCTTGTTACATACTACATACACATCTAGTTACTATGTAAGTACACAGGTGTTAGGGACACTTAATATAAAGTGGGATTAAATTCTACAATAATTTTTATTAATATTTTCAAAAAATTAATGTTTTAGTATTTTTGTATTGTTTTGCAATTTTTATTTATTTATTTAATATTATATATATATATATATATAAAATATTAATATATACATATATAAAATAAAATTTATAAATGCAAAATGATTTTTAGGATTTGGATTTGGGTTGGTCCATTGTTGTTATCATAGACGTAAACTAGAACCATTAAAAATAAATTAGAGAAATAATAGAAAAAAAAGGATAATTTAAATAAAATAAACATCCATTTAAATAAAATAAACTAACAGACATTGTTTATAATTTGAAGTTTTAACATTGCTAAAATGAAAGAAAAAAAAGAAGTAGATATTAGTGTGTTTGTGTGTATATTATATAAATATGTATATATAATAGTATATGAAGAATTAATTTGCAAAAACCGATACCTTTGTTATTTAATAATCATATTTTTCATTGTGCATTCCAGTTAATCTGAATCAAACTGCAGGTGTTAAAAAATAATTTCAAGTAAAAATAAAAAGAATGCAGCTAACCAACAATAAAACAAATAAACTAAAACAAAAAAACGGTTCCTGTTTTTGCAAAAATAATTCGCAATATAATAGTTTATTAGTAATACTGAAATAACATTGGTCAATCTGAACTCGTTATAATTAACAGGCAATTTCTTCCAAAGTGCTTCTTTCACATTCATCAGTTATTTTATTTTCAGTGCAATAACATTTTAAACATCATCACATTATATCAACACATCAGTGTTTCTGCATGCCTAATGGTGTGTGAAAACATGTCTATCATTCAGTCATTATATACCGTGGCTTCAGACAACATGTACAGTGTGCCCCTGTAAAAGACGAAATCAAAAAGTAGTTGCATTAGGAAATATCAAAGCACATGTCATTTAATAAGAAAATAGAATACAAACACACAATTCTGACAGGATTACGATATACATGACGCTTAGTATACAATAAAAAATAGACATTTGTCATGAAGTCCATTCCTCTGAAGTGAATGAACGTGAGTATATGTGTTGATCTCCTGCTGCTGCTGTGTTTTCTCCTTCAGGACTGTCTGCCCGTCTGCCTGATGTTTGATTTGAAGGACGAGGAAGAGTCTGACCCTCGGAAACTCACTCAGATGATGCAGAACCTGGGTGTTTTTATCAGCGTCAAACCCAAGGTCAAGCAGACAGCGAAGGTACTGCAGCAAAGCTCCCATAATGCACCTGTCACCAAAACAGGCGTGCATGCAAATTCATAGACTACAATTACTCTAATACATTTATTTCTTGATCAGAATCAGAAGAGCTATGTTTTTGAATACCTATGTATGAAAAACAAACCTAGGAATAACACAGTAGAGACGGAACATAACACTAACATGAGAAGAAGAAAAAATGTAATTTAAATCATCTTTAGGGTCGTTCACACAAACAACGCATTCGTTACCTTCACATGTTTCATCAGTTCACTTTTTGGTTATGGGTTAAAAAAAGCAATGTGTGGATATATGATGAGTTAGTTTTTAAACTTACTCTTATTGCACAGCCAACTTTTTAATATTTATTCATGAGTGAATCAATATCATGGATTAAAGTTCAGTGCTTTCTTTCTTGCGGTAAATTTTGATGTTTTTGTCTTTGGGTCATATTTCACACTTTATTGATAAAAACAACACTGTAAAATGTATAATAATAAAAAACAAGTTGTAAAATATAATATTTTTCTCATAGAAAATGAAAGAATGTCATAACTACAACTGACGTCATATACAAATACATAAACAATATTCAAATATGGTGTACTATTTTATTCATATGATATTATTAAAGTAAATTGGATTAAAAATAAACGTGCTACAGTGATGAAAAAATTGTTCACAAATTAAAACAAGGGATTTACAAAACTCTTTAATAGCGTTTGAATGGATGAGTCTAAGACTTCATGTATTATTTTGTATTAAAGATCTTTTAAAAATGTAATTTATTTAACAATTTATTTTGTTTTTTTTTACCTTTTTACAACAACCCTTTTTAACCATATTTTGGTGGATTTTCTTTTTTGCTTATCATATGAAATTTTATTTTATAATCATGTCCTTTTTTGGGGTGTATGATGTGTTAAATGGTAACTCTTAAGTGCATAACATATCATTTTATTGCGTTGTATTGCTGTTGTTTTTTGTTATTTTGCATATTAGGTGTTTAATGATAACTCTTTAGTGTCTGCTCCAGTCAGTGGTTGTTAAGGGTTTGGAGAGGAACATCGGCAATCTTTATGAGGCCAGGCGTCTGCTGCTGGGCATGGACTGCACTGAGGTTACTATGACGACCAAGAATGTGTCTGAGGTGACGACCAAGAGTCCAGTGGACCCTCTGGTGGCCAATAGTGGAATCACAAGCTACTGGATTAATGTACTTTTGCAGCAGCTGCGTCTTGCTGAGACAGGTGTGTGTGTGTTTGTATGTGTGTGCACTTTTTCCTCTTTAGTTCCACTCACGCTTGTTTGTTTTGCTAACTTCTTTAGGTGCTGCGCCCTCTCCTGATCCCACTGTTGGCTCCCTCTCTGGAAAGCCCCGCCCCTTTCCTCCTCCTGGATTGGCTGTTTCCTCAGAAGATGGACGGATAGGAATCATAGGAGTGGAATCTAAATTAGAAAAGGTTTATAATGGGCATACTAGTGCATATCACCTCTCCAGAAAGTGTTTGAACCCACAGTTAAAATCAAATAAATACATAAATGATAATAATAAGGACGTATATAAAATATGTGACATTATTATATATTCTATGACATTTTTAACGTATTAAATTAATAAAATATCATTTTAATATGAAAATATTAGTTCTGTCAAGCGGTTCATTGTGAGTAATTGCATTAAAAATTAGTTTTTGTTTACATAATATAGGTATGTTTACTGTGTTTACATATTTATTATGTCAAAATTATACAGTACACACATACAGTATGTATTGAAAATATTTACATGTAAATATACATGGTACACACTCATGTATCATGTAAAAAAAAACTTTTATTTGGGATGCGACAGCACTATAAATCTTAAAATTGTGAAGTATTTATACATTTGCTGCTTTCAATTTTTTTATGCTGATTTAAATAATATAAAAATATTATTAAATATGAACATTATTCATAATAATTATTGCATTAAAGTAAAGATAATTTGAATTAATTTAAAATACCAACAAAACTAAATTTCAGGTTCATTATGATCAATAGTATTGAGAGACAAAATATTAGCTTCACTGCTAATAATAATTTTACAATATTAAAAAAAATCATCCTCTCAAATAAGGTAATTCTGCATTTTTACACGCAGTTTTGGTGTAAAAATGGCTTAACGTTTGGCAGTCCAATTAAATAATGAGTTAAATGAGATGTAATAAATCATGGTTGATGTGATTTCCACTTCCTTTGACACTTAGGAAAAGTCTTGTTGAATGCGTTGTATTGTGATATGCAGTACAGTATCTCAAGATGTTTAGTTGTAGTTGTATAGAAATATATAGGATCGTACTTACTGATTGTGCAAACTTATATGCTGCTTATATATCCTCAATTTAAATATGCATTTAATGAAATGCTAAAGTAAATGACATTCACTGACTGTAAACAATAAACAGAGAGAAAGCTTTTTTATTCAGTTGGTGTTGTAATTGTATCAGATTTTAGAGACTGAGGATCAGCCGACACTGTCAGAGACGGAGACCTGCGTCACGCCACATGCAGAGGTCAGAGAGGTCATTGCCAAGTCGACGGTCTCATCAAGGAGAGGCAGCCAATCAGAGGCCTCTTGGGAGCCGAACCCACCGCTCACGCTGGAGAGGTAAAAGCCTCTGTCCTGAACAGACAGTCAGACGATGCTCTTGAATATTATTTACAGCACTGAATGAAGCTCTGTGCGTGTGTGTGTGTGTGTATGTTTCAGGTCAGTGAGAGTAGAGGTGGATGGTGTTTATCTGAACCGAGACAGACGCTGTAGTCTGAGAATATTTCCATCTGTGGAATCTAATAATGAGGTAAAGTCCTTTCACATTTTTAAATGAAAACAAAACTGCTTGCTGTAAATGTATTGGATCCGCTGTGTGCATGTTTTTTTTAGAAAGACTCTTGTCAGATTTAGCTCAGTTAGCATAAAATGATTTGTCTTAATGGGTTTTTGCTTAATGTTTATTTGAACAGGATTATGAATATGAGAGAAAGAAGCTTCTGGCAACTCAAGGTGTGTATTTTTTTTTATTGTAGGACTTAAAACACTAGTGTGAAAAGATGATTGATCATTTTATATATCATGTATCATATGACATATTATAGTTTATTAAAGTATATATTATATAGCATATATAATAGAAATGATGAAGCACATTTTAAAACAACTTAGTTGTTTATTTTATGATAATTAAACACATTATTTATTATTTATTACTAAGTCAATATATAAAATGGTGTTTCATTAGGATATAATTTAATAAATGCATGTTATATATAAAATATTTATTTATAAAATGTTTTATTGTATTAGAATATACTGTGTATGTTTTTGTCTTTATTATAATTTTATTTTATTTTATTTTTTTTAAAGAGTATACTTTTCTAACATGTTCAGTTTTATGTACTTTCCTATGACCTGTATATATTATGAATATAATATACTGTTTTGAAAATACTAAATATTAAAATGCATATATATATACATATATATATATATATATATATATATATATATGTGTGTGTGTGTGTGTGTGTGTGTGTGTGTGTGTGTGTGTGTGTG
>JAUCMU010000026.1:5540153-5557152 GCA_032275025.1 Enteromius treurensis | reverse complement strand
CCTGAGCGCAATCAGTGCACGCCAATATTCATTGACCTTTAGTAAAAGCTCAAAGACAAATCGGTCTCCCATATGTAACGTCGAAGTGATTCGACTGAAAGGGTAACTTATTCTCGTAGCACGGAAAAAAACGAAGTTGATCCACTGATGTCACATGAACTGTTTTTTATTAAGTTTTTGAATCTGGGATCATTACAGTTGTGTTGCTGTCATCATCAAAAATATCTCAATTTGTGTTCTGAAGATTAATGAAGGACTTATGGGTTTGGAACAATATGAGGGTGAGTAATTAATGACAGAATTTTCATTTTTGGGTGAACTAACATTTTAAATTTCAATAGAAAGTATATATACTTAAATATAAAGTTCAAAAGAACAGCATTTATTTGAAACATGAATCTTGTACATACATTGTAACTTTTTTATCAATTTAATGTGTCCTTGCAGAAGAAAAGGAATAGTAGTCAAGACTGTAAATTGTTCAGCTCAAATTATATTTGACACAATTTCTTATTTCATATTTTTAGAATTGAGGCGAGTGGAAGAGACATAGACTCTTAGAAACAAAGGGGCTTCAAGATGCCATAGAAGAACCTCTTTGTCTAAATGGTTCCACAAAGAGCCTTAAAAATCTAAAGAAGTTTCTTCAGATTATAAAAAAGAAAGAAAGAGATGGTTCTTTAAAGAACCTTTGACTAAATGGTTCTATATGGATCCAAAAATGCTTCTTCTATGGTGTTGCTGTGAAGAACCTTTTAAGCACTTTTATTTTTAAGAGCGTACAGAAGTAAAACTTGCTGTGTCATTTTTAGGCAATAGTCCTTTTCAGATTTATTATTCTAATAACAGTTTCCCAGAAGAACAGAAGTTGTTTTCAAATGAGATTTTTTAATAAGATTTTTGTCTGGTTGTAGTCGTGGAGTTCACAGAGTGGAAAGGAACGTGGTTGGAATGGCAGCGACTCAGAAAACTGGAGAGAAAGACGTGGATCTTTGTCGTCATCCCCACCTCCATCATCATCCTCATTCACTCCCTACAGTCTGTCAGCATCCCGAACAAGCAAGTGTGCTGCTAAACTCACCGCTCTGCTCTTTAATTGCAGAGGGTGTGACATATCTTGTTTAATTAGCAGTAACGATTAAGTTAGTTGAGCTGCTCATTACACAATTTAATTCTGCCAGCAGCTTTATTTCAAGGTGAAACAATCACTTATGCTGAAACACGTCAAGATTAAGGACCTACTGGGAAATTAAAATATTATGAGCCTCTCATTTGTGACCTTTGACCTGCAGCTGAGGGATACCTGACCGGCTCTGAGGGCGGGGCATCCAGACATTTGATTGGCAGGTCTCCCAGTCCCTCCCACGCAGACGATCTTATTGAGTTACTGGCACAGCTGGGTTTGGAGAAGTACATCGATATTTTCCAACAACAGGAGGTAAATACACAACCCCCCCCCACACACACACACACATGTCCCAGACGGCACACCCACAGACGCCCACGCCGCTGTTGTCTGATGAATATCTGGCTCTGAGCGCTTTTAGGGGTCAGAGCGCACAGGTTTATTTCAGTCTGCCGGGAAACAAAGTCATGTCTAAAGGTTTGAGATTGAACTAGTCAGTGGGTTTGCCAAAGTTCAGATCTTTAAATACTCTGAGTTTAGTTTGAGCCGGTTAGTAGCAAGCAAACTAGATTTCCTTGAGAACTATATTCTGCTCTGTTTTCTGTCTGTGAAATGAGCACTTACACTGCAAAGAATTTGTTTTATTCAGTATTTTTGTGTTGTTATTCTGGACAAATATCCTTAAATCAAGGTATATTTATTTGAGATGCAAAATTACTGACATTTATTAAGAATATATTTGACAAAAAAATATATTTTTTTACTAATAGGTAAGAAAAGGTAAGGAAGAGTAAGAATTATATAAAATTATATAAGAAAGGTCAGAATTATATAACTTGTTTAGCCTTTGAATTAAGTTTTTTTTTGTCTGATTCTTCTGGCAGATATTTGTTTGTATTTGAAGTATAAACTAAGTAGTTGTTTTTTTACTTAATTTAGTAAATATAATTTACTTAATAAGTAAATATAGTTAATATAAAGACATTGGTTTGTTACACTTTACACATTTTACTTACAATAAGTTACTACAAGTCAAATTCTAAATTTAATTTGCAACTACGTGTCGACTAACCTTCTGAGTAAACAGTTAGTGTAGATTTAGGGTTAGTAAAATGAGTTGACATACAATTGGAAAGTTTCTCATTGTCAGAATACAGTAGCTTATTTATTTATTTATTACTTTCGAGTTCGCAACAAATGTAGCCTTTAGTAAATAATAAAATGTCTTTTTCTTCTGAATAGGTTTATTTTCATGACCCCCTTAGCAGATATTTTGTTTCTCAAATAAATGCAGCTTTATTTAAGGATGGATTTTTATATATTTTATAGACTGAAATTTATTTCTGTGCAATTATTTTAATATTTTTCATATATTTTTAAAGATTATTATATGCTTTTTTTTAATTATTGCTTTATGTGTTTGTGTTCTTTGAAAACATTATACTGCTAAATGGATGGATGGACAGATGAATGGATAGATAGACACACACACATTTACACACAGAGACTGTGAATATGTTCTCTGGTTTGTCAGATTGATTACCAGACGTTCCTGACGCTCTCAGACGAGGATTTGAAGGAAGTGGGCGTGAACACATTTGGAGCGCGCCGCAAGATGATCCTCGCCATCACGGGTCACTCTCATTAACCAAACTAATGCAGAATTCCATTTGATCATCTTGGATGAATAAAAACACTTGATGAGTTTTCAATTGAAACTTTCTTCCCTCAACAGATCTGAGCAAAAAGAGGACGTTTTTTCCAGAGGTGTCCAGCATGAAGTCGGGATACCTGGAGGGAGGCGCGAGTGGCCGTCTCCCTCGGATCATGAGCGAGGACACAGCTGCCAAGAGCAACCGCTGGTGACGGAATGGTCTGACCGCTGCAGAGCTTCCTATAATGCCCCTGGGGCCGGTTTGTGCTTGCTGTCAGGTGGTCCTCTGGGACCAATCAAAGTGTGACATGATAGATGATTTCCATATAAGACAGAGAGGACAGATGTGCTGTGACTCTCAGAGGAAACATGCAGAGAAGTGTGACCTTCAGTGTGAACCGACCGACTGTCCGTCCAGAACCCACGCTTAGTATGCAAGTCTCTGACTCTCTACCTCTGCTACTCTGTCTGCTGCTCCTCTATGCAAAACTTCATTTCCTTTACGTATTGTTCCAAAATGAGAATACTTTGATTATGCTTTAATGTCAGTTAAATTTGTTTCTTCTATTAAATGAGAACCAAAAACACAGTTTCCTGTATTCATTTGAAGTAATGTTAAAATGAACAAAACTTAAAGACAAAAAAGTAAAATTGTTAGTTTCATGTAAATATATATTTACAAACCTTCATTGAAATTAAGATATAAAATAACTAATTTCAGTTATTTTTGTGACGTAAAGGTTTTATTGATTTTTTTTCTAAATACTGATTTTTAATATTAGTTACTTATTAAAAGGGTTTTATACAATATAATAATATTTAAAATAATTATTTTAATTTCAATAATGTTGTGGCACAAACATAAAAATAATAAATAATATTTATTTTACTGTACATTTTTTGTTACACAATAGCTTAATTAAAACAAGTAATGAAACATGCATATATCTTTTTTTTTATGTAAATACTTTTTGTAGCATTACCTGCATTGGTTTTGGACACAAAACATTTATTAAAATAAGTAAAACATGATTTTTATTCAAATAATTTTTGTGACACAAAAACCTGAGCCAACAGAGGGCGTCCTGTCACTGTCTGTGTCTCTATGAGAGCTTCAATTTTGTGCATTAAAACTCTTCCTGGAAAAAAAAAATTCTAGGAAATGAGCAAATGATGTAATTTCATAACCTTTAAAATTACCAGCTTGGGCAGAGTTCTTGGTTAAATAAATATACTGTGTGCTAAATGAATAATTAGCTGCTTTTATTCAGCAGAGAAAAATATGAAACTGCTCTCAATATTTTTGGCGTTGCACCCCATTGCACAAGTGAAAGTTTTCAATTAAAATTATCTGTGGTGAGTGTGCTCAGCTTTTTTCTCATTTACAATTTAATGCATCCCTCGTCTGCATGTCATTCAGCTGGATTTCTCAAATACATCATGCGGATTTCAGCTGTGTCAATATCTGAGCTGGGGCTGATGGGGATTTTCACACTCTAACACTTTAAAAGAGTAAAATGTTAACAGCACATAATCAGAAACCGCATTGACCTGCATTACCCATGTTAAAATATTGCCACTTAACATTAACAGCATTAAGTCAATGGAGTGGAACGGAATAAATTAAACACACAAAAACACACGCACTCTGCTTGATACAGAGAAACTGCCCGTGTCCATGAGCGTCTCACCACAAGACATTGAGTGCTTTAATGATGACAACTCATGAATAAGCCACTGCAGGGTTAGAACCGTCAACCTTTTATTTACCACCAGCGCAAACATATAACTCACAACATGGCTTTGAGTTTGGGTGACTGTAGTGCTAATGCACTAATGCACACACAACTGTCATCAGTTCCATTACAATGCATTTATTGATAAATTATATTGCAAGCTGTCTTAAAAGGTCTAGCATGATGTATTAGAGTAGAGCTCTCTAAATTGTCTTAACACAAATGAGTTAAGTCTGCTACATATTCTGTCAGATTCAGGGCTGCATAAAAGCCAGATTAATGCAGCTCTCATCTACCTCGGAAGTGGCTCTGATGCGGTTTTTCTTAAGTAATAGTCATTTTTATTTATAATTCACCATATGTATATATATATATATATATATATATATATAAATGCGTTTTCCTCACTTTATATTTTAGTGCATAGAAGCACTTAGTCCCTTTTCTTCAGGTTACATGTCAGCCCTGCTATCATACAGTACCATACAGAATAAAAATAAATAAATACATATAAAACAGCTAAATTACCACTATGAACTCTCAAAGTAAAAGTAAGTGTCTCCTCTTTTTATTACTTCGTTATATTATGATGGATTTGTTGAAATGGAATGAAACAAATACCCATTTTGTGGAATGAGTCTCAAAACATTGTTTCTGCATTAATTAATTAAATTAGATTATACATGTTACTTCCTCTGAACATTCAAAACTTTCAAACTAGTTTTTAGTGGTTTTAGTGAATGTTTTTTTTTTTTTTTTTTCCAAACATCATGGGAATGCTACTTTTAAATGTTCCCTAAACGGGTAAATATCCAACCAAACACGCTCCACAATGTATAAAAAAATGTTTTTGTACTTACATTTATAGTTCGTTATTAAACACAATGCCTTTGTTTCCCAAGAGCTCAAGTACATCGTAAACTTAAGCGACGTTCAGCTTAGGTTTACGATGCTTTTGGGAAACACAGCCCAGATAACTTTAAGAAATTTGCTGTTAATGATATCGGAAACATGTTCGTTTAGACTTTAGAGAACTTTGCTAAAACCTTCTAAAAATACGTTCCCTGTTAGCTGGATTAATTGTTTTAAGCCCATATGCTTCATGTACGAAGTAGTGTTTAGCATAATCCTTTAATATATTATCACGATGTAGCTCAAAATTCCCATAATTATTGGCAAATGGCGCACATTTAAGAACAAACAGTGTACTTCCACTTTGCAAAGTGTATGCACCCATCAGAAGCGGCTGGTGTTGTGGTGCTGAACGGACAGCTCCCTACAAATATCAGTCTCGCGCGTTATGTATACTAATGAGCTTAATCTATTGACTTATTTATTCTCTTTAATTAAAAATGAGCCAATATTCCCATCACTCCCTCCCCTCAGCTGAATTCACTGCAATGGACAGCAGAGCCATTATAGGCTGATTCCAAACGAAAACCGAGGCTGGTTTTAATTTGTTAGCAGTGATCAGGGAGCGTGTATTGATTCCCTCCGCACAGCACTGGATGTTTTACAGCTTAAAGTCAACACCTGCGTATTACCTCCAGCACACCTCAACCCCCGCGTTTATTCCCGAGTGAATGCACCACTCCCTTTGTTCTGCATCGTCTCTGAGACTGAAAGACTCGGTGCGTCCCAAATCGCATTGTATGACGTTTTATAGTTGTGCATTCACACCAAATTACCTTTAATGCATTATATTTACAATTCACAATGAAAAGAAAAAGAGCACTTGAAATACCCGGATGACGCACTTATATAAATTGGACACATGATGCACTTAACTTAAATCAGACTCTTATTATTAGTGACAAAGTAGCCTAAAACTCATACACTAACGTTACATACATGGTTGAGTAAATATAGAGTATAAGTAGGTAACACAGTGTACTGTGCGTCATTTGGGAAGAAGTTAATGTGTGAGCAACCTTGTTAAAACATAAAGGTTTTTGATCATTCTAGCGACTGCATTTGTTTTGGTTATGTGAGATTGAGTCACGTGATTATCATCAGCTTGGAGAGAGAAAGGGAGAGAGCGATAAGTGGGCGGAGTTACGGTGAAGAGTGGGCGGAGTCGCTCACCGTTCCGTTACACGGGTCCGTTTCTCCCGGTTGTGTTCAGTGCAGCAGCTGCGGGGATCTGAGGAAACTCACTCACTCACCCTCCCGTGTCTCGGATACTTTACGTTCCCGCCCGGTCTCCAGTCACCCGCTCGGGAGCAGAGAACCGTCCCGTCTTGAGGTGAGTGAAGCGAATGATGAATAACGTCTGAATGAAATGAAGCCAATTAACGCAGACGCCAGTGGAGCTCGCGCTCAAGGAGCCGCGCGCGGGAAGCGCGACCGTTAAAGTCCGTTGTAAGATTGTCTCCTCAGAGACGATTAATCCTATCAAATGGACATATTCAGCGGATTTATAATCCAGAAATAATCCGCGCCCTGCCTGCGAGGCTCTGGAGTTGTTTATTGGATAAGAATCAGACAGTGAGCTTTTTAATATTTTATATTTTGGGCGTGTGTGAAACGAAGTCCTCTCAAACTCAAAAAGGGTTGACGTCTTTACCTCAAGTGCCCCGCGCCAATTTTAACTGCTCTGTTTTTCGCTCTCTCTCCTCCAGATGATGCTGGGTCTCGGTCTGTTCGTGTCCCTGGTGGTTCTGACGGTGTCCGTTACCGGCAGCAGTGACGGAACCCCGCTGGACAATGATAAGTGGATGAGCACCGTGTCCCAGTACGACAAGAGCAAATACTGGAACAAATTCCGCGACGTGAGTTTTTCGCTGCATTTTCTCCTGCTGCTGGGACACTCGTGTGTGTGTGTGTGTGTGTTGTGCTTTCCAAATAGGGACCAAATGTCTCCTCAAAGGTCTTGTAGTTATTATAATTAGCTTAATTTAGAACAGAAGTCAAAGGAAGGTCTTTGTGTTTTGTTAGCCCGCTTGGGATTTCTCTAAAAAGTCCCCTGAAGAACAGCAAAGATTACTGAACATTATTTTGTTGGCTTTGCTACAAGCTAATAGCTTTATAAATTGGCGACATAGCTTGTTAATTAAAATCTATAATGTATAAGGTGTATTTTAGGGTTAGGGGTTGTTTAGTGTTCATGATGCACCTCAAAACAATGGATATGGATTTGAGCTTGTCTGTGTTTGGCTGTAGTAGTTGGCTGGCTGTGTAGTAAGCAAACATAAAATAGCTTAAAATATCTGGTAGATAGTATTTTTGTGCTTTTTATGTAAACATATTACTCACAACCTGTCAAGAAATGGTACAGGGTGAATATGCACCGTGATCTACAATATGTGGCATATGGCAGTTGGTCAAATGATGTCTGAACATATACACAATAGCATGAAAGCTGTTAGTTCGAAAAGCTGAAAAAACAAATGTCAGGGAACTGTAAAAGCTTTTCAAATGTGAGCTAGTGCTGCAGGTATCAAGAAAGTTGTTCGTTGTGGTTATGTTTTATGATTTTATTCCAGGGTCATAAATTATGGAAGTTTTTCTTCCCTGGGATTAAAAAAGCCTGTGCTTTGAAACAGCTTTTTTTTTCTCACAGTTTGTGTGTGTATATCTATTTATCCATCCATCCATCCATCCATCAATCTATATCTATATCTATATATATATATATATATATATATATATATATATATATATATATAATGTATTTATTTACTTATTATCCTTTTTTGTGTTTATTTTACATTTTTTCTTTCAAATCTGTGTTGCACTTTTCCTAAAATTGTGAGATATAAGTTCTGAATTATAAAAAAGTAAGGATTGTAACTCTAACCCTAAGAATTTAAAGAATCACAATTAGCATTAAGAATTAAATTAAAATGAAATCAAACTAAAAAGTGAGATGTATAACCAGAGAATGTCATAATTCTGAATTTGTCTTACCATTATGACCTTTTTCCCCTCAGAACAGAAAAAAGTTAGAAATGTGAGTTTAAAAGTTGCAATTAGCATTTCTGGGTCCATATAGCAAACAATAACACAGAATTCTGAGGAACAAAGTCCAAATTATGAAATACTAAGTTTGTAATTATGACTTTTTTCTATAGAACAAGGGAAAAAAATGCCAATTCTGAGATTCTTAGTGTTGCAAGTACTATTTTTTCATTCCGTAGCTGAAAAAAACCAAAACAGAATTCTGAGATGTAAACCCAGAACTTTGTTTGAGTTAATATCTCACAATTATAAATTAATTAAAACAGTATTGTGAGATAAAAAGTCTAAATTTTTTATTACATAGAGGGGGAAAAGTTGTAAAATGTAATCCCAATTATGAAATAAAAAGTAACGGTTATTATTATAAAAAAAAATTTATCCAGTGCCTGAAGTGTGCTTCCATAATTACCACCTTAAACACTATGACATTTTACAGGTTTTCAATATCTGATTCATAAACAAGCGTAACTGGTCTTAAGATCCTGAATATGTGGTTCCAGTCTTGTTGTAGTGAGTCCCAGTACTGCCGTACACTTCAGCAGTGATATGCGTAGCTTAAGAATGCAGTCAAGGTATGCCAATTGGGATGCATCCTGTGCGCAGCGTGTATGTGTTGTGTAATCCACACCGGAGAGACTGAGATCTGGAAACCAAGCACCTGTCCAGAAGTGTGTTTGGAGGGTCTCAGCTGTGGGATCCATATGAGAGTGAGATTCGGAGGCTCTTTATATGGATGAAGTGATTGCAGGAGGTGAAATGAAGAGTCTCTTCATGTCTCTCTCTTTTGCTATGCATCTCTCTCTCCTCTCATTCTTTATCTCTGCCTCTCTTACCCTCTGTGTCAGTAATTTTTCTGTGTTAATGAGAGGTGATGATATGAATGCTGATGCGGTGAAAGACGCTTTAAAAAGGAAGGTGACAAGGACATTAGCACATAAACGAACACACACACACGCTCATATGGTTCACACTGAACAGCCGCCAATACTGGAAAAATCATTATGGGTGGGTGGAATGACCGACATCTTACATCTTGGTATGTGTAAATCACAATGTAGGCATTTTTTCCTGAAAATGCAATGTGCAAATGGTTATGTATTTAATAGCCATCTGGTAATGGTATTTTTAGATAAGCCAGTAAATGAAATACTGTACAATTAAAGGCACTTGAATTTTTCACTTTTTATTTGGAGGACACACAGCAATAAAAAAATCGGGCTATTCATAACAAATGAAGTCTGGCATCATATTTCAGTTTATATAAGTGCAAATGTTGTATTATATAAAATGGTATTAAAGAATTGATGTGAATTTAAATTTAATTAGTGATACACTACAGGAAGTTGAATTACAATTATTAATGTTGCTATTACAATTGTTGAATTACAATTAAATAATTATTGTATTGGTCTCAGTTGCAGAAATGTAGTTATGGTAAATAAAGCTTTCTGTAACCCTGACACATTAATTATTAATAAGGATGTGTATGCATTTTTTTTTTTACAAAATTGCAGGTGGTATTTCAAATAATAACAAATAATAAAACTTTTAAGTAAAAGATTTCTGGAGTGCATTTTACAAAAAAAATATTATTTTAATTAATTATTTTAATAAATATAATTATGTATTGTATTTATTGCTTTACAGTTTTCTACTTCACTAGCAGCATGTATATTGCGAAGCAGTCCTTTATTTTTATTTTTTTATTCTTTTTTTTATTTTTTATTTTTATTCTACGGTAGTGTAAAACACACATTAAGACCATTATCCAGTAGGTTCGTCATAACACTTTGCTCTATATTCGTGTACGTGAGAGTGTGTGTGGTGTGAATGTGTGTAATAACTCCACAAGCTCCATCAGTCTGTAGGGTGAGAGATGACAGGTAGTGTTGAGCCCACGGTTTAAAAGCTTTAAACTGAAGGTTTCCTGAGGATCTAGTGCAGAAAGACGTTTTTAAACACACACATGCACACGTTCATTTTGAAAGGCTTTCTGTTCCAGTAGTAGTCTGAAGCCTGAAATTAGTGGTCGTTTTAAAGGTCGTTGTGAAATCTGTGTAGGCCTGTCTAATGCAGTGCTCTGACTGAGCAGGTTTGATTCAGTATTGTTTTTCCATTCACTTTTGGCATGACTTTTCTCAGCGTTAGGTCCTCCACAGTGAATGGGTGCTGTCAGAGGCAAACAGTTGATAAAAACACCAGAATAATCCACATGACTCAAGTCCATCAATAAACATCTTGAGAAGTAAAAAGCTATGTGTTTGTACTATTGTATTTTATACTTTAAATCATGGCTTAAATACAAGTCCTTTATCTATAATATTGCTTTCTCCAGGAATAAAAAAATCAGGTGAAAAATATGCACAGATCAAGCACTAAAACAGTAAATAAGTGGGTGGACTTTTTCACTTGAGGAAGCTCTATTATGGATTATGGTGACGTCATAGTCATGTGACCTTGGTATAGTTCATTTATAGCCTACTTTTATCAAGGCAATTTCATTTATTTTTTAAGATTCATAAACATTATGCTCATTTGTAAAGATAATGATGAGGAGAATGTGTAAGAAATTAAACTTTTGTTTGCCTCAGAGTTTATTTTCTGCAGTAATCCAAAAACCACTGGTAAAATCTTGTTGGATTGTTGTGATAGATTCAGGGTGACGCAAACTCCCAGGTTGGCCTGCAAAAATGCGTCATCATTGCAGCACTCATTTGGTTCCAGGTTATGTTTGTTTACTTTTTAAAGACCAGCCAGTGTCTGTAGCTTCAAGTTCATTTGTATGCTAGTGTACTCATAAGTTGACAAGATTAACTTGCAGCAGATGTACACATTAAAAATTCAGTCTTTCTCCTCTGGGAAAACTGAACAAATATTTATCATGAGTCATCTCGGAATATGTTCTTCCCGAACTTCCTGTTTCAACAGGAAACACATCAATGCAGGAAAGAAAATTGACCTTGTCAATTTGTTTCTTTAGGAGTGAAGGACTGACTATCCTTGCTAAAGGCTGATGGGCCTGAATTGGATGGGGTTGGACAGCATGAAAATACTGGATGTGAACCCTCAAATGTGATTAATGAAATGCTTTAGGTTTGTGTTGTGCAGCGTTGTGTTGTTAAAGGATGGAGATATTCTTTTGCCATTGATTTAGGTGTATGGGATTCATAAAGTCATCATTAAAGTTAGTTTTGAATACAAAAATCAATTGATATTGATAATATAGATAAAAACAGGCGCAATTTGGAATTCAGAGATCTTATAAACATTTGATAATTTGAAAAGTACAAATTCAGGAGGCGTTATTATGACTACAGTTCAATTTGATTCGATTCTGTGTCCTTTTAAGTCATTTATGAGAAAACTCAAAGGGCACAATCATGAGAGAGACCTTGTGTGTGTGTGTGTGTGTGGTATGGATCCTCTGGGGCCGCTGTGACTGCCATGTAAATGAGCCTCATTACTGAGAAACTGCTCACCGTCTAAACGAGAGGAGCGCTGAAGACAGCAGAGGAGAGGCTGGAAATTTTGGTTTTGTTGATGCTCTATTGTTCTCCAGAGGAAAGGCTGCTTGTGATTTACTGTAATCACTGGAATTCAGAGTCTTAAGAGTTTCTGTCTTTCTCTTTCTGGTTCATTTTTGCTTTTTGTTGCTTCAAAGGAAGTAGTGCTGACGTCAGTGCAGGTCAGACTTGCATTTCCACAATCACTTCAGAGATGAATAATGACCCTGACTATATTACTACAGAGCCTGCCCTCTGAGTACTGGTAGTAAGGTGCCAGTTAGGGGCAAAATTCTGAATTGAGGAACTGTCTCAGTTCATGGAATTTGAGTAACTCACAAGGGTTTGATTGCAATTTGATTTGAAGTGTCAGGAAGAAAAAAATCACTAAATTGACACGCCTATATCCGACAAACAATGCCACTCTCTTTCTTCTCTTTCTCTTTCAAATGAAGTATTATTACCCATCCATCCATTGTTCTGTTTTTGTATTATATTCTGTTCTGTTTATCATTGTATCTTTTTATTGTTCCATCCATTATTGTTATCTTTCTGTTGTTTCATTTATTTTTGTATTGTTTTGTTGTTCATCAATTCTATTATTCCATCCATCCATCCATCCATCCATCCATCCATCCATCCATCCATTAATCTATTGTTCTGTTTATTGTTCTATCATATGATTTGTTGTTAAATTGTTCTGTTCTGTTCTGTCTATCATTTCAGTCTCTATTGTGTTATTTTGCTGTTAGAACAATTTATTTGAATTTAAATTACTCTAAGTGTAATTCAAATTCAAACAGGATTCTGTTTACTGCCTCTATTTACTGTAAATTCAGGAATTGCTTTCTTAATTCAATGCCAGCGAATAGTAAAAAATTTTTCCAGCATGAAATTTGTTAATAAATTTATTTCATTCAGACGAAAGGTGAAAATAGAGTGGCTGGAGTAGATTTACTGCATGACAAAAATAAGAATTGAGTGCTGGTCGACTTAAAAAAAAATTGCGCAGCACCTCTAAACAATGTGTCGAGCACTTCAAATCTATTCAGATTGGCTGTTTATAATGAGAGGGGCTTGAGTTTTTTGTGGTTTTATGTTACTGACCTGCTCTCTGCTTTCTGATCTTACTGGCTACTGGTTGAGGAAAAGCAGGTTTAAGGAGCTGATGTGGAACCCTTTTCTGACATCTCCTTTGTGCTACGTCTGACTTCCCTTCCCCCTTCTCTCTCTCTCGTTCTCATTCACTTTCTTTGACACATCCTGACCCTGTGCTCCATCAGCCATGAAATCAGCCCTGCAACACACACTCAAACACACACACACAAACCTGCCTAAATCAGCTCCCGTATTTGCCGTCATTAGAAGGGTCATGCATTCAGATCCAGACATATGTGTGCATATTGTTTTTCCATCTAGCTGTGCTATTTTATATTTGGTTCCTTCTACCTTTGGCAAGTGTGTGTGTATCTGTTTGTGTGTGTGTATGCGTGGTTGTTTCTATTGATTTGTTAATTCATTAGACTGGGCAGAAAACCTGAACAGAATTGCTGAGGGAACATGACTGTAAGAGAGGCAGGTGTGTAAACACACGGGAATGATCAGTGTGTGTGTGTGTGTGTATGCTGACAGACGGTATTACACTGAGTGCTCACAGCTGTGAGTATGATGACTGTGCTGAGTATGTTCTGTGAATGTGCATGATAAGAACAGAGGGATGAAGTGGAAGAGTGAGGGAGCTGCAAGGACAGATTTTAATTCTGAAGAGAGAAAGACAGAGTTTTGAACTAATGATGTTGTAAAACAGATTTACTTATGATACACAAAAGATTAAGGTTAGCAGCAAAGTAGGTTTTAAAACACATAATCTGTGTCCCTGTCTGTATTTCTATCACTTTCTCACTGTCCATCTGTCTGTTAGATTCACAAAAAGATTCAGTATGCATGGTAAAAAAAACCCCAACAACTTTAAATATAAACTACAGATTTTTCAGAAGTGTTTTTTGCTCACCAAAGCTGCATTTATTTGATCAAACATACAGTTAAATATACATTTTGTGAAATATTATTTAAATGGCTATATTAAAATGATATTAGTTCCTGTGATAGATTTTTTTTTGTTTCATTATTTCAGTCTTGAAATACCAGCTGGTTGTGGTCTCGAGCTCTGGGGTAGTGTCAGTGTTGCCAGATCTTATTAGGAAGAACCCCAACAACAAACAAGGACAAGCACAAAAAGCACAAAAGCACTGAAACAAGCAAATGCTTTGTTTTATGACACACAAAAAAATTATATATCTTATATCCGCAACAAACCACTTTATTAACTACATAAAGTCCTATATTTATGAGCTATCTTTATAATACCAAATGGCTAAATACTTATTGAAGTCTGCAAGGTGCCAACATGTTACAAATGCGGGAGTGACGGCTGTTCCGAACACACTTGGAATGATAATTTACGTGACTCACTTCTGGCCTGTATATACGGTTGTCACTCCTGAAACTTGCAGGTTGTACGTGGCCTATGTGTAGTAAACAAAACTGTGCATCTGAAAAAAAAGTAAATAGGTGTAAAGATATCATTATTTCCAAAATATGGTCTGGACTAAAAGCCCTAATGGTTGCTTTTTAGCAATGCTCTATGTAGAAAAAAATCCCTGCTTACTGACCCATACAGTAAGATCTGCTGGTCGTTCTCTCTGTGGTGCATCAGTGATCTGTGTTAATGTGTATGAGGGAATGGTTTTACTGACAGGGCTGGAGACACACGGCGGATCAATTAATCAATCAATCAATCGGCCGCTTGAAAAGTGAGCAAAGTCCTACTGAGAGACATGGGTGTGTGTGGGAGTGTGGAGGTTAGCCTCTTCCCAGGATGCAATGCACTTTAATAGCATGTTAACTGTGAGTTCAGGTTTGAGAGGTTTAAACAGGAAAGGCCGATCTCATGTAAAGCAGCGGAGGAGAAATAAAAGAGCACAGCCATTACTTTAAAAACATCTTAAGAAATCAACGCACAGTCCAAATGTCAGCTCATTTAGTCAGAAAAGGTTTGATTATTTCATATTATAATATTTCTGACATGTATTTGCTATCCTACTGCTTCATGTGCGTGTTTGAACCTTCAGCTTTCACCCTGTCAGTGGGTTTAGCAAGTGAATGTGAGTATTTTCCTGCATGTGTCTGTTTAACAAGCTGTTTGCATCTTAAAGTAAACAGAACAAATTTGTCTGTCCGTATCATTAAAGGAGGCACGCGTGTTTTACTGGATTGCGAAGGTTTTTCCAGCTCGCTGATTGGAGGATTTCTCTCTGTGTGGGTGACAGTCTTGTCAGATGGTTGCAGCGTGTCTTTGATGGGAGAGAGAGGCAGAAGTTGTTTTCCGTCAGTCTGGTTTATTGTTTGTTTGTCTTCAAGAATCGGCTGTTTTTCTGTCTCTTTTTTAACCTCCACCTCCGTCTTCCTCTCTCACTGTATTCATCTTGCTCTGATTTATCATATTCCTTGAAGCAAAGCATGTTGCCTTGTGCTTGTGTGAGTGTGTAGTTCAAGTCACATACAGGAAATCATCATGTCTTCCAACCATCTTTCCTAACTTAATGAGAAGCGCTTATAAACTGGCTGTTGTCAACAAGAGACAAACTAAGGTCACTCTGTAGTTTTCTGCCAAAATTAAAACTTGACGGTTTAACATTTGAAAATGGTGAAATTAAGACAGCAATTATTATTATTGTAGTTTTACACTTACAGTATGTAATGATAATAATAAATAATAACAACAATAATCATTTTCTCTTTTCTATTTTACAGTAAAATATTACAATAAACATATAAAAACTAAAAACGATATATAACAACAAAAAATAATAATAACAACACATTATTGCTTTTATTTTGTGTTGTTGTGGTTGTTACAGTTAAATATTGCAATAATATTTTTTCTAATAGTTGTATTTAGTAGTAATGGCAACAACAACAATAATTATTAGTATTATTACTATCGTCATTGTTAATATTGTTAGTACTACTACTACTAAATAAAAAAGACAAAATAAGGAATATTAATATTGTAAAATACTGTAAAATACTGTACTGTAAAATAATGATGATGATGATTATTGTTATCATTATTTTAACAGATTTTTTTTAACCTTTTTTTTTGTTTATTACTATTACTACAGTACTTCTACATTTCATTAGTATTACGTTTACATATTTTAAAGTTGTTTATGTTGTTTGTAGGGTATGTTTCAGATCTTGTGAGGTTTATTACTGTTAAAGGGTTTGTTCACCCAAAAATTTAAATTAGTGTTTAAATCACCCTCAAGAAACCTAGCTGTATATGACTTAGTTCTTTCAGACAAATCCAGTCAGGTTTGGGCTGGTGTTTTTGTTTAACAGTCAAAAAGTAGTCAAATGTATATTAAAATGTATATATAACCGTGATCAAATGACTGTTTTGTTCTTTCAGTAATTTAAATGTTTCTATTTATTTTTTCCTTTTTGGTCTTATATTGGACAGTATTAAACTTTAAGTTACACCAAACTTTATGTCAGAGTTTAAATGCTTCTATCTATTTTGTCCTCTCTCTTACATTGGACAGTTAAATAAGTTGCATCAAACTACTTAATTTAGTTCTTTTAGGAGTAGATATTTTTTTGTCCTGCTCAGAGTTGTATTGGGCAATGTTTAACTTACATCAGACTTTTCAATTTAAGGAAATTAGCCTCCGGTTTCACAGACAAGGCTTAGGCCTAGTCCCAGACTAGTCCAGACTGAAAAAAGTCAGGGCTGTTTGAACTGAAAGAAACTTGCACTGACTGATCTTAAAATATGTCAGTGCCTTTGTTTTGTCTGAAGATGCACACCAGTAATGATTTTTCTGATTGGCTGTTTCTCAGCGTTGCTCAGTCGCACAAGCAGACTGAAATGAGCGTGAACTGTTCTACTGTTCAGCGTGAACGATGGAGGGATTAGGCATCCAACCTTATATGTTTGAGTAGTAACGTTAATGTG
>JAUCMU010000026.1:5515984-5527402 GCA_032275025.1 Enteromius treurensis | reverse complement strand
AGCTACATACCTTCTATGTACATATCAGAGAACAATTTAAAATATTCTCTCAAATCATTCTATGGCACCTTTAAAGGTCTTAACATTTATACATTAATTGTGACCCTGGAGCATTAGTAGCACAGGTATATTTGTAGCAATTGCAGTTCTTTTATGCCAAAATCATTAAGTAAAGATTATGTTCCATGAATATATTTTGTAAAATTACTATCATAAATATATCAAAATGTACTTTTTGATTAGTAATATGCATTGCTTTTTTGGACAACTTTAACAGCAATTTTCTCAATATATTTAAATCTTTATTTTGCACCCTCACATTCCAGATTTTCAAATAGTTGGATCTCAAACCAAACATCGTCCTACACAAATCATTAATCAGTGGAGAGCTTATTAATTCATCTTACAAATGATGTATAAATATCAGTAAATCTCGTTTTGTGGTCCATGGTCACAATGAGACTGATTTAATGGAAAACATAATTGGTGGACTTAAGGGGAATGCATTTAAAAAAAGAAAGTATATGATATGAGCCCTTTAAGTGGCAAAAACACGAGTAAAAAAGTGATTCCAACATACAGCGATTCAGTGATGCTTCAGGGGTCAAAGCAATCAATGCGAGTATGAAACCGTTAGTAGCATACAGGTAGACTGGCACCGTCCTCTGTCGTCTCCACTGATAGCCCTTTATTGTCCCAGCGCCACAGGTGTCAATGATGGTGGGCTGAATCCACTGCTCTAATGACAGCATTCACTGACCGCTCAGAGTCACTCTTATTGATTACTGTCACTCTCGTCCAGGTCAGATGATGAAAAGAATCTCACTGATTGGATTCAAGCATGTGTCAGCCTGACTGCATGTACCCGTAAAATGCGCTTTAGCACATGAGTTTATTTCAACTGAAGATATAACCATATTAATATATAATAATGAAAATAATTTTTTGTTGGAATAAGGGTATTTTTAGCTGTATTTTATTCATGTTAGTCTACAAATGGCAAACATTTTGGATTTGCAGAAGGTTGATTGTACCAGCAGCAGCGAACAGGCTTATTGTAATACTTTTGTCATTTTGTGCTCTGGGTTGCACCAAGATAAACCAAATAGCAGCAAAACAAACAGATTTCTTATCAAATAATTGAAATAATAACAAGAAAAATGAGACTGAAGATCAGCAATTATGAAGCTAACGATGTGCAGGGTCATTTTGGTTAATTGTGACTAAACCGTAACATGAAGCATTGTTATTACTTGACAAAATAATCCTTAGGAGAAATAAAATATATAAGGTATTTTTTATATTTAAGCTAGTTTAACTTAAAACAGTAAAATAACAAACTGAATTCAAATAAATAAAACTGTATGCTATTATAAATTATTTATTGTTTAAAACAATGTACAAAACAAATGTACTTAGCTGAAAATGTATAAATAAAAACTCATTCAAGCTATGTCTAAAATAACACTGGCCACTGAGTGCAAATGTTTTTCATGTTTCAGATCTGCTCAGTGCAGCTCATTTAAATGTTTTAAAAACAATATTTTCCTCAAACTTTAAATGAGTCTTTTCACGCTCAGTGATCTTGTGTTTCTGAACATGTTGGATTATGGCTGTAAAATCAGCTGCTATTCATAATCAAACACAAACTGGAACATCAGCACACACATGGACTGTCGCAGCATCTTAAATGAGCATGTTGATCAAAATCAGTTTGTCACACCAATGCAATCACTTAAAGTGTTATAACATTAATTAAATTTATAATTACTCCATACAAAATATCATTGTAAAATTAGCATTTTCAGTTTTCAGTCCAGTGGGTTTAGGTTTTGGAAGGAAGCCGTTCTTGTAGTTGGTTGCGTGGGTGATTTATATGGAGAAATTTAATTGCAATTCTGTTTTTTGCATCCTCTCTGTGCTTTCAACCCAAGATATGTGTGTGTGTGTGTGTGTGTGTGTGCGCGCTTTCAGTCTGTGAGCCTGAGAGTGTGCAAAGGTGCGTAGGTGATCAACAAACCACACACACACACACTCACATAGAGTTAATTTAAGAATACTTTGATCTTACATAATGAAACTCTTGCACACTTTTGCGTGTGTGTGTATGTGGGAGTATTTCTGCTGTTTGTACTGTAAACTGCATTAATTATAAGACAAGGAAGAGATGCGTTTCTCTTCCTCTCTCTCACACACACACTTTGTGTTTTGTAGGAGTGAAAATGCATGGAGAGGCAGATTTATTATGGACACCCCTGTGTGATGAGTGTGTGATGGCACAGAATCATGTGTTTTGAGTTGAGATTAAATATTTAAAGGTCCAGTAGTGCTTTTCAGTCCACGATAACAAACACAAAAGCCATGGTTTCCGTGATTCTTTGGTTGGACCACAGATCATTATTTCAGCATGTGTAAGTTTGGCTCATTCAGGTTTGTTCATACCGGGCAGCAAACAAAGCCAGAGGTTTAAAAGCATGCAGGGTAATATGACTCTGCGTTTCAATAGATCAAATATGGAAAATGCTTCAAGCTGGAAAAGTGGCAGGCTTCAATCTGATTGGCTGCTTTTCCTCAATTTGGTAATTTTACAGTTAACAAAGCATTTTGTTTGTTATTATGACGTTTATGCGGTTGGCAACATTCGGCTTGGCTTTTTTTAAAGGTCTACAGTAACTGGAATGTTTATTTGTTTTCTGTGTCAAGTTCGTCTTGTTTTTTATATTGCAGGACAATTAATTTCATATTTAGAAGTATGAAATATGTCATTTCAACTAAAGAAAAAAAACCCAAGAAAATAAAGATTTTATTTGATATATTTCATATTTATTGTTTTAAAAAAAGTATCTTCTGCTCACCAAGGCTAAAATCATTTGCTAAAAAATACGATAAAAACCGTAATATTGTGAAATATTATTACAGTTTAAAAAAAGCCTTTTTCTATTTGAATATATTGAAAAATGTAATTTATTCAATTGATGCAAAGCAAATTTTTAAGCTGTTTTTTTGTGTGGAAACCATGATACATTGTATTTTTCAGGGGTTTTGATTAATAGAATGTTCAATAGAGCAGCACTTATTTAAAGTAGAAAGCTTATGAAACAATATAAATATCTTTACTGTCACTTTTATTTTTAATATTTAATATTTGGCTAAAAAAATATTTACTTGTTTGTTTTTTTATCCTACTGACTCCAGTGTATTTGTTGAGAATATGTATTTATTCTGAAAAGATTTAGTGTTTCAGCTGAATTATGTTACTAGCAGACAAATTCAGTCAGAACTGCCAAAAGTATTTCTGGTAACACTGACGTAACCCCGAATGAGCTCACAGTTATTTACGAGAGTAATTTCCTCAGAGCTGATAAATGAGGATTTGGCTAATGCGGCTCTCTGAGTTCATGTTGACCTCTAAAGTTCTCCACACGTCCAGCTTCATTTGATCGTCCGCTGATTTCTCTGAGCTCTACTCAAACTGTGCCACTGTTGCTCTGATGGAGGATTTTTTATGTACCCAAAACACACACAAAGACCCGCTATGTGGAGCAGGACTCAGGTGACACCTCTGAATGTGTGTGTGTGTTTGTGAATTCTCTCTGATGCTTTTCCCGGTTGTAAAAAGCTTGTAGAACAAAATAAGCGTTAACTTCATTAGGGACCATAATCACCCGAACTCATAAATATTCACATAATGCTCGACCACAAGCCATAAATATTCATATTATTACCTTACCGCGCTCATGATGTTTTACACCATTACTGATAGTCTTCACTCCATCCAGATTTCTAGCTATCAATCACCTTTATTCAGCTCTCAGAGAGTATCGTCATCATCATTTTTGAGACTTTTATACAGCATTTTACGCACGCACGCACGCACGCGCACACACACACACACACTGGCTGAAAGAGCCTTTATTAATCTCTCAGATCAAAGTAAATTCCCGTCACACTAAGCGTTCTGTTGCCATGGAAAATGAGGCTGATTGCCGTGGTGATGCGGATGCCTGTTTGCATCAGTAGCGCACAGCATCTCTTTTTCTCACTCTGTCATTTTTGCACCTTCTTTCTTCTTTTTGTGAGAGTTGAAGTGTCAGATCTGTCTTGTAAATAAAAGAAGATTTGTGTGATTGTGTTAATGGAATTAAAAAAATACAGCTATTAAAGTTTAAAGGAAAGGACGTGACATGTGGCCAGGTATGGTTTCCAATACTAGGAATTTGTGCTCTGCGTTTAACCCATCCAAGTGCACACACACAGCAGTGAGAAGTGATCATACACACACACACCGTGAACACACACCCGGAGCAGTGGGCAGCCATTGCTGCGGCGCCTGGGGAGCAGTTGGGGGAACGGTTCCTTGCTCAAGGGTCTCACCTCAGTCGTGGTATTGAAGGTAGAGAGAGCACTGGTTATTCACTAACCCCACCCACAATCCCTGCCGGACCTGGGACTCAAACCCACGACTATTGTGAAATAAAGCACCTGTGGTGAAGTAAAGTAGATGTTGTAGTAGAAACACAATGTTTACAGTTTATTGGAAAAGTCGATATTTTATGTCCTGTATTTGATTATTTTTAAGTTTTCCATCATTTTAGTAGAGTTTTAGCTATTAATTTGAGGTTCTTATTCAAGATTTTAGGTTTAAATATGTACCAATTTATTTTTTTTGTGACATTTTTATTTTTTCATATTTTTTTTCATATAATGTTTTAGCAGTTCCTTTTAGGTTTTCACTCAGGATTATAGTTTAAAATGTTTACAAATGTCACATTGGATATTTTAGGTCCTGTGATAGGTTAAATTTCTTTTTGGTATTTCATCATTTTTAAACCAAGCTTAGCAGTTTGTTCGTTTTTGTTTAAAAATAACTTCAGTGTTTCCGCTACATTCATTCTAACATGGCGGGCTGCCACACCATAGGTCATCCCCTCCACTGCTGCAGTTTCTCACTGACAACAGTGACACAGCTCACATCATTCACAGTTGGGTTATTAGCAGAGCTCTACTAATGATAATTCTACTCATTCCTGCAGGTTTTGGGCTAAGAATGCGATGACAGATGATAGAATGTATCATTTGCACCTGTTTAAGTCTTGCTTATTTAAAGTCGAAAAGAACTCACTTGCACGTTCTCTGTGTCCAAAGAGACCGAAGAGGGAGAGAGCTTGTCTGGCTATAACACTACTGCCTGATTTAGCTGCACTTCATCAAACAAAATGGTTTCAAATAAAGTAACAGCTCAGCTACTGTGCATCTCTAAATCGTTTCATTCATAAAAAAAACTGTTTAAAGAATCTAATGAGTCAGTGATTCGTGCTTACCCATTTCTAAAGACAGCAACTTGATTCATTTATGAATGAATCGAATGTTCAAACTAATCAGTTGAAAGAATGATTCAAGGATAAAATCAGTGACTTGCCGCTGGTGGGTTATGTTTAACCTCTAATCGCAGTTATTTTTAATGCATTATTTGCTTGTCTTTTTAAGTTAAATGTAAATCTGAGTGCAAAAAATCCTAGAGGAAACATTGAACTTTGTCATGTTTTATCAGCTCTTATCAGTTTTTCATCACTTCTGGGCATAATTTTGTCATCATGTTCAGTTTCCATCATTTTTATCATTTCCTCATTGTGTTTAGACAAGTGTCTTTAGTCCACTAAAAGACACTTTTCTTTTATTTTATTTTATTCACTGAGTTCTAAAGCAAAGTTTCAGTCTCTTGTATGATTTTTCTTTTGGTTCAAACTGTGCCGCTAATTCAGAGCGCAGCAACGAATCACAGAATCTCCTTTATAGAAATGTTCTCACACTGGCCTCCTTTAGATTTTTCTCTTGTGTTTAATGAAGTTTGCCTCACAATCTCTATGTAAAGTGCCACACCGCTGCGTCCGTGCCGCACAAATGTGTTGATCTGACAGAATAAAACATCCTTTAACAGCACTTCCCGTCCAGTCCTGCTGGATTTGGTGCATGTAATATGGACATTAACTGTATAACTGATCAGGCATTTCAGAATAAGTCTTATTTCAGTTCAGTATGTGCCGGCATTCAGTTGTTCAGTTCCGCTCTTCCTGTAATCGGTTAGCGAGTGTTTTATGCAGTAGCTGAATTTGCATGCGTTTGCCTAAATCTCCTTGAATTATTTCATAAATCTGCGATGTTGAAATGCAATTGACAGCCGTGGATGACATTACAGTAGTCTTCTCCACTCAGCCTGATTTTATTAGAGTAACTGAATCCGCTTAATTATCACGGGCAGCACTGAGGTGGGATGCGCCACAGATTTGTCACGGATAAAATCATTCAGAGGTGTTTTTAACTTTTATTCACGTTTGTTAGGAGAGGCGCATATTAATTCTGACATGAAGTGTAGCTCATTTAAAAAATGATGAAAAGTATTTTACAGCTGAAACTCATGAATATGATGTGCACAGAGGCTTGTGGTGGAAACTGAAGCATTTTGTGTTTCAGGTGGGAAAGTATCTATACATAAAACTGCTTGAATGATTTGAGTTTTTAATGTGTGATTCAGTCTGACTGTTGAATCTGAAGAACTTCAGAAACGCCACAGCACAATGGAAACTGATTCTTTCCTTTTTGCTTCAGTACAACTCATTGAATCATTGTCAATGAAAACATGTTAGCCAGTACGTTACCATTTCTTTCTTTAAAAGAAATAAAGGATTTATGCGTTGAACTAATCAAGTGTCACATTAATAATGTTGTGAGGAATGTCATAAGGAATCTGCATATTAAATCTTTCAACTCTTTAATCCATTCACAGACAGAGAGCCAGTGGGAATTTTATGAAGTTTGACAGAAAGAAACTTCAGAAATGCTGTGTAACGTCCACCAGCTGGATGCAGAAAAGACGTCAAAGCCGACTGATCGACTTCAGTCTTAAGATGTATGATTTGGATCATCAGTGATGTTGAAGCTGTGTGTAAATGAAGATCTGTGGTGCGGTTGTGAAGTGCTGGATTCGGTATGTTGAGCCAGAGGGCAATCAATGAGGTGAAGGACTTCAGTTGTGCTGCGCCTGTGTGTGTGTGTGAAGGTTCTAATAAGGTATGGTGCACAGAGACCTGCACCGCTGCAGATTGTCTGCTGTGTGTGTGCTCGTATGTGTCATCTTGAATGACAGGGAACAAATTACAAAAGCAGCAGGAATTTGCAAGGCTGTTTCGAGAACTTCAGGCTGGTAAAGGTTACTGCAGTGACTCGTATTTCTTCTCTGAGCAACATATCAGTTCACAGTAATAACAATTTCTTAAAGTTCGACGTATTTCAAACAAGCTGCATGGACAGAAACTCTGGCAAGATTTTGTTATTTTTTGGAATAGTTTTACGTAAAAATGCTTTAAAAGTAACATTTACGAAAATGTATACCAGTCCAAATATGAAAATCAGTTTATTATGTATATAAAAAAATCAGCATATTAGAATCATTTTTGAAGGATCACGTAACACGGAAGACTAACAATGCTGAAAATGTAGCTTTACATCACAGGAATAGATTACAAATGGAAATGTATTTGTAGAGAAAACTGTTCTTTTAAAATATCTGTGTTATTCCTGTAGTTTTAATCAAATCAATGCAGCTTTGGTTTGTCTTAATTCAATGCTCATTTAAGGTTAATTTAGTAAAACAAGCTTTACAGACAGCTTCACTGACAAGATTTTGCTGTGTTTACAGTAATGCATGTTTCTGAGTTTATTTGTTTTTACAAGAGAACACTATTCTACTTTTTCTACTTTAAAATGCAATGTTTAATTCAGTGTAGTGCTTTGCTGTTTCTTTGTCATTTGTGACATTTACCTGCAACGTCTGAGGAGAATTGTTTCACAGTAAATCCTACACCAACTTTATTTCAATGTACAATGAATATGGTCGAGAAAGTATTTTAGAAGGTTTAAAGCAGAAATGTGTGACGATAAATGATAACGATCGTTGCACAGGCTGTATTAATTCTTTTGTGTTCAAAAAGAAAGTGGAAAGAAAACCAGACCTCACTAAAAATAAAGGTTTCAAAGGGGGTTTTCATAGTGATGCCACAGAAGAACTATTTTTGGTTCTTCACAAACCTTTCAGTGAACAAAGAAATATAAAGTAAACATCGTAAATAGGCTATATCAATAGTTTTCCAAGCACTTATTGGCGCTGTTCTGTGACGCTATGGTAACACTGCAGATGTGACTGAGTTTGAATTCGTGTGAATATTATATTCTCAGTAATACATATACAGATTTATTATTTGGCACTCCTGAAATGAATGAATAAATACTGTCACTACAACAGAGTTTTATCAAAACAGCTAATCTTTTTAATAAAGCACAGTATGTCTATTTCAAGTAAGTGTCATGTTTTAACGTGAAACAATAAGAATCTGGGGCCGTTGGCAATCTTTGTGTGTTAAGAGCTTAAAAGAATCTTTCTGTAGTATGAAGATTATTTTGAACTTTTAAGAGACATTTTTTTCCGTCACTGTAAAGAACTTTTTGTGGAGTGGATGTAACAGTTCTGGTGAAATATCCCTTTAAGGTTTTTTTTTTTTTTTTTTTTTTTTGAGCTATAAAATTGTCCTCTGTCAGAAAAAGACAGGTGTTATGTTGTGAAATTGTTGTGTTGATGCTGACAATGTTTTCAAGTGACGCTGTGTATTGCCTTTCTGTGAGCTTTGCTCTGTTACTGGGTAAAACACACACACACACAGCCTATTAACATTTGCACAGCTTTGCTCCTGCTATATAAAAGAAACAGTTTCAGCTGAAAGTGCCTGACATTTAAATGGAGCTTGAGGCCAATAACAGAGAGACACAGATAGAGCTGTGTGTGTGTGTGTTTCCCCCTCGGTGGTCCTGGTTAAAAAGGCCAATCTGTATGTGTGATTCCCAAACTACTTTTGTTTCGTAGGTGTGAGTGGTGTTGATATGTGGCATTTATCAGTACCCATAATCCTCTGCTGTTTCATGGGTGGCCTTGCATATGCTGCGGCCATCCATCAACCTGTCCATCAACCTGGGGTCACTATGACAACAAGCTGGGCGGGGCAGCCTGCCTTCACAAACACCACCTGTCAGCTGATTGATTGATGGATGGCAGCAGCCAATCAGAAGACGTTTGAGCATGATTGATGTTTAATGGATATGTTCAGTGAGAGTGTGTGTGTGTGTCTGTGATCACTCTCACTAATGATTCAACAAGCTTTTTTTTGAAGCTGTAAAAGTGTTATTGTTTGTCCTGTGTGTCTTTACAAGGTGATAAGTGATCATTAATTATGAGGTGAGATGTTATGTTTTATGCAAATGTATTAATGTTTAACTGATTCTTTAATTAATGTTCTTGAAAAATGTAATTTTTGAAATAATTTCATCTAAATGACATGAATACCACTTCATTAGTACTGACTGCTGTAACTAAAGTGGTATTTATGTCTTTGGATGAAGTGAAATAATGGAAGAAAAAACTAGCGAATTACTAGTTTGCTTGGCTTTTGTTTTGATGAAAAAAAAATGAAAATGCCCACAGTAGTAGGCATCGATTCTTTGTTATAGAAAAATCATAATTTGTTACCATAGTGGCCGAATAAATTGAAGAAATGGCGAGGTTTCATGGGAAAAGTGAAGTGGTTGAATTATTCTGAGTTTGTTATATAATTATTTCGACATGGTCCAAGTCTGAAACTGCTTTAATTTATCCTTCAGAACTTGGTTATGCATATTTAATTATATTTTTTCTTTTAAAATCATCCAACGAACAAATATAATTTAATCACTATGTTTTTCACTCGATAAACCTGTAAAATATACATATTTATACTTACAGAAATGTTTTAGAAATTAATTTGGTTTGTAGTCCTATTTAGTTATATAGTTCACTTAGTTCTATTCATTTAATTTGATTATTTAGTTTTATATTTGAAATAAATAATTTGAAAATAAATCAATTTTAAATGTTTTCTTTGATGATAAAACTAAATAATGTTTAATGAAAGAAATAATATTTACAGTAATCAGGTATAGCAAGTCTGTGTGAACTGAGAATCATGTTTCCTTAAATAAATACCAATTAACAGCTTACATGCCGTACACAGTGAATATACTATAGAGCATGAATATGACAAATTTGTGATATATCATGCGCTTGTAGGTGCCATCACATTCCTTGCTGTTTTTCTGAAAATAGTAAAACTCCTTTTTTTGTGTATGCAAGGTGTTGTGTTAGCATGCTAACTGGGATGTAGCCTAATCCTAGTGGCATCTCATTACAGTGGCATTAGTGTTATTATTATCACTGCCCGTCTGTTATTCCCCAGTTAGCCTGTTAGCAACTTTGACTCGCTCTTGTTTTCACCCTGTGATGCTCCCATTGGCCCTTTGACCCAGTTCCCATGGCGACTGTTGTCCTGCACCTACCATGACCTACAACAGTGACACGACTGGAGTTATTGATCTTTGTGCTTTTCATTCACGCTTCTTCAGCTTACAGAGACCTGTGAGAGAGTGCTGCTCTTTAGAGGAAAACACTAATGTCTTAATGGTATCAGTGTATCACACACACACACACACACACACACTAGGCATTAAAGGCTGAAAGCTCCACTGTCCTTACAACATGCTGTTGTTTTCTCAGCATTACTGACCCGTCTGTCGCTGGCTGTTTACTGTGATCTTCTGGTTATGATGGGTGTTTGTGTTGTTGCGGACATAATTGCATGCTGTTGTTTGAAGCCAGGGCTATTATATTTAACAAAAACTAAAACCCGACAAATTAACTTCATTATTGACTGGAATAAAATAGTTAATAAATATTTGATAAATAAAATTAGATTTTATATGATTAGGTAAAATACTGAAATAAATAAATAAATAAAATGACCCTTTAAACCATTTAACTGATTGTTTTAATCGGTCAAAATTCAAATCGGTCAGTTAACGGTTAACCGGTTAAAATGAGCATCCCTATTGCATACGTCTAGTATTTTCACCAAAGGTTTTAAGTAGAGATGCACAGATTGCAAATTTCTTGGCCGATTCCGATTTTACAGTAAGTAAAGTCAGATTTTATTTTTAACTATTTTTTTTTGGGACCCAGCGCAAATCTCGCGGGAGCGGGCGGCTTGAACTTTGCTGCGGGCGCGTCTTGGAAGAGAGACGCACGGGATTGGGACCGCAGTCATTCAGCAACATTCTTTTCCTCCACAGCAATAGTGCAAAGTGATTCATTTGTTAAATTCATTCGTTAACGTTGTTTATTTAATGTTATTTATTTGTGTTGTTTTTTGAGCACAGCCTCTCGTTGCCATTTGTTAATTACAGTAGGTTAGGAGGCGCGATTATTCCAGTGTTATTGAGCAGGCTGCCTAAGTCTGAATGTTTTTATTCTTATTTGCATTTATTCAAACAGAATACCTGTGA
>JAUCMU010000026.1:5488651-5511224 GCA_032275025.1 Enteromius treurensis | reverse complement strand
GTACATAGAAAGCTGGAGTGCCAACCACAGTCTTTAGCTGGCAGCTCCAGCTGGGCGTGACATAGACAAGTGGCGGCATGTTTAAACAGGCTGTTTTAGGGGGTGTGCGTGAGTCTTAACTTTTATAAAGAATATCTCTTTGGCTTTGAGACTTCAGGGATTCCGCTTCTAACACTCCAAAGAGAAAGGGAAACTTGAAATCGCATCAAATGACCCCTTTAAGGACATTTCAGTTGTACACAAGATCATGTCTTTGGTGCAAAATATCACTTTAGCTCAGTTGAACAAGAGGCAAAAAATGCATAAACATCCCAAAGAACCATATTAAGTTAACAATTCTTAATTCTTAACATTTGAAACTTTTTCAATCAATGAAGGTTACACTGATGTTACAGGTCCTTTATCATACATGTGCCAAAAACAGCCTTTATTTAACTCACAGCAGAATGGCTGGTAAATTGATAAACACATTTATTTCCATGATTTATCCCCAAACAGAGGGTAAATTTATCAATTTCATGTGCTGTTATATTTGTCTGTGTGTCTAGCTGTGGCTCCCTCAGGACAGATTGAAGAGTATGAGCGCTCACACACAATCTGCCCAGCTATAATCCTGTTACAACCCAACACCAAACCACATTAGTGTGTGTGTGATCTATCATATTTCTCCAAACCGTGAGTGTCTCCTTATATTCTCATGCATTTTAACCTCTATGAAGTACTGAGCTATAGTCTAGATAGTATAGACAGGTTGGTGACAATACCAAGGGATTGTTATATTATTATTTGATAATACAAAGAGGAAATACCAGTATTTATGTTGCATTGTTGTGGTCATCTCTAATTAATTTGAGTTGAAATGTTGCTACCTATATTTTAACTAATAGCATGTAAATCTGTGGGATGTTTTGTCAAGTGTGTCAGGAATCAGTGTTATGTCCATAAAGCAGTTCAAGTTTCCCTGCCTTGAGAGATGCCCTCTCTTTCCACACACACACACACACACACACACACACACACACACACACTAATTACATTGCAGCTCTTGGCTGTTTCTCAGCTTTCATCATGGTCTCACACCTGTTACCTAGTTTTTCTTCTGCGCCTCATCTTCGTTTTCCTTCTGCTTTCTTTCAGCTGCTCTTTGTTTCCATCAGAGCAAAATAAATAGCCCATGTGAATTACATGATGACACCAGCACATCTGAACACCGCTCCGGACATTAGGTGTGGATCTTTGATGCTTTGATCCATGCAAAAGATAAATAAATGATTCATATTTTCAAAACATCTTAAATCTGAATCATGCACAATAGAAATGAATCCATGACCTTATGAATATCACATCCATCCTTAAGTATGCAGGCTTTTTAAAAATGCATTATGCAGCAAAAGGGATGTGTGTGTGTGCATGTGAGAGAGAGAGAGAGAGGAGAGCAGCTAAATTTAATTAAAAATAAAATGAGATATTGTGTGTTTCCCATGACTCATTAAAACTATAGTTATTTATTTTAATTATACTAGAAATCCTTTTTTACTAGAAAGCCTTTTTCCGTGTGTATTGAGGCTTTGTGGACATAATTTAATGAGAACATGTAACTAATTTACCATGTCGAATTGGATGTGAATCGGGAATTAAACAAAGAGTCATGCAATTCGTAAATATTTTATGTTTTTGCCAATTGGTGGATACGTCTTACAATTTTTACACAATTGTACATATTTTATACAACTGACAGTAAGGTTTAGGGGTGGACTTTCATGCTTACTTTTTTCTGAAAATCGTACAATTTAAATACAATATGAGTATGTTTTCATATGAGGTTTTAAACAAGATTACAATCATGTTGAATCATTTCTCAATCACAACACAAACTGAATTATAAAATGTCCATAGAAAGAAAAAAATGACATGGAATGGAATTTATCTGAATGGTTTTTTCAAATTATTTTACAGTATGTTCATTTCATTAAGTGCATTGACACTTTTTCATGTTTTAGTTTGTTTGTATATCTATATATCTATGGGAATTGAAAATTTCAGTGTTTGGTTTGACTCTTCTATTTTCTGTTGTTTAAAAACACACTTTTGTCCTGCAGATAAAGCGGTCTCAATGGAGCATTAATAACCTGCTTTTAAAAACGGACAGAGATGCATAGAGAGGACAGCATGTTAAGCAGAGGGGAGAGAAAATGTGTGTGTGTGAGAGAGAGTGGCTGGAGGATGCAGATCTCTGTTGCATCCAAAACTATTCCTCCAGTCAGCGCGAGCCCTGTGTGTGTGTGTGTGGCTTCCGAGGGCGTTAATGTCTTTGTGTGCCTCTCTCTCTCTCTCTCTCTCTCTTGCTCGCTGCAGTGGGGGAGTTTATTCAGCGGCTCACACGAGGGGACGAGACAGCAGCAGCCTCCCCTCACCTGCACGCCCCTCTCCCATCCTCCTCTCCTCCATCACAGCGATGCCGCTCTGAACAGGACCAGAAATGTATCCCAAAGCTGGAGGAACTGATCCAGTTTGGTGGCTTTTTTCCATAAACACTGCTTGAGGATTTTTCGGGAGAAGAAGCATGCCAGTATGGATTACTCAAATCCTGGCCGAACAAAAGGACACAGCACTCTTGGGAGGAAGAAGAGAGAGAAAGAGGGATGACACGCCTCTCCCTCACACCTGACTTTCTTTCTTTCAGAGTCTGATACCCCTCTCTTTTTTTTTTTCGCGTCTCCCACAGCTTTGTCACACTTGTGGCGACTGAAGGGTGTGTTGATGCGAGATGCGGTCTAGTTGAGGAATACTTTTGAGACTTTTGCATTTTTTTAATTTCCTGAAATCTTTCCCTCTAAGTCTAAACTCTCTGAGGTTGTTTCAGACGGAAAGCGCCAATCTTCTGTGTTTGCATGAGTGTGTGTGCTAACATTTGACCCGT
Source organism: Enteromius treurensis (assembly GCA_032275025.1). Lineage (NCBI taxonomy): Eukaryota > Metazoa > Chordata > Actinopteri > Cypriniformes > Cyprinidae > Enteromius > Enteromius treurensis. Next base: position 5,508,304 of record JAUCMU010000026.1, on the reverse strand, counting down.
CTGTGTACGTGGGCGTACGAGGGCGACGCCTGTTAGTGTCTCAGTCTGTCTGGCACGTTACTGCAGCATGAATGGCTAGCGTGCAATCTCAAACAGCAGGGTGCGTGAAACAACACCAGCCCTTTGACAGTTTAATGAGGGTAAAGCTGTCCGCCGTCTTGAAGTGTGTTCCTGTCAGAAACCGGTTGGTCTGAGAGCCAACATTTGGACAAATAGTATTGTAGATTAATAATAAGCAGTGCTTCAGTCAAAGCTTTTTTTGGTGATGGAGTTTGGAGATGGACATTTTCCCTGTAGAAACTAAGCAAAAAGTGATGAGAAAGTGTGAAGCAGACAGAAAAAGCTAAGTAGAACAGCTAAGAACAACTAGCTACACACGGTTTCTTTTGTAAAGACTGCTGCCTCAAATTTGAGTCCGCGATTGGATGAAGATTTATGCGCACCTTCGGACAGTCAGCTGTGCTCGCAGATCCACAAATCATTTGTTAAACTGAATGTCTGATAATTACATTTCGCAACCCACTGAGCTCCAAAAGCAACCAACTGGTATCCTATTAAGAAACCTATTGATTTCTATGTGATAGAGCACCAATATTCACCTTTAATTGAATTTTCCTTCATTGATCTAAATTTTAAATGTTGAGGAATTGGGTTAATAATAACCGTGAGCGTTATTACACAACAAATATAAATGCATAATAGTTGTTCTTTGTAGAAACAAAAGTTGCATGCTGCTTAGTCGGATCTGGTGGCGATTTTAAAGTGTCACAGATGGGCAGAGTGAAGGATGTTCGCTGTTGTTCGCACCTAAGCTGAAGCGTTTAACGTGTATGTAGGAGTGCGTGGGATTGAATTTTCCTCAAGCGTACTGACTCTCTCACCTCGCGCTCTCATGTGCAACCAGTTTTTACCAATTCATCCAGCGTGCAGTGCACATGTTTATCCGACTGAATGCGATGCACGATACACAGTTCAGAGTTTTTGAAAGATGAGAGACTGGAAAGAAACACCTACATGCATGCAGAAACTCAAGCAGAAATTCAAAGCGAAAAGCTCCCAGTGAAAGCGGAACAGGTGGAAAAGCACAAATCCAAAGCGAAGCACTTAAAATGGTTCTTTATGGATATGCGAAGGCGTTAAGCAGTCAAACTCTTCTTCTTCGGTATCTACAGCAGTCGATGAAATCTGAGAGAGAATCACGGATCTTACTGTGAGGAGAAATTTGATCTATAGTTCAGTTTGAAATGAAAACACCAGGCGTTCATGAGGGCTTCTGCAGGAAGTAGTTGTGTTTTGATGAAATCCACTGTGTCGACCAGTTGTTGACCAAAAACATTGGCGGATAAGAATTTGAAATTGAACTGGCACTTCTTGGAAAGAAAAACCCTGAAACAAAGCCACAGATTTCACCAGATACTGTGAGGCAAACATATTTTTTGTTCTTGGAAGTCTCCTCCTTGTTGGTCTCTCTTGACCAAACGTTCAATCTCTTCAATTATCCTTTGGAATAAAACATTGAATGTCGCACAGCCACGTACATGCAGCATTTACTGATTTAGCAGTAATTTGGATGTAGTCCCAGAAAAGCGCTGGTGGAAGTGGCCTTGATAAAAGCGTGAGAGCAAGCACAGAAGCGTAATTTCATGCTGAATTCTCTGAATTAAGCACATCAATGGGGACAGGACTGTCCTACAACATTTCACTTCAAGCACAAATGGACTTTTTTTACATACTGGAATTCATTTCACACTCCACAATAGACTTGAGGTTTGACAGTTTGGACTTCTTGAGTTTTTTTAGTTAGGCATGGTGAAATGGACTGTTTAAAATGCAGAAAAACAGACATTTATTGAAGTAATGAGAAAGACTTGTTCATGTGTCTCTGAACCAGACATGCTTTGAACTCTGCAGTTCTCCTACTCCTACTGAGTGCATTTGTTAAACTGCGAAAGCTAACCGAACTGTCTGTGGGGATCTGGGATATGCTGCTTGGCTGAAGTAGCACAGCTGCTGCTCTGAGTAGGTGATCTGAGCGGGTTCGTGGGTTCAGACGTCAGGATGGGGTGTAACATGTGTGTGGTGCAGAAGCCAGAGGAGCAGTACAGGGTCATGTTCCAGGTAAGAATCTAACCCAAAGATGTCCATAATAGGGCTTGGAAATGTATTGCACAGTATGCTCCATTTGAAAACAGCTGATGGAGATTTACCGCTAATCAAAGAACCAGCTTTACTGATGAGATGCTTGATTATATTGTGTGATATATCGCCCAACATTGCATACGTCATCTGAATGAGTGGTCTGATTAGTTGTAGATTTGTCCATTAGTATACAGAGGCATCTGATGGCTGCAGGTTAAGCCGTAGTAAGGTAGCTTGGCCAGACTAAGCTCCTATGAGCTTTAAAGTCGCGGAAGCCAGGCTAGTTCACCACCAGTGTTAATACGATTATACTTGCTGTGATTATGAACTTAATCGTATTATTACATTTTAGTACTGTGGGTATTTAAGACATACTGCTGCTGCACAAATAGCACATAATAACCCATGGCAGATCTAAACAGGTGGAGCTGGGGAAGGTGGAGGGTTTCAGGTGAACTTTGAAAGCGTGCTACAAAATGCTCTATTGGAACCCTCTTAAATGTAGAGCAGCAAGCTCGTTGGCTGTGTATGCTTTATGTGCTCTGTGGAATGGAGCAACTTTTTTCCACTGTTGCCTTGGGTTGTTTTTCAAGTTTGTGGTTTGAAGCGACCCCACTAACACAATATTTACCCCCCGGGATGCATCTGGGCTGGTTTTGGAGTAGTTTTAAGAAGCATTTTGGCAGATTTTGTTGTAAAAACCTGGCAACCCTGTTCATATTGGACATGTGGGTCAGTTCAGAACCATGATCTTATCACCAATCTGATATTGGCCACATTTAAAACTAAAATATGAACAGCAAAAAATTCAGAATATACAAAAAAATAAAAAGCACCCCTCAAAAATAGAATAAATTTTTATACATATCTGAGGGATCATAAATGCACAATGGCAGACCAGCGTCTAATCAGCTATTTATATGATAGACACTGTTTACTGAAGTATTGAATGTAACAGTCAGATTACCTCAGTCACCGGTGAGAAAACATTACAGTACAAAGTACATAATATTACAATAATAACTTCTTTCATTCTCACCGGAATGCATTGATGATGTATCATGTTAGTGCAAACAGGCTACGCAGAGGTAAGCTAATACAAATTTTAACAGGCAGGCAGTACAGCTTATCGTAATATATCATAAGTGTCTAAAACGGTTACATTTAGTTCATACTGAAGAATATTGCTTCGAAAGCATTTTTTTTTTTTTTTGTAATAAGTAAACTACTGTATGCTAAAGCTAGTCGAGCTAGTGGATTTGGTCAGTCAGACAAATTCATGGGAATTACTTATCTTTGCTGGGTTAAACTTAGCCCACTGTAAACATTTTTGTCAACGTGCTTGTTATTTATTATATGTATATTTGCTTGAGTAACATTTAGCAAGTCCCGTTGAACGGCCTTTAGTCTGATATTTGCATTTTCTCTTCTCTCTATCATAATCATGTCCCCACAGGTTTCTTCTTCTCTGTCTTTTTTTCCTGTTTGTTTGTGTGCCTTATTTTAATGAGCTCTATAATCCCGGCTTGCTACGAGTATCAAAACATCCAAACCAATCAAAACCTTTCATATTCGGGCAACTTTTTTTAGACGTAGCAAAGATTTCTCTGTGGCTTTGACTTACAACTCTTTTGGGCCGTTAAATATTTTATTCGGGTAATAAAAATACACAACAAAGACTAGCAATGAATTTTTGAATCATAGCTGGTGTCAGAAACTATAAGGGTGACTTTGAGGAAAGCCATTGCTACAATTTATGCTTTTCTGATTGTGATTCATGAGCTTTTTTATAAATGATTATGTTTAGGTGTAGTTTTGTGCTTTTGTGTATCATTGATTAAAGTCTTGTCGATAAGAGAAGACCGATACTAATAAAGCTAATTAGAGGAACACCTCAACCTTTAGTGCTCACAAGCTGCACAAAGAGAGAAAGAAGGATAACTGAGCAACCATCTAATTACTAACATCATCATTATTTAAGCATAAAGATTATTTATTGATTGATACCAAATGAATATCCAGTCTGGTGTTTATATATATATAGCACTGTTCAAAAGTCTCAGGCCACTAGTATTTTCAGCAACAAAAACTGGTTTTAAGTGGGTTATTTCTATCTTTTGCGGTAGCGTGTCAGCTGGAAATATCAGATTTTATTTCCAAACATTATTTTTGTCATTAATTGTAATAATGCATTGAGATTATTGTCTGACAACAGCCAGTGCTCCACACAGAGATCTGATCTGATCATCATCCAGTCTGTCTGGAATGACATGAAGAAAGAGAACAAACTGAGACAGTCTCAATCCAGAAGAACTGTGACAACGTCTCCAAGATGAAGAAAAAAACTACTTGGAAAGCTACCTGAAAAACTATGAGCAAGTGTACCTCGGAACAGAGGCTGTTCTAAAATTGACAAAACAGCAACATGACTAAAGTGTTAAGTAACAGAAAAGTAAAAAAAAAAAACTAATTAAAAATAAAATAAAAATAGCAGAATTGAATAAAACCTTATTTATTGCATCCTTATTATTATTGGCATTGACATGTTTAAAAAGCAAAAATGTAATAAAGTTGCAAACACTACAAAATTACTTAAACATCAGAATTAAAATAAAACAGTTAAACAATATTTCAAAATACAATTGTAAAAAAATACAATTTATGGAGACATTAAAAAAAAACATACAACAACATTAATAAAACATTAACATTTAAATAAAGAAAAAAAGAAAATTAAAACTAATTCAAGTAAAAAATAAACAATTAATAAAATTTGTGTAGACATTTAAAAAAGTCTAAATGTAATAAATTGACAACAACATAAAAGTAGCTCAAATTTAATGATAAAAACAAATAAAACACACACTTTATTGAAAATGTATAAAACTCTAACTAAAATGAAATATATAATATTAATAAAACATGAATTAAATGTTACTGGACTTTAATAATAGAAACAAAAACAACAAACACAACACAACACAACAAAAATGCTTGTTTCACTCTTATAGGACATAGGGTAAAGAATAAAAAAAATGTTACGAGTTGGATGTTTAAAGCACACAGCGAATGAGAAGAGTCCAAGAAGTCGTTTTTAATAAATCCTCAAGGGAAAACCACCAACAAATAATACCAAACAACAATACAGGATGCATAATTAAGGAAACACAGGGCTTGAAAGCATGGACACAGATAAACTGGAAACAGGTGAACACTAATCAACTAGGAACGCAGGAAACTAGGTCAAGTGACAGAAAACAGAACATGCATGTGACAAAATTAGTGTTTGGATGTTACAAAATGTACAAAATGTACAATCCATGATTATTCTTTGAGAAAATTGACTTGAAAATGTTGTTCTGGCAACATTGTGATGACAACAATGCTGTCAGCTGACTCGGTCAATGGTGTACTTTTGAGTCGGGACGATCTTTGTGTCTGACCAATGTCAGATTCAGAGTGTTAGGGGGAAAACTATTACTTGTGCAATTTATCTAGTGGGGTAGAAATTACACTTGCAATGTGTGTGTGATTTTCACTCTGATAGTTCTTTTCTTTGGCCCTCTCCGGGTTGTTGAAGCGTGTAACAGATTTCAGTCTGCTACCTGCACAAATACAACAAACTCTTTTCCAGAGAAAGAAATGATTGAAATCTGTTGGCCTCTGTTGGCATATTGTTACTGTACATCTGTCTGTTATTCAAAGCAGAATTAAAGATGTTTGGTCTAGTGTGAATACAATGAATGAATAATGTGGCTATTAATAATGCATCATATTTTAAATGTTATCCTTTTAAGAAAAACATGTACTGTAAAAAACAAAGTGCGTTTTATAAGAAAATACTACCTCAAAATCTACCTTTTTTTTTGTAATTGAGTGAAAATTGTTGCTACAGTACACCAGATTATGTAAACCACATTTTCATTGAATTCATAAGGCAAATGTAAAAGCATTTAAAGACATGGTAATGACTGCAAAACTTACCCAGAACTCTTTCTGTTTTTCTCTCTTTCATGCTCTAATGGCTTTACTCTCCTCTCACCATCAGGTAAGTGTTTGTTTTTACCCTTTAAAGCATTGTGTGTGTGTGTGTGTGTGTGTAATGCAGTATTTGTGTATTTGTCGAGTGTGTAACTCTTGTTTCCAGGACACTAGAGATGCACTTTCACTGTTTCTGATGATGATGGTAATGATAATGTGTTTTTAGACTCTGCAGCAGACAATGCTTAGCTTTCTTGTACCTTCCCTAAAAAGAGCCTAATCAACAGAGTCGTGAATTAGTGCGTTGGACTAATGAGACCCAACTATTAGTCCATTGAGTTGGGCAAGCTTTCACAGTAGAAGTCTGCATTATCGCGGTAAAGGCGGGACCTCATTTCTGTTTTCTGGTTTTGAGTGGGCAGAAGGTAGTGTTGGAGAATGTAATTTTACTTTTTAAATGAATAATCCATGTGAAGCAGCTTCCTTGGAAGTTTGCGGAGGCCTCCTATTGCTTCCTGGTCATGGGTTTTTTGTTCTTTCATGTATAAAATTTGTGAAGGACATTTAAAATTTCATAATCTTTTACTGCAGGTTTCATCATGATTTGTGCTCTGCAGACCTCCTGGTTTTGTTTCTTTAGGTATGGGGATTTTAGAAAGATAGAAGTGTGCATTATGTACTGTATACTGTGCAGACTAACATTTTCTGTATGCATAGAATAATTTAAATATGCAATTTAAATTATTTTTTGTTTGATATTACGTGTGTACTGTATATATATATATATAAACACTCATACACTCATACTATATATACATGTGTATATTTATATAATTTATATATATATATATATATATATATATATATATATAAATTTAATATACAAATATAAAAAGTATATCTGAAATAAATGCAACAGAACAGACTTCTTAAAAAAAACAAACAACAATTTCTGAATGACAGTGTATTGCTGGAATATATAGTGTGTAAAATGCAATTTTTTTTAAACCTTTGTATGCAGTATACAGTACAGTACAAGCCTTGAGAAAGTAGAGTGGTGGGACAGGAAAGTCTGAGATAAGAATCAGAATTAAGAGAGCATTATTTTACTTTCTGTGTTGTGCGGTGAGACAGTTTCAGAAGTTCAAAGGTGCATGGGAAAGTTGTGGTTTATTGTGTGGAAAACAGGTTTATATTGAGCTGGACGGTGTAATGCACATTCTCTGATCTCAGCAAGCTGTTCTCGGCTGAAATTCAACTTTAACAAACATCAAATACAGAAAACAGCCCGTGTAAAAACAGTGTGTAGTTTAAATTTGTGTTTGAACACACTGAAACTGGCGGAGAATTCAAATGAAGTGAAAAGGCTGAACGAGTGTGTGTGTGTGAGAGAGAGAGAGAAAGAATGGACACTAATGGAGCGAGATATTGACCATAGATAGAACAGAGCTCAGAGAGAGTATAATCTAACACATTAAAAAAGCAGCCTGATATTATTTGATATTTGATGATGCTAATGTCAAAAATATGAATACAAATTTGCAGTCACATATAGCTTTAATGCACTAACAAAAGCAGACAAATGTCAGAAGTTTTGTTTTAATGACAAAAAGGACATGCAAAAGAGTGGACAAATATGTTTAAATAATACTCTATTTACTATCAAAGAATTTGACATAAACCAGCAGAAAACATCATTTATCATTTGCATTTCTCTTCTGTCTGTGGCCAAAGTTCTAACCTTGAAGTCAACATTAGACATTAAATGATGTTTGCTGTCCTTCAGACAGGCAAATTGATCAAATAGTTGTAATCGCCTCAGAGGAAGACAGGAATGCCGTAGTTTTGGTGTTTTTCTACTGATTTAGGGATGAAACAAGACCTTTTCAATTTGGCAAATATGGTGTTGGGTGTTTAATTTAAACCTTTTTGCAATATCATAGAATGAATCAGAATGTTTCCTTGTATTGCTGTTACCCAAGGGCAGGTGTGTGTGAAAGAGAAAGACATTTGGGCCTGGACGATGTTGAGACGTATCGATCGAGTCTGAGTGTCTTCTAGTTGACCTGTGTCTGCTAATGCACACACACACAAAGTGTAAGAGTTACAGGTAAAAAGCTTGTGCCATATTTATGATATATTGTCATCTGATGGTTTTTCGAAGATGCTCATCTCTCTTAATTCTCAGTCTGTCTGTTGCTCCAGTGGATAAACTAAGTATTGATGAGCATCACTTACTGTGACTCATTTTTAGGGTTAAAGGTTTAGATTTGTAGTAGAAGTAGTAGATTTGAGTGTTTGTGAGGGATCCCTCAAATCATGAGTGTCATAAAAATTATGACTGAGATGGCTGGATCTGTAGGGAACAGTCATGTTACATAAATACACAAAGAAGCTGAAATATTGGTCCTTTATAACAAACTAGTGGATCAGATGCAACATTTTCACCCGCTGGACCATAAAACCCCACAGATGCACATTGAAGGACCAGAGCCACATCTACAGACCATAAGATCACAGAGACTTGAGACAGAGCAGAACGACCCAGAACACCCTCACAACCCACACACTGACTTAAAACCACTCGAAAGCGCTTATCAAACACACTGCAAAGTCCTGACAGCCGCCCACAGCACTCCAGCATCACAGCCATGGCAGAAACACTCCTACTTTCTGTAGAGAACTCAACTAAAGTCTAAGTAAATTAACCATCGACTTATACACAACTAGATATAACTAGCAATATTGATATTTTGATAGCCGATATCTTAGAGAGCAGGGTGGTCAATGGTCAATATCTAAAACATATTATAGCATTTGCTATTACTAATAAAAGAAAAGAAAACACTGTAATCGTTTTATATGTTTACTTTTTTTTATTTTAAAAAGACAAATAATCTCAGAAGTTACTCCACAGGCCAGGAAGAGACCAGTCCATCGCAAATGGACTTTTGGCAGATTATTCTTGAAATATGTAACAAACAAAATTTCAGGAGGAGGATGTGCATCATCCCACTAATTATCCTATTACCTCATCATCCTATCAGAGTAAGAGATACTTCCTATATAAAGCACAATCCCCTTTCCCTCAGTATCTCGATCGAAGCATCCCCTGATAACCCTAGGGCTCGGGAGCCCGTTGAACCCTGAGCTGTCTACCCGGGACAGCACGCCAAACACGCTTCGCCTCATATTAATTACCAGTTAGTTCGAACTCGTGAATTGTTGATAGTAAAAAACCTATGAAATATTGAAATATTCAGTTTTATAAAACTAAACTGTTTTTGGCTTAACATGAATCCCTACAGTACGCCTATAACTTTTTACATTTGCTATTTTAGACTGGTACTGATAGGAAGTGCTGCGGAGTGGCCCAGTACTTGCATGATCTGTCACAGACATAAACAGAGAGAAGTAGCTGCAGCAGGCCCGGCTCCGGAATCAAATTACTAAAGTGTACTATAAATATATACATGCATTATTTGTGGCATCTATTGCTATGCTTCAAATAACACCTCCTTGATTTTCACCAAAAAGCATCATCGCACAGAGTTACACGGTAATCAGTTAAATTCTCTGCGCTGCACAATATGTCTTTTATTTACATTGCGTCTAGTTACAATGAAATGCTTTGTGCTGGACAAAATTTTTCACAGCAGTGCAGGGATTCTAACTTAAACGGTAGGTGAATTCTAATTGATCCTCAAGAACTTTTCAAGAACTAAGAAGATGTGTCTATGATTGGATGCATTGGATACTGGACACAATATATAGAAACCGATCTCCCAGAGCACGAACTGGACAGCTTGCCAAATCTACAATGAAATACCAGTATTAGAGCTTTAACTGAGCTATTGATTGTGTTTGATTGGTTTAGAACCCTGTAGCACCCCCGTAGAACCTGGCCTGGCTATAATGTTCTTTTACGAGACGGTCAGTTGATCAGACTGCTTCTGGGTTTCCTCCGCCTGTTTGCCTTCTTGATGCATTGGATTACGATCTTTGTTTTAGAGAAGATGCACGCAGGGTTACACGCTGAGGAGATGGTTTCCTCACATCTTTCCGCACACACACAGAGTTACGCACACGGATGTTTTAACCTGTGGAATTTTGTCCCGCCCCACGACGGGGACTGCCAATCAGTTCAGTGCTGCAGGGCGGGTCTTCGCCCCCTGAATGGCTCATTGTTGTGCATAATTTAACATACATTGGTTCAAAGTGCACTAACAATCTGTGGGTCCAACTAGGGCTGAACGATATTCTGTTTTGACATTGACATCGTGATGTATGCTTGAGCGATAGTCACATCGCCGGAACATACAATGTGAAGGGTAGAAGCCCGTGGTGTATTAAGAGAACGGTAGGACACAGTAAACACGAGTTTGTTGTATGGCTTGTTGCTGGGGTGACATGCACGTTCCACGTACCTGCACAGTATATATCGCAGGAAAAAAATATATCGCAATGTAACAACACGCTCCATGTTTTTTTCTGATACCATGCCAGTTTAACGTTCCGCCAGGGAGAAACCAGGGACTGGTCCAGACATTCAGGCGTCTGAGGATGGTCATTGATCAGTTTTACGACTCATGAATTGTTTAGGAGGAGACCTTAAGATTCTCTTTGGAATGTTGTTGAGTCTTTTTCTGTTCACTATGAGGTCCTACACCTCTCTCGACCCACCCAGACCGAGACGCAGAGACAAGCAAGACTCCTAAGAGATAAAGGTGTTTTGTTGTTGAATGTATTAATAAACATAGTAGTTGTCATTTACTCCCGACATCTGAGTGACTGAAGATGCAAAGGATTGACATTACGTTTGGTTCTGAAGCGAAAGGCACCCGTGATCAACTGAAATGCGTTTATGTTCCCGCCTTTGTATGACACCTTTAAATATGTACATGTATGTATTTTTATTTATGTACGTCATCATTTGACAGCACTAATGTATGTGTATATATATACACACACACACACACACACACACATACACACTAGATGTAAATTAGACAGAACTGTGATCTAATGAAGATGAGCTCTGTGTGCTCAGGCATTGCATTTTCAGCACTGTCAAAATAAAAGTCTTCTGTTTCTCTATCAGTTTATATATCGGCCAAACAGAAAAATTTAACAGCAAATTTTGATAACTGCACAAAATGCCAAAGTCGGCCTTGCTGATATTTCTGTCGGCCACTAATATTATGTCTGTCGGTGTTCAGCGGTCCAACAGTAAAGCTTAAACACAGACTCGCACACATGCCACGTTTCATTGGAGAACACTGAATGTCTCAGGACTAATCCAGAGTTTTGGCATGAATTCATTCTCCACCTGCCCTTGAGTTTAATCTCTCTTGATTGTATTAACATGCGTAAAGCCCTGCATTATCAGACGACCACTGCTGTTCCATTGAACCCTGGATCTAAATGGCTTAAACGGCACACACACACTGTGTTTGCATGTTTGTTTGTTCTGTGCCTTTTCCTAATACGATGTTTTTCTGCATATACATGCGCAGCGTGAGGTTGGTTTGTGGGTGGAAAGGCAGGTGTGGGTGTTTACTTTAGCTGCTTTAATGTTTTCCTTCGAGTTTCTCTTTGATAGCTCAGGAGACCTAATGGAGTTAATGGCATGTCAATTATGTTATGTCATTTGAAATTCCTCATATACCATGAAATCCAATTTTCTTGATCTTTTGAGATAGAGGAGCTCGTTTTCAAGCCTGTGTACTGTAACTCTCAGAACATCCTTCACAGGCCAAAAAAGCATTTATTTTAACCGGATCAATTTATTGCAGTTTGAGCCTAAATCTACAGTAATAATTATAAGTTTATATAACTAATAAGTATTAATTAAATTACACAGAGTAAAAAGTGCGGAATAGGTTTTTCTTTCTCAAGCAGGCCTGCTGGTGTGTGCCGGTGGGGAAGCCCTCAGGCTGCGTGTCTGTAGATATCAAGGGTTGTTTCTCTGTCGTTTTTCTGGGTTTGTCACTGATTGATCTTTACTTTCGTCTTAGGTTTCTTTCTCCGCTCACATCTGTTCGCTGCTGCTTTCCCTGCATTTTTCTGTGCTTTTTCAGGCACCCGCATCACTCGCTCTTCGTGTCTTATAAAAACCATTACAGTAGCCGCACAAACACACACAGGCATTCATCCTGAATTCAATCTTCCTGCAGACAGGAAAATAAAAGTCTAAATCTCCTTAACGGTTATAACATTCATCATTTTTCTATCTGTAATCATTTGCACTCCGTTATGAATACAGGCAAATGAGTCACAAATCGCATTAACCGTAGTGCATTATGGGCATTTAGATGGTGTTTGCTAAATTGAGTGATTAGTGGAAATAAAAACGAAGTTAAACCTGTCCTGTTAGTTCGTGGAGACGTTTTTGCTAAATTAAACCTGAAATATTGAAGCAAAGGATTGTGGGTATATGTCTAAAATATTTTCTAAGATGTGACAGTAATGCAGCTATTAGGCTCCCTTAAAATGCTTTTTAATAGTTTGAGATGTTTCAAAGCAGGTCGTGACGCACAAACACAATGATTTTGACACACGCAGGTGACACATTCATTCATCAACACTGTGATGTGTCCCATTACACCTGCTGAAAGGAACTGACTCAAAGAATTAATAATCCACACTCACACGCACAATGGTACAGTGGTTGCTAGGGTGTTTGGTGTGGTTGCTACGGATGGTCATGTACTCAGATAAATCAGCCAAATGCTTTTTAAATTTTGAATCTGTGTCCTGATGTGTCAGACATGTGTCTTCTATCATTTCCGCTGTGTTTTTAGAGCTTCCTGCCATTCATTTAGCATTTATATGCAGTGAACTTTAAAATAATTTGTGTTAATGTGTTTTCACTCAGATTGTTGTTGAGTTACGGATGTTTGATTTTGAATCAGTACTAAAATCCATATTTGTGCAGGAGAAGTGCCACAGAAGCTGTTTGATGCATCCCAGAATTGGCTTGAATGCATTTACAGTGCATTTCTTTTTTTGAATTTTAAGTATAAATGCTTTATAAATGATATTACACTTAAAATACTAGTTTGCTGTGGCAGATCATTTACTGAGTGAGTCATTTAAATGACTTGTCTAAATTGCTGATTCATTTGGCCATTGAATCATTGATTAAAATGGTACATTCAAACTACAGCTGTTTTTTTCCTGCAGACACAAAAGAGGTTTTATTTGGAAATTTTTGACTGTTTGATTGGATGATTTCCCTGCTTATTACTGGTTTGAAACAATCTGTATTGTCTAAGAAATAAAGCAATACTGACAATATTAAGAAAAAAATGTATGAAACTCACATTGTTGACTCAATTGAAAAATAAACTCAATAACTCATGATGAAATAATAATAATAATGTTGATGCTAGGGTTGTAGGGTGGTCCATTCTGTGTAGTTTCTATAGTGTTTCTAGGGTATTTAGCTATTTTCAATTATAGTACAGTATCTGCTTACTAGCATAAATCACTCAAATGTGTGCAGTCGTTTGTAAAAAGAAAAACTCTTATGGAGGGCTGATGGAGTGTGTTTTTGAATGAGATGGAAATTAGTTATCTAAAATTAACATTCAAAACATGCCATCTTCACACTTATGAATTCACTTGAGCACTTTAATTCCATATGGTGAATAATTGCAGTCAGAGAGAGATGATGGGATAGAAAGCATGGCGACAGGTAAAGGTGGATGTTGGTATAAGTGATGAATTTCCCTCTGCCGAGCAATGCTGTTTTCATCTTATTAATATCATGTTGTAATATCGGCTCCAGTTCAACAACATGAACAGCATCTGACATTTGCTTCAGTATTGCAACACATTTAATGAGCTTTGTTTACAAGCACTTGACAACATTAGACAGAACTGTGTAAATGCCAAACGACTGAGCTGAATGGAATGGCTATTTGGAAAAAAGACAATGCAATCCAAATTGAAATCAAGCTAGACAAGAGCTGCAAGATGTCCTGTACACTGTAAAATCTGTGAAATGTACACTAAAATAGATTTTTGGGAATATGATTTATATGAAAGTAGTAGTCAGTTTTCTACTGCAAAATTTTCATGATTAATTTGATGTGTTACTGTAATTATGTAATTATTTGTGAAATTTACTAGACATTTCTGAGTAAAGTTGTTTCTACGAAAAAAAGAAGGCCGCTATAGCAGCAGTTTTACCAAGTGAATTCACAGTAAAAATGTTAAGTATACTTTCATAATATACTGACAACCACCTTGAAAATCATAATTCATCTTAAAATTTTGATAAATTTAAAAAATATCATAATCTTCACTTAATATCTTGCATAAAAGAACATGTTAAACAGGTTTTACTGTTAAAATTATGTTCAGGTCACCGAGTCTCCGTCTGTTTAACGCACGCATTTGGATTTTCGCTGAGATCATGTAAATTCGATTCACCTGATGGACAGTTTCAATTAGTGTCCCGCAGCGCTCCATTGTTGTCAGCCGCATCATTGTTGAGCTTTTGTTGTGGTAGTTGTGGCGGTGGCGAAGCGGAGGCTGTCACGGCAGCGCCGGCAGGAGAAACTTCTCCGATCTGAGTCTCTCTCAGATGAAAGGATGTGTTCCTCTCGATCTGTCACAGGGATCATGTGTGCATGTAAGGTTTTTAAGACTTACATGAAGATGTCAGCACTTTTGACAGCCCTGTGAACCTTCCCGCTGTGAGATTTTCACTGCGTGGCCGTCATTGTGTCGTGAAGGATTAAAGAACAAAGTCGCATAGGTGTACATTATTAATTACGCACTATAAGCCATGTGTTTTCCAAAGATACAGTAGCTAACACATACACACTGGCATTTCCAATTACAGCTCGGTGATTGGTGGCTCTTATGTTGATTAAGAGGGTTTGGTTCATTTAGAGTAATTATGTCCGGCGCTCTCTGAAGTCACACAAACCTCTCATAGCCAATCAAAAGCCTGAGAGCCGTCTGAGAGGCCAGACGCTTTTCCAGGTACTTATCCTTCACTAAAACTGAACGCTAATTCATCTGATGCCATACAGCTGAAGTTTTGGTGAAATGTTTGTGTGTGTATTTTGAGCTTTTCTTTCATCACAATATGCATTCAGCTTTATAGAAAGTCATGATTTTAGCTTGTAATGATATCATGGCTTGTTGTCACATTTAGCAGATTAGAGCTGGATGGTTATAGTTACATTTTGTGATGATGTTTTGATATCTTTCCTATTTAAAACTTGACTCTTCTGTAGTTACATTGTGTACTAGAGTTGTGATTTTCTATGCCAGTATGGCTAGGAACTATACTTCCATTCCATTCCATTCCAGTAATGCCACTTTCAACTTAATAATCAAAGAACTTTACTGATTCCGATGATTTTGCAATGATGTAACTACCAAAGTTTTAAATAGGAAATATTGAAACTCTTTGGTCACGTTTAAGCAAGATGCTAATCAGATTCAAACCCTGTTCACACTACACGCGACACGCAGCGACGCGATCCTATTCATTTCAATGCAGAGCTGGTGATTTACGGCGTCAAAAGCGACCCGATGTGGGCGCCGTGACAAAGTTCGGAATCTCTCAACTTTATGCAAATGAAGAGAGACTTTCGGGAGTGGCAGTCAATAGGAAAGAAGACGATAGTGCTCACGTGCTCATTCTCCTTTCAGCTCCAGCAGTGATGAAGGCGTTTGCGATTTTGCCATAGATAAACGCACACAATGGAAAAAAGTACTCTCTGTTTCTCATTCATTTTTGTTTGTATGGATGGACTCTGTGTATATTTATATTATATTCAGTCATTTGCCTCCAAAATGTTTGTATTTGGCGGCAAGAAACCTATTCGCTGTCAACAATGACGTTACTTAGAAACCAGTAATCAGAACGCCCACTAGCGACCTCATCGACGGCGACAGAAGTCGCTGCTAGTGTAGTGTGGACTATCTTTATTTTCAGTTATCCATATATTTTTTTTTTAGCATATAATGGGTTTATCAGTTTGCTTGTAAATAGCATGTGTTATCAATGAGGTCTTTTAATATTAATCTTAATTCATTAAGATTTTCATGTTAAGTGTTTTCAATGCCATACATACATTTTTGAGGTGATACAAATATTTGTGGCTTGAAACAGATTGAAAATTGGCAGACCTGAGCTGCAGTTTTAAGTTTTGCCCTCCAGTTGAATTGGAATTTAAATTGGAATGACAAGAAGTGTAATTTACTGAATTACTGGCATGCTGGGAAATAGTGTCCCCCCCCCCCCCCACCTCTTATCTAGATGTATCTGTTTGTCTGTCTGCGAGTCATTCTCACAATCCTGATGTGAATCAATTTATACTAGAAAACAACTAGTTTACTGAGAAATTACTAGCATGTTTCATAAATAATTACAATAAAGGGGAAAATTAAAGTAGCAAAACTGAAATAGTTTTTTTTGCTGAATGGACTCCAGTTCTCCGTGCTTACATCATTGAATATAATTGCACTTTTTACAGTCACACTTTTAGATGTGTCAAAATGTCTGATGCATTAAACTGAGTTTATTTGTTGCATGTTCCAGTAGTTTTGTAATGTATGAGCTTTAATGTCAAACGTCCTTCTGCTGTCCCTCATCTGGTCTATACTCCCTGTGTGTGTGAGCACACATACACCGGGGTAGCGGGTCTCAGGTGGGCCTGAACTCGTGAGTTTGTTTTGAAGTGGAAGGCAGAGACAGGTCATCACTCTCAGTTTATAGAGCAGGAGAAAGAGCTCATCTCTGCGTCTGCGGCTCTCTGGCACTCAGAATTACTTCCATCTCTCAAGTGGCACAGAGTGAGTGTGAAGAGTGTGCGTTTGTGTGGTAATAGAGTTCTCACTCTCGTGCACAACATCCTGACAGGCTTTCACAGCAACAGCTGACAGTGTGACACACATATGACTTCTAGTGTAATCAAGCCCAACACACACACAGGCATGCATATTCATATTCATATGCATGCATGTGATCTCTCTGTGCACATGTGAACTCAACTCTCGTTTGGCAACATATAGGGCCAACCTGGTCTGTAAAATCTTTATGAGGAAAATATGTGAAGTGAGATTCTTCGTTTTGACTAAATACATCCTTTAAAGCCTGCATTATATGTTTACACAATCCACAATGCATCTCTCTCATCTGATTGGTAGTTAAAGAGCAAGTAAAAGGTTTTCAGGGCCTTCTGGGTATGCTTCAAGTGTCTTTTTGCTTTCAAAACTTCACTGATTTTTATTGATTCAAGCTGATTATCCAGAAAATTGAGGAACGTTTGTTTATTCATCTTTAAATCATTATTGTATTGCATTGCATTACATGTTTTAATCATCAAACTACAGTATGCATGTAAGTATTAGATATTAATGGAGATATGGGAAAACGACTGATATTTTATTTAATTATCTGCTATACTGTCATAAATGTCTCATTGTTTTATATTGATTTGTCCATATAAATATCAGCAAGTTGCATATTTTTTTCCTCCATATCCTCACTTTCAAATCCTGATGCTTCAAAAATGATACAAAACATAAAAACGCAGCTTTTATATGACTTTATCATTGCGTTTTTGTTGCATCATTTTATCGATTCAGTGAAAGTGAATAGTCATTCTGTCTAACCTCTGTGATCCACAGAAGAAATAAAGTCTGATGTAGGTAAATGCTGACAAAGATTTCATTTTCAGTTGAACGGTTGCTTTAGCGTTTTTATAATTGCTGTAACACGTGGCCTTAAGCAGCTTATTGCTGTGTTAAACAGGAATACAACATCTTCGCTAGAGCTCTAATATCAAGATAACAACTGCATCTCATTACTACAGCAGAGGGCCAAAGATCACACGTTTACAAATATCTGTAGACACACACACGCACACACACTTAAAAAGCACCAGTCACACGGGTTCCTGCTGCACGGCCTCGCTACAAATCCTGCAGTAAATAAAGCAGCACAGTCCTCTCGTTTCAAACAAACACCTTCCCAATTACGACCCAAAATGACCGCGCATCATCAGACCCCATTAGGCTGTGAAACTAGATATGTAGACACTAACAAGGATGACATCACCGGACCCAATTAAAGCATCCATCACAACGCAACTGATGTAGGATGAGGATGAAGCACTAATTGCTGTATTAATTTGGTTTAATTGAATGCTCCAGTTTTATTTTTATTTAGTATCTGTTTGATAAATAGTATACAGTCTTGTGAATTTAGATGAGTTTGTGTATTTTACATCCGAGTTGTTGTCAAGATGTGTACAGATTCTTTATTAGTAGTGTTTTTCTCTTCTGTCTCTCTATAATAGAGAGATGGCTCCTATAATAGTTCAAACAGAACAATATGAGGTGCTCGGTCTCATTTGCACAGTGTCTGTGTGTGTGTGATAAAATGTGTACGGATGAATGTGTTAGTCTGTGGAAAGATGAACGGGCTTAGAAGCTCGTAAGAGAGTTAATAATGCAGAAAAATAGAAACTGTGTCTCTGTCTTAACAACAAAAAGCAGCGGCATTGTTTCTAATGAGAGCTCTTGGGAAAACCCCACCCTCTGCTTTCTGTGTGCTGATGGTTGACACGTGGCACAGACACTTTTAAGGCCGGTCATCCTGACAGAGAGGGCCAGCGCTATAGTATAAAATATAGTGCATGAATGTAGTTTATAATGTGTGAGCTATTCTTAGCATGCCGGTCATGGTTCTGTGAACAAACACTGTAAAAATGACAATGTAGGGAGATGCACACAAATATTTATCTAGTTTTGATGAATTCATATTGCTTAAAGTTTGTTTAAAACTTTTGGCGCTCTAGCAGTTAATAAACAGACCTGTGTGCCTCTTGCAGAAGAACATTGTAGCTTAACTACTTCTCTCTGTTTATATCTATGATGAATGACGCGGCTACTGGACTGTTCCACAGAGGTACCTACCCCAACCAGTCTAAATATTCAGAATAAACACTATGGTTTATATTCACACCAGGGGCGGAGCCAGAAATAATAAACATTCGGGGCTTAGCCAAATGTAGTTAGATTTTTAGGGGGGTTGGGGGGTTGGGGGGCATGCTCCCCTGAGAAAATTTAGACTTCCTGACTTAAGTGTGTGCGTCTTAAGATGTTTTAAGCTCCTAAATTGGATAAAAATATAGATTTAAAAACAAGTCAGCAGGCAGTAGTAGCATACATTATTTTTCAAGATAACAGATTCTTAAACTTTTTTTTTTTTATTCAAAAAAAAAAAAAAGCTGTTGGAAAAGAAGAACACTCAGTAAATGCGCACGTGCACTAGTCTAGACTTCATGTAATGCATGTATGTGCTCTGTAGGTGTGATAAACTCTCAGAAACGTTCGGATCCATTTGCGATGCTTTATTAAACAGCGCCAACAGACAGCCAGTATAATCCACAATAGTAGCGGGGACAGAGCAGTAGAATAAACAGACAACAGGCTTACTTCAGAAAGGCAGGCGGCAGAGATCGGCGTCGGGGTACACAGTCCAAGTTCATACACAAAGAT
>JAUCMU010000026.1:5402833-5438018 GCA_032275025.1 Enteromius treurensis | reverse complement strand
GACGTAGAGCATGGGCGGGTTTATGAACATGTGGTGAGCGTAACAATTCCGCCTCTAGACTGTTACGAAACAGTCTGCGTTGTGTTGGATTGTGAGCGTTTTTCAGTCGTCTTTTGCAAACACTTGATTTATATAAGAAGTAGGAAACGATGTTGTTTGAGACTCACCAGTGTGTTATGTACATGTACTGAACTGTTATTATTCAACCATGCCAAGGTAAGTTCAGTTTTTCATTCTATGGCACCTTTAAACATTTTCTTTGATATAACATGAACCATAGAAGGATTTCACATCGTCTTTAACAGTAAAGACTCGCTCTGCTAGTTCACATACACACATTTCTGCCTCGTGTGCAGTTTTCACACTTTGATTTCTTGATTGAAACCAGTTTGGCGTAGCAAAGACCAAGTGCTCGACTTTTGATGGTTATTGTCAGAGTGGTTTTACCACCGCAAACTAACAAGCTCGAATGGCATGAGAAAGCATTGAAAAATGCATTATTGTCTCGTAGATGAATTGCATGTCATGCAAACCAAATCCAACAGCTTTCACAACAACCGAACAGACTCTGGTCTAGTCTGGTCTGACCCGAGGAAGAGGAACCTCGGTGAATGAGTGTTTGTTTTTAGAGCAAAAATGAGACAAATTGTAATGCCGTGGGCCAAAGCGCTTTCATCTGCGCTCCTTTGCAAATGAACGGCACCAGCTGAGCCAACATGAACGCGAGCTGTTTTTCCAGCATTTTAGGGAGTACTTCGTCATGTGTGAGCCAAAATGGCCGCCGGGCGGCGATGAAAGCCAGCTGGGATGTACAGCTGCGATTGGGCCAATATGGCTGCAGGACAGGTATCAAAGTCTTCGGGGACGGACGGTGCATTTTCAGCCAGGATGGCTTGCGGCTGCAGATATGTCCTTTGTCAGTGAAACACTGGAAAGGAAACTGGGCTGTGGACAGCGACTCGCCTCCGTCACCGCCCCAATTAGAGCTGACGTGCCGAGAGTAGAGAACCACGGATGAAAGAGACGAGCGTTTTTTACCGCAGTAATTCCCACCGCAATTCATCACAAAGACAAGATCCCCTTTCCTCCTCTTGTGAAGAAGGAGAGAGTGAAAACAGACGCTCTGAGCGGAGCTGCAGTGGCCCTAATATGTCGTTTTTGCTGAGACCATCGCTGTGTGAAACTGCCCTCTGACAGCAGAGAGATTCGCCCTCACAGCCACAACAACAAAAGAGCAGTAATGACACATCAAACAGAACCAAACAACTTTGCCATCTAAGGTAACACTGTTACATAATTAGTTGTATAAGGTAACATTCCCCAAAAAACTGAAAATGCTACACAATGATACTTTGTCTTATTGAATTGTTCAGCAGTATATCACTCGCGATGGTGCTTTTTGGCCTGCATGTCAACACGACTGTGCAGTTAAAATGACAATGGCGTTGTGTTTGTGGTTTGGAGAGTAAGGGATGATGGTAGTGTGACAGGGCAGATAATCAGGAAGGGCTAATCCGCGTCTCTCGGGCAGTCGAGGGTGTTCTGGATTCTTCTGTGGTGTTTGGAGTCTCTTTGAGCACTGTCAGCAACACACACACACACACATACACACGCTGTCCTCTACTAACCTCCTCTCCTCTCTGCCTCTTTTCTCCTCTGCATCGCTCTCTTGCTTATCCTGTCTGAGTTTCTAAATGTCCTCAGTGCACTGTGACTGTGCTTCACACACACACTTCATGGGGATACTGTTTTCTTTGTCTCATATGAATGCACATAAACTGGATAACTGCATGTATTGAGACAGCTGCAATCACTACACATAATGATAACTGTTTGAGAGTCGTTGAGAGTTAAGTAAAATTGTTGTTGTTGGGGATTCCCAAAACCAAATTATGAACCTTTCAAATAGCGTAATAGGTGCGCTTAGCCTTTGAAAGATTTAAGATGAGAGAAACTCAACTAGCACAATGGAAAAGCTGTGGAATCCCGTTTCTGCTATGGAAAAAACTGGTAATTCTGACTTTTCTTTTGTAGGTACGTACACATTTTAAATTGAGTACATACCTACCCACTCTCTCATAAGCATTTTTCCAATATTGCCACTTGCCACTGATATGTGTTTATCACTTTAGTTCAATAAGTGAAAGTGGAGCATATAAAAGTAAACATAAACGTCTTTAACATGATGTACATGTTGTTTAGGTGTCTGCATTTCACGGTTATTTTAATACATTGTATAATATTACCATAAACTGCACAGAACCCGTCAATATGCAAAGTTATGAATGTAACAGAAAGTGATAGCAGAATTGGCAATTTAGTAAATACATAAACAGCAAGAGTGAGAATTACCAGGCAAACATTTAGACAAATATTATATTAGTCTGCTGAATATGAGAAATATGACTGCATAAACATAGAAATGGGATTCAGTGCAATTAACAGCAGAGCCAATAATTCACAACACACAGCCCGTAAACTGTGTTTATCCTCATTGTGAACCGCTTTTTAATGTCGCCTTTTTCTCTGTCGTTTTGTTGGTGGTTTTTGAGAACAAGGACATCACAACCTGACATCTGTCTGATCTGACTTTGTCGTACTGACAGATGAGTTTGTGTAAAATGCTGAAAAGTTTCTGTGTTGTTTTGTTGGATTTATCATTCGTGATTGGCATTCCCTGCAATCTGCAATGAAAAAATGTAATAACGTTAAAAGATTTCAACACTGATCTGATGAAGGCGCTGAAAATTCAGCTGGAATAAAGTACACTTTAAGATACATTCACATAGTAAATGGCTATTTTAAATTGTAATAAAATGTCACAATTTTTACTGTATTTTTGACCAAAAACGCAGACTTGTTGAGCAGAAGAGACTTACCAATATTAAACTTCAAATTGCAATGAGAGTTGTGCTGCATAATTAATGCGTAATGATGGTGTTTGTACAGGAATCTTCCAGTAATGACATATATTTCAATTATTTCTCACCTCTCACCGCTATAAGTGTGCCCCTGTGTCTTTAAGACCGCTGGAACCGCCTTGAATTCACTGACAGCTTTCTTCATTTCCTCATCTGAGCATTAATTAATCAAACGTCTGCCCACGATTTTAATCTTTTAGTCTGTTTCTCAACATTAAAAGCAACCCTTGGGGAGTATGGGGCGTCAGATGTGTGACCTGTGACCTGTTTAATTGAGTGTTTCTTTCATCATTGGGTGGCAGAACATTTTAATTAAGTGTTACATTCTTTTCTTTGCTGTTTTTTTGTGTTTAGCAGCCTGTTTGAATGTGATTGGATGTTTTCAGTATAATTCCGGTCGATCGCTATGGTAACCCGTTTTCCTGCTCACTCACACGTGTGTGTACTGTATGAAGTCACGTCTGTGTTAGGACTCACCACAAGGGATTTTAAAGACCTCAAATGTCAGGATTGATCTTTTTTTCGCTGGATTACAGTGAGCTTGACCTTGAGAAAAACCCAGTTCACTGAGCCAACGTGATAAAGATGTTTAGCTCCAAACGAGAAAGAGAAACCAACTCACACAGACTTTCAATAAAGCAAAAGATCATGATCACTGTTACGCACCAGGGATATAGTTAAATACTAAAACCATTAAGAAAATGTTATTGACATAAAATAACTATTAAATTAAATTATAATAATAATAAAAAATATATATATTTCAAATAGTTGTCAGAGCCAGTATTATTTTAGTGTCATCAAGAGACTGTTTTTTATTCTTTTAAAATCTGTTTGGTTTTATTAAGTTTCCATTATTCTTTATTTCAGTTTTAGTTATTTTAGTATGTTACACTAAATAAAAATGAGAAATTGTTAATACTTTATTTTATTTCGAGTAAAAATATATTTATTATGTTATATTTTACATTTATTTTTAGTTTTTAGTTTAATTAATAAAAATAAAATAAACAAAAATAATAACCATTACAAACACACACACACACATATATATATTATTATTGTTAATTATTATTATACTGTGCTATCTCATTAATAATAAAATGATGGTATACAACCTTCAGTACAATGGCAGTAAGAGTGATATAATAAAATAGACCAGTTTAACTCACTAAATATGTAATAATATTTAGAATAAACATTGTTTTTACACTTGTGGTGTTTATGCAAAATGAAGGGCCTAGAGATAAATTGTTTATACATTTTACGTGATGTTTATATATACATATATATATATATATTTTTTTTTTTTATTATTATTATTATTATTATTATTTTTATTTTTTTTTATAAAATTTTGGATGAATTCTTTGTCAGTCTCTTGTCTTTTAATTAGCACAGGTTTTAATGTATTTTAGGTCTTATTAATCTGAGCTTAAACTTGTAAACACTGAAAAAAATATATTGACAATTATTCACAAGTTTTGTTGTGCATACACTTAGATCAGCGATGACTACGATCAGTTAGTTCCGAAAATGATATACAAAACCTGTGCTAATTAAAATAAAACAGCATGGTGTTTTCAAGGCAGGGAAGGAAGGGCTAAAACTTAAATGTATGTGAAATCTAACTGTAGTTACTCAACCCCTTGGCCTTTAAGTTCAGTATGTGTTTTGCGTTGCTTTGTGTGTTTTTCTGTGCGTGCGTTTCGCAGCTTTTAGGAAGTGTAAATTGCCTCTTTGGTTCTCTCTTTGAAGCTCTTTCCTTAGGCCATTTCAAATCTCCTCAGCTTCTCCAAACATTATTTTAAAATAGAAGGAGCTCTTTACTACAGCAAACCCTTTAAATGCTTCTATTCTGAAACCGGCCAATAATCATGCGGCTCATGAATATTCAGTAGTTTTAGGGGACGGCGCACTCCCATGGGGCACTGGAGCGAGAGGCGCACGCGTTCCTCCCATCGCTCGTGTCCTGAAGGGCGTTTTTCAGTTAACTCTGAGCGCGTTCCTTAAATTCCCATCCCACTGAACCCCTGCGGCGCCGCAACTTCCCTAGCGCTTATCATTTTAATACTTTAATTAAACGTGGAATTATACTTATGTTTCTTGCACGAGGTTTTCACAGCTGTTAGCACCGAGTAATCTTTCAATGCCGAGCGCTTTCTGTTGGGCTTTTCTGAGCGTCGACGGATGAACAGACTCGCTCTAAGACTGGTCTGAAGGTGCGTTCTTACCTGTTTAACATGCATTAGTTTTGCTCTGCTGGTGAACTTCAGTGTTCGCATTCAAGCTAATTATTTCCACAGCGAGAGAGGATTACGCTTTTCACAGAAGCACTGTTTTGTTGTGTTTAGCATGACTTTGGGGACCAAATCATCTTGAGAAGTGAGCTAAATCTGACAAAACAGATGAATGATGCATAAAATGTTATTTTAGTATCACTGAGATCACTGTTACAGTTTTTAACATTTTTTTTGTTTTTATTCTAATATATATTTACTAGTTTATTTTGGTCATTTTGTTGTGTTTTTGTGATTTTTATTTATTTTAATTTTTTTTCATTTACATTTTACTTTTAATTATTTTAGTATGTTAACTTAAATCACATAAACCAAGATGAAAAATGTCGCCAATTAACAACCGTTTACTTCAGTTAAGATTTATTATTTTTCAAGGAACCAAATTATCATAGGATAATTAAACAATGTTATTTTAGTATTGAGATATTTATCATTTTTGTATAATTTGGATTTTTATTTTTAGATGGTTTGTTTTCATTTTACTAGAGTTTAAATTAGTTTCTTCTCTCTGTGTAGCTGTATATGATTATTTAAATGTATGCAATTATTTATGTATTTTTTTATTTATTAAACTAAATAAAAACGGAAATGCCCCAAAACCATATCTATATTGTTTTATATCTATTGTTTTAGCTAACTATTATAACTTCTGTTGAGAAAGTAAATAATGCTTGTTTTTAGGGTTTCTTGAAGGATTTTAACAGTTAGTCTGTTGTTACTATATTTAGTTTCACATAAAAATGATAGAAGTCTATGGTATGTCCTCATTTAATCTCTGTGTAAGTGTGTGTGTGTGTGTGTGTGGACAGCTCCTGCTGTGCTGTGATAGATGATTCTTCCTACATATACTCTCATTACACACACAAACACAGCCTTATCTACTCTCTGTATCTCTTCATATCCTCTGATCACAACACTATCCTTTATAATCTGTGGCGTTTTTCTCTTGTCTTTTGAATCACGTCTGTCATCTCCATATGGACACGTCTGACCTCGACGGCACACATGACTGACTGCAGTATGACCTGCAGAACGCACCTCTGCTCCACTCTAGACTCTTCAGCTTGAGTTACACCATGTCCTAACTACACACAATGCGATAAAAGCTATATTTTCCATGTTAATTCGAGTATTTGTTCCAACTCGGCTGGAACAACAACATACAAACTATACGAAAGTGAAAATCTCAGGTACTGGATATGGGCTTTAATCAAAGTTAAGCATGTTTAATGTTTAATATAATTTTGTGTGATCTTATAGCCATAGCTGAAAGCAACCACAGATCTTAACAGATTACCTCTTAAAATCAGTTAGCAGACGGACACGTGTCATTTGAAGAGTTAGAAGAGTTTGCAGAAATGTAAGATGTTTTGATATTGCACAATGAGTTTTGGCAACATTACTAAATAACTTTTTAAGAGATTCTCTTTTATTCTCTCTTTTATTATTCTTTATATGTTATTATAGTATTTTTTTTTTTTTTTTTTTTTAGTGAGCTTTTTATAAAGCAGTTTTATATACAGTATATATATATATATATATATTTTTTTTTTTTTTTTCTTCTTCTTTTTTTCATTGTTTGTTTTTTTAAAGCATTATTCACATTTACTTTATTTGAGCTTTATGTTTAGTAAAAATATTTTATTTCAGCTTAAACATTTATTTATTTATTTTAGTTTTCATAATTGAAATATTACAGCATTTTTTTTTCAGCTATCGCCAATGCAATCTGTATCATTTTTCATTTAAATTAATCTAAAGTTTATTCAAATGCAACTGTTTTATCTGAGGGCTGATGAAAATGATTTTAATCGTTTTGCCTGAAACACACTACGATTTTTGCCCCGATTTTCCAGTCTGAACAAGTTGACGCTAGTTGAGGAAAGTCAGAGCCAGTCTGCAGATTAAAGCTCAAAGATTACACATTTGTTTTCATTAGTCATGTGTTCCCCAGCAAGAAGATGCTCACTTCTGTGTGAGTTTGGTGTGATCGGACTAACTCGGATAAAGTCTGGTAGTGTATGATCCTCGGTCGTTTCACGAGTTAGCGCTTCCTCATATCAGTAATATTAATTACGTTAGCCGATTTGGCGTGCTGTCCGGGGGGGGCGAGCCCGGACCACGGCGGACTCAGAGCCCTAGTGATTTGAACCCTAGCGAGGACAGAGCTCGGCATTTATTTACAGTGGGAAGGATGGATCTGATTGGCTGGTGAGATGAGGAGATTGATTAGATAATGCGGTGCCAGCCACGGTTGATTTTGTACGCGCTCCTCCCGAAACTAGTTTTTTTTGCAAAAACGTCACTTAGTGTATGATGCTCAGTTTTCCTTTTTCACTATTTTCAGTTTCTGTAAGTGTATTTTAAAAACACTAGGCATGTTCAGATTGTGGTGTAGTGTATTCCAGTCTTTAGTTGTAATTTTAGTTGCATCTGCTGCACCTTGTGTTTCCAGCAGGACTGAGAGACTTTGTAAAGAAATCTTAAAATGCCTTTGACATCTATTTCTGCAGGCAGTAACACACACTTGTAAAAATGATTTGGATGCTGTTGTGTAATTCAGTGTCTCTAGGTGAGTTTAGCTCTAGCGGGGTCGTACATTATTAACGCTCAGTGTTTGAGTTAACCTCACATTGTGAACTTTAGCACTGTGGGTTATTCCCTCGTAACAGAAGCCCAAACTAATTACACACAGGATATTCACATGCACATGTGCATATTCTCCTCTTGTATTCACCTGTCATTTTTTGAACTGTGATTGCTGATACTTCTTCAAAAATTGTATTGATGAATCATTCATAATAAGACCAGCAACAAGTATTTAAAAAGTCCTCATCCTCAGGCCATCTAAGATGTACTATAGATGAGTTAGTTGTAGGAGTGGGCGATATAACCAAAATCTTCTATCACAGTAGAAGCTATCGTGGCCTAATGGATAGGGAGTGGACACTGGCTGCCCACTGCTCTGGGTGTGTGTTCACGGTGTGTGTACGCGTGGTTGTTCCTGGCTGCATGTCACGTCCTTTCCTTTCTACTGTCATAAGAACGATCCCATATATTCGACAGATAAAGTGAATAATATCCTGTTAAGCTGTTTCCTTATAATGGACTTCTACGGGGGAGAAAACGCTTAAAGTAATATTATTCACTTTATCTGTCGAATATGGAATCGTTCTTTTGACAGTCGTTAGTGATTATTACAAGGAAGGTTTGACAGAAATTTGGGCTTCCCTCGTCAGTTTTTAGGTGCGTTAAGCGTTTTAGAAAGTCCCGTCTCCCTCTTGCATACCTTGCAAATCACGTTTGTCTCGTTCGTATCACTTTTCCTGTACATGAACCAATTCCACACCACAGACGATGCACCTCTTTTTTTTTTTACAATCTCCTTATTGTTGGTTTCGTCACATGCAAGCGAACTCACTGCTGTAGCACCGAGGGGTGTGGGCGCGCTGGGAAAACAAGAGCTCACGCGTGCGCGGCAGTACCAGAGACACACTGAGGTTTTTCGAAGAAGTCGCTAAATTTGTTTCTGGTTGCTTTTTTGGAAAAATGTCACCAAAGGGGTCTGAAAAGTCGATAAGTTGGCAACACTGCGCCATCCATTGTCGAAGTTAATGTGTATTGTGTGGTTACGTAACGTGATCTCAACCACGATTAAGATGCTACACCAAAAACTCTATCGGTTGACACATTTCTACCGGTTAGTCTTGTCTATATCGCCCACCCCTAGATAGTTTCAATGTCCAAACAGCTGATAAAGCATCACAGTTATCCACAATTAAACATGCTGTGAGACCAAAAGCTTTGTATTTGTAAGGAACAAAGCCATCAATGCATTTTTAATCTGGTCCATAATCCGTAATAATGCTTTCTCCAGTGAAAAAGAGAAATATACTCAGATTCACAAGCCCAAACAAACAACTCGAAACAAATATGTGCACGGATTTTGATGTGAGTGGACAACAGGGGATAGACATTTTTTCACTGGAAAGAGCATTATTGTTATTATAGACTTTGGCTATTTTAGCCAGAAGCACCTTTTTTGAAGTACAAATGTCTTAATTATGCATTTGTTTCTTACAAACACACGGCTTTTGGCTTCACAAGATGTTAATTGATGTACTGGAGTGGTGTTGATTACTTTCACTGCATTACTTGAGCACATGATGTAACATTGCATTTCTCCAAATCTTGAAGGGCTTGAGGGTGAGTACATTTTCAGCAATTTATCATTTTAGGCTAAACTTTTCCTTTTAAGGCGGGATAAAGAGTTCATTTTAATCTCATGTTGCCTCCTGTCTCCCTAGTGGGCGTTTGAATGAGTTGATTGACACTTGATGCCAAAGTGTGCAGATGGCACAGATGGCATTTGGTAGGCAGGTGCCCCAATGCAGAGGGCATTGACAGGACATGTGTGTGTGTGTGTGAATGACTCTGTCAAGGTTATATATTTACATGCAAACAGGATCACAGCATGATAATCACACAGATTATGAGTGTGTGTGTGTGTGACTGTATCTGTTCAGAGAATGAAGGTCTCATTCATCGAAATGTTTTTTGTTGATATGGTGACATTCAGAATGCTGCTGTGAGCTGATTGGCTATTAGGCAGCACAGACTCGTCCTGATTGGATAATCACGGGTATGAATGCTGAATCTGGATTGTCTAATTTAGCCTCATTCAACCTTCAGCACTAATTACAGTATTTAAAACAGAGACAGAATAGGGAAGCGTTCGTTTTAAGATGACTCCTGGAATATGATTATGGAAATGAGATTTACCTGAATTATTCAAACTGTTGCAAAGACGACACACAGGTTAATGAGATGTGTGGTAGTGTTCAGAATAACATACTGGCATACTACTTTTATTTTTTCAATGATCAATGCGATGTGTGGGATGTATTTTGGTCACCTGAGTGGTAAATGCCAATGGGACTAATTAATCTGGAGTGAGAGGAAAATAAAGATTGCTAAATTTGAGATGGCATACTAGCATACTGTTCTTACTATTTCTGATTTAAAAAAAAAAAGATAATGCATCATTAGAATAGATAATATTATAGTAATTTCTGCTAGTTGGCAAGGCAGCATTTCTCATTTGTTGAAAGCACTAAAATAACTAAATAACTTAAACTTAATAAACTGTACAGAAAAGTAGAACACATTTTTAAAAATGCAAAAACAACAATTGCTAAGCTTTATCTAAGCTTATAATTAAAGATATGTAATCTAAATATGTAACTAATATTAAATGCTTAGATTTGGAAGATAAAAAGATAAAACATCTCTTGAATAATGATTAATGACACTTTAAAATGCTAAGTCAACATATTAATGATATTATAATAAGACTGATTTGTGGGAAAATGGCTAGTATTTGATTTATGCAGAAAGCGGTAGTCAGTATGCAGTTTAAGTAGGCAGCACTGACAGAAAGCTAGTATTTAATCTGAACGAAGCCCTCGTGTTGTACAGTTATTGATCGACGCAGCAGATGAGACGCCCACGTTCGTAGCGATCCATGGCACACGAAGGGTTAAAGGTCATATTGTGAGTTGTATAAAAGCATTTGAGGTCACATCTGGATAGATGAGGTCTACTGTTGCTGTGATACTAAAGATCAAAGGTGGAACCTGATAGAGAGTAAATGCATGTGCGGTTTACCCAGAGAGAATCAATGCAGGCTGAGTTTAGATGACTTTAAACGCCTGCGTTCAGCTTAAAGCGACAAAACAGGAAAACCTGCTATCTTTTATTTAGCCAGTACAGCTTTGTTCCTGCATGCAACAGAAAAGGAAGGTCTGTGCCATTTTTCTTCATGCCATTTTAGTACATTGTCAAAAATCCAGCATTTTCTCCAAAAAACGTTGTTTTAAAGTACAGAATAATACTTTAGGTCACACACACACGCTCAGGCAGGTGGCTGTAAGAGGATATAAATGGAGCCAATGTTGCACTTTTATAGGATTAATTTACTGACTATCAAATCATGCCTGTTTATGAGCATATTTCTCTCTCTCTCTTTTAATTCAAGCCATAAAAATGATAAAACTCATGGCCCTGAGGGGTGGCGGGTTTCCATAGCGATGTCACCAGAGACATATGATGAAGGAGGAATCACCCGTCGAATAAACCAGCACGGACGGGTTTTATTTTTCAGTGAAATGAATTCTTCATCACTCACTCGCTCTTGTGGTAAAGCACAGCGGACGGAGATGAATGTGGACAGTCGATCATAGACAAGAAAAGAGGAATAAAATGATATGCTACCACTGCTATTCCTAGAATATGTAGTGTGTATGCTTTGCAAAGTGTGCTGATTTTTATGTGTATGTGAAATATTGTAACCTGCTATTGATTGCATTATACACTGTTATTGACAGCATTATGCATTTAAGATTAGTTCAATAAAATGTATATTTTATAAAATTAGTCCTCACCCTCAGGCCATATAAGATGTTGATGACTGTTTTAGAACAGGGTTTCTCAATCAAGTCTTGTGAAGTGAAAAGCTGTGCATTTGTTCAAAACAAATGCATTTATTAATATGTTTTAACCTCTAAAATGCAAGTCCATCATTTATAATAATAATTATGAATAACAAGAAAACAAAGTCTTCTATATCCTGGATGGCCTTTGGGTGAGGACATTTTTATCTAATTTAAAGTTTTGGGAGAACTATTATTTTAAACATTCAGTGTAGCGAACTGAGGTATGATACAGATATCATTATTTCAGCATCTAGTTGCACATACTATGTTTAATACACTGTGTGCAGTTTATAGTATATACTATGCAGTATATGGGGGAAGTGTGTATGTCGTGCGCTGTTTGTCGATTAGAATTGACTGCTTGGTTAAACAGGAGCTGAATTTGTTCATTCAGGCCTGGAATTGAAAAGTGTGAAGAGGTAAATATCTCCCATCCTCCCTCTCTCTCGCTCTCATCTCACATTTATCAGTCGGGATCTATCACACTTTCTTATTTTCATTCCCTCTTCGACGCACACGTTCGTACCCTGCAGTGAGGGTGTTTTGGGTTCGTCTCTGAATATGAATGACCTGTTTTTTGTTGTAATACAAAGAGGACTGAACAAAATGAAAGAATACACTGTAGACTAGTAACAAGAGAAATGCATCACCGTGCTGTACATGCGCACCTGTACATTTATGTACCTTACACATCCGCTCACCTCATGAGATCAATACTCTATTTTTCTGCTATTTTGTTTGATTTATTACATTGGACATATTCTTGTATCCACGCACCGACCTGGGAATGCAAAGTGCAGTAACTACAGAGACAGAGAGAGACATCTTTTGAGTGATTTGATATCAGTTTTTATACTGTTTTAGGTCAGATCACAGTCTAAGAGACTTCATTTCAGAATTTCAAAAAAGTTTAACTTTAATATATTCTAGATTTGTTAAATGTCAATTAAAACATTTCAAATGTTTTGATTTAATTTTGATGATTAGAGCTTACAGCTTATGAAATTCAAGAATCCAGTATCTCAAAATATTAGAATATTTACATGTGAGTTTCATTAAATGGCCATCCCTACAGTATACATTCTGGGTGTCTCTTGTTTTTTTAAAACTACATGAATGGGGAACTTGTAATGGTCTAGAAGACAATCATTGACATCCTCTATGAAGAGGGTGTGTCACAGAAGATCATTACTGAAAGGGCTGGCTTGAGAATACGTCCCGCAGTGTTCACAAGGAGTGGAGTGAAGCCGGAGTCTCCACACTCAGACATCTTCAGGAAAATCAGAATCAGAAAGAGCTTTATTGACAAGTATGTTTGCACATACAAGGAATTTGTTTTGGTCACAGCTTCCAGTACGCAGAGACAACAACAACACAAAGAAGAATAGAATAAAAACAAAAAAAACAATAATACATTTAAATAAATAAATTGTATGTACAGGTTTGCTATGGATCAAATAGAAATAGTATAAAAATAATGATTAGAAATAATAATAAGATAAAGGATGTACTATAATGTAGAGTGTTAAAATAAACATCAGTTATTGCAAATATTTTTATTGCACAGTGGGAGAACTGTTAACTGTTCATGAGGTAGATGCCTGGGGAAAGACACTGTTCTTGTGTCGGACTGTCCTGGTATTCGGTGCGCAGTAGCGCCGACTAGATGGCAAAAGTTTTAAAAAGCCATAGATCGGATGAGAGGGACCCCCAGTCATTGAAGGGTGGGCAGGGGTTCACCAATAATCCTTTCAGCAGATCGAACTGTCTTCTGTAGTCTTCTGATTTTGTGGCTGAGCCAAACCAAGCAGTTATAAAAGTACACAGGACAGACTCAATGACGTCTCAGTAGAACGGTTTCAGCAGCTCCTGTGGCAGGTAGAATTTCCTCAGCTGGGGAAGGAAGTACAGCCTTTTCTGGGCCTTGTGTCTATGTGAGTGTCCCACTTCGGGTCATGGGAGATGATGGTCCCCAGGAACCTGAATGACTCCACTGTTCCCATTCTCACTAGCTGTTGCCTCTCTGTCAGAAAGCTGGTGATCCACTGACAGACAGAGCTAGGGACAGAGAGCTGGGTTTGGTCTGCAGAAGTGTTGGGATGATGGTGTTGAAAGCGCAGCTGAAGTAGACAAACAGGATCCTCACATAAGTCCCTGGTCTGTCCTGATGTTGCAGGATGTAATCCAGTCTCATATTGACTGCATCATCCACAGACCTGTTTGCACGGTAAGCGAACTGCAGGGGGTCCAGTGAAGTCCTTCAGATAATCCAACACCAACCTCTCAAGAGACTTCATGACCACAGATGTTAGTGCCACCGGTCTGTAGTCGTAAAGTCCTGTTATACTGGGTTTCTTTGGGACGGGGATGATGGTGGAGCATTTAAAGCAGGTTTTCAAAATATTCGGGACATGTAACATGCTGTCTGTATTTTGGTAGGTCACGGCTTTGTTAAAGTGCCCCTATTATGCCTCTCCAAATATGATATTTCATGCAGTGTGTCATGTAGCTGTATGTGAACATAAATCTGCAAAGTTGTGACGCCGACACAGTGCACAATAAATTAAGTTTTTGTCTATCAAAAAAAAGAGTCGGCTCACATTCTCACATAAACGAGTCTTCAGCAGTTCGAATCTTTTTCTGTACGGATCCACGTCACAAAGTAACATATTTGCATAGTGTCCGCCCACGTTCTACGTTGCGAACAACTTATGGCAATGGCCATTTCGTTTTCCGACACACGCTGTAGCGGTAGACCCATCACAAAGGACTGCGCCATCTGACCAATCCCAGCAGCGAGGGCTCACGGGAAGGAGATGTTTAGACAGACTGATTCTTCGAACTGCTTCACACGAGTCGTTTACGAATAATTTAGAAATGGGGTAAATTTATTTTTGCAGAAAACCAAAGTGTTTTTTGACCTTGCATAAATGTAAACCTGTTTTAAGAGACTCATATAGCTATATTAGCCACCTTTAAAAAGTCCCTGAGAATGATAGTAACAGAGTCCGGGTGTTGTCTCTCAGTCTCTGTGATCAGATTAGCAAGCTTCTTGTGGATGAATGTAAACACTCAGAAAAATCAACAAACAAAACTCCTACGACGAGCAGAATGGCTTACAGTTAATGAAAAGCGCTTCCAGACGTGGACAGCACATTTTCTTGAACACTGTAATGTTTGTACACCAACTTTCATTGAAGTAGAAGCACGTCCCACCACCGCGTGATTTCCCTGTTGACTTAGTGTCACGATCCGCTCTAAACAGCTGGAATCCTGCCAGACTTAATGCACTATCCGGCGTTGCGGCATTCAGCCAGGTTTCCGTGCTTCCCCCGTCTGTGCGTCCTGTAACGTTTGATCAGCAACGCCGCTCCGCTAACTGTAACTTCATTTGGAAATCAAGGTCGGGAGTACAGAGAAAGACTGGAGAGGCACAGAATCCAAGCTGTGTGTATGTTTGTATATAAATACATATATGCCAAAAATCATCATGATATAAAAGTTTCCCTGTTATATATATAATATTTTTAAGGCTCCAAATATTGATTTGGGAGTCTCCTACGATAGGTTTACATACATGCAAGGTGAAATAAGTGCTTTTGATTTCTGAAAATATGCATTTAATATCATCTCATTTTCCAGTGATTCTCAAAATGATTCATTCAAAGCAGTTCTAAGATTCAGTCTTTCTAAACCCGTGGACTTTTGGATTAACTGCTACATTCCACACTGCATGAAGGGCTATTTTGAAAATGACATAATACAGGGCAGTTTAATAAAGATCATGTTCCTTGAAGATACTTTGCAAACCATAAATATATTAGGCTAAACCTTAACTTTTGATTAGTAATACAAATTGTTATCATTTGTACAAATTTAAACTATTTTTTCTTTTCTTTTTTTCAGATTCTCAATTTTCCTAACAAACTCTAAAACAATGCAAAGCTTGTTTATTCAGCTTTCTTATGATCTCCATTTCAAAAGCCTCCTTAATGTAATATTAAACATACCTCATTTTACATGCTTCTGTGAGATTCACCTCATTATACCCTTTGCTAACCACACACACTTAGTTATGTAAAAAAATAAAAAAATAAAACACAGAAGCAAAATGTCCTTCAGACAGAATTCATCACTGTATGCTATGAAAGACATCACGCAATCTGTGTATGTGTGTGTCTGTCCACTGGTAAAGCGTGTCCTCACTTCCCCTCCGACACGCTCCCAGCACCTCATCTCTCGTTTCCTCCCGTCTCTTTCATCCTCACGGGCTGAATCATATGCAGGAAAATATTAAATCTTTCCGTCCATCACAGGGTTGAGAGAGGCCTGAACTCTATAAGGCATGTACACCTCTAAACACACAAAACCACACACTCCCTTACAAAATACTGACAGCAGAAGACAAACCAAAGACAGATGCACTAAAAGAAGAGAAGGTATTAGAACAGGTGCATTTATACAGTGGGATGATGTCTGGATCCTTCTTTTCCATGCAAACAAATTGAGTGTTAGTAGTTGATATGTGCACTACTGTATATTCCTCTGTAGTCATATGATGCTTTATTTGAGGAACAGACTGAACTTAAATCATTAATCGCTGCAAAACTGTTCTACCTCATTTGCACATTCAAATATGGCATTGGGCAGTGATGTCAAGCAATGTTGGTTCTCACTGGTCTCTTGACTTAATGAAATATGTTTGAATGTACAAAAGCACAAATGATATGTAACAGCTGCTGCGTGGGAGGAAATGTTGAACAAATAAAATGTTAAACTTGGGTCTGTTTCTAACAGAAATCTATTATTTGTTTTCAGAAGACTCGGGGCCAATTTTAAAAACAGCTTGCATCAGCACAAACCCTCTAAAAAATGCTGTCTGGATTTACTTAAGATGCACAGTGACTGTCATTTAGATAATCATATTGGTTTAAGTATTCACTACATGATCAAATAATTAATACTTGACTTAGTGAGCTATTTATTTTTAAACTTGGGAACACTTACCATGTTCCATTAACATAGGTTCATGTGAAAAAACAAAGGATATTTATTAGAAATATGAATCTTAAGCTGCATCCTAAATTGCATACTTGTGCACTGTTCTCCTAGGCACGCATACAGAGCACGTGATCTTTCACGGGGGGGGGGACTTATTAAAACTTAATATAAAGTGGATTTGAGCAATTTCAAATCGTGAAAGCTTAGCGTCCCGCTTTTGTAGACCGTGCGCGCCATCCACTGACATCCGGGACGCCTTTTCTTCCTGCGAGACAATCCGCATGAGGGGAGACGACAGGGGAGAGATCCACAATTTAATTTCGTGGTGTTTATGTGTCACCAAAGGCTTAGGGGCCGTTCACATGCAGAGTGGTTTGCACGCAGAAGCCCTTAATTTTCAATGGAGCCGCGCAGTTTAAAACCCAAAGCAGAGATGATTCTGTAACTGACAGGGCTTATGGTTGCCTAGTAACAGCATACGCTACAGAAACGCGCGCCCAAGCGCTTTGCAATTGGTGGAAGAAGTGACGCGCCTCGCTTTATGTGAACGTACCCTTAAGAGAGTAAGTTACATTTAATGCTAAAGTATCGTTAACGCTAATACACACATTATTTTTTGTGGCCAAGACACAAACTGCTGAAGAAGAGAAGCGGGGGAGGTTGAGACATGTAATAGTTAATAGTTTAATCTCGTCATTATACATTACCATCACTCTGTTCTTCTATTTGATAATGTGCAGTGCTTTGCTACAATCTATATTGTTAAAAGCGCTATATAAAGAAAATTTACTTGATTTGACATGTGACATCTCTGCGAAAGCGGGCCATGGAGACACTGGTGGTCCTGGAAAACAAAAAGAAAAAAATGATCACTAACCCTTAGAAAATGTTTGTATTTATTACTAGAAACCATTCAAATTTGTATTTGTTCATATGTCTTTAGACAAAGCTCAATACAGTATTTTTTTTCAGATTTATTCCATTCAACTTATTTGGCTACTGTAAAATTGGCAAAGGAAACTGCCTGTCAGAGGCCACATCAACCCAATATATATATACATGGTTCTTATTTTTTTTTTTCTTGAACCTGTTAGGAGAACAACACTATTTTGTTTTCATTAAAAAAAAAGTATACTGTCACATACCCAATGTAAATACAATACAATTTAATAGGACTATAAATAATTATATAATAAGGCTATTATGTAGAGTATAAAGCAAAATTATTTAAAAACCTTGTGTGCTTTCTGTATTCTGAAAGATGGAATAATTATACTTTTTAATATCTCATTATACCCCCTTTATTAAGCCAAAACCTCTGTAATTTTGTAATGCACGTCCTTATTTTTAACTTAGCAGCTGTCACGCTCGTGGTGCAGGAAGGACGAGTAGAGATTCAAATACTTCGGAAAACAATTCTTTTTTAATACTCACAAAGGGGATATACAGGCAGGTAGTCAAAAATGGAGAAACACACACAAACTCGTACACATGGACAATGAACCGACAAACTAAACAGAATTGAGGAGAACTTATAAAGGGAAGGCAATTAGAACAAACAAGGGAGGCACACCTGAACATAATAGACAATTAACAGAAACTGGGTCACACTGAGCACATGGGGAAAACCAACAACAAACAGTGCAGGGGCGTGACAGCAGCACATCTACTCCTAGGGGAAAAGGTGTGTCAAGCCCTGTCCATTCGTAGTGTCATAATGTAGTGGTTTTGTTGTATCACTGCCTTCTTGTTTCATCACTGTAGCATTTTTAATAAAGGAAAGTGACACAGATTAAGCACAACATGAGTAGAAATAAAAGATAACAGATGCTTCATATTATTGAACTGTTCTTTATAATAGTAGGTACTGTATTTTTTTGTTAACGGCTGTAAATCGACTGTGTGTGTGTGTTGAAGGCCAGCTGGCATGGCAGCACTCCAGACGAACAGCAGGTTGGCATCAAACGTCCCGATGAACACACACACAGACATGTGAAGGTCAGAGGGAGTGATGGAGTGTTTGACCTCAGTTAAACCCACCTGTGTGTTTCAGCTCACAAACACACACACACACACACTAAATGTTAGCTGTATATGTCTGATGCCTGAAAGATGGCTGAGGAAAGGTGTGCGTTTAGTTTTTTCCTGATAGAGATGAATGTCTCATGGGTTCTCGTAATGATCTCCCCACACACGCTGTTTCTCCTTACTTTCTCACTTCCTGCTGGAGGAGCCACATTTTACCTGCGTGAGAGGAAAAGATGGCAGAGCGCAAGACAGTGTTTCTCCTCTTCCTCCATTTGTCAGGAAGTGTTTACACTGAGCTATTGCTCAAAGTCGGCGCTGTGTGTGTGTGCGTGAGATGATAAAGTGTTTGCCAGAAGGCTGCTGCATTGTTTCTCCTGTGTGTTTGCCAGAGTAAAGCTCTCTTCTCCTCCATCAGATTCTCTCGCTTCCTTTCATGCCATCTGACTGAATCTGCTCTGTCGTTCCTTCCAGGAAAGGAAAAGCGAAACAAAAGAACATGAATATAGAAAATAAGAGACAGTGTTTGTGTTTTAGAGAGTTGTAAACACAGATCAGAGATCAGTTGAGCTCCAAGCTTGTAGTAAATGAAGTCTTTCTCTGTCTTTCAGGGCTGGACAGCACTAAAGACCCGTGTATGAAGGTTCGCTGCCCTCCTCACAAAGTGTGTGTGAGCCACGACTTCCAGACCGCCATCTGCATCAATCACAAACCAGCACAGCACAGGTAAGACCCACAGCCACACGCCGGGAAAGAAGAAATAGCTAGAAAACAAACATTTTTCAAGGCAAATGATTAGTTTGGAGATTGTTTAAATGTGCAGTTTGGCAGCAGTTATGCTGAGCGGCGGTTAAGGTGTTTTTAATCCAATCCTCCACATGTGAGAATGTGAATGTCTGCTCATTTGAATGTAGAAAGACCGAATTTATACTGTAAAAAATTGTGCAAAACATTATTTACAAATTAAATTAGTACAAAAAGCTAGGTTTATTTGTTTATATTTATTCATTCATTTTTGTAATTGTTTAAATTATTTTATTAATTCATATTTTATTTTATTTATATATTCATCCTTATGTGTGGGAAACCTTCTTGAAATGTATTTACATTTTAATGCATTATAAAAATATCCTAATATGTGTATAAAATTATTTGGAAGATATTTACTTTCTAATATGTTGCATTACTAACCTTATTTTTCCCTTGTTGCATTACTATGATTTCATGCAAGGGACTCAGACAGCCATATATTTATTCAAAAAGACCAAATTTATATTGTAAAAAAAATTATATTATAATTGTGTAAAATAATATTCAGCAATTATTTAGTTTCTGCAGTATCACTGTATTACAGTCTATAACACACATCCTCATGACCGCATGTTATGTTTACGAGTTTACTCCCTCCAAACTTTCCGTCATGAAAAAAAACAGATCAGATTCAATTTTCTGCATTTTTGCACCCGTAGCAAGCATTTTGAAAGGAAAGGATGACGAATACCGGGGGAAATGCATACAAACATTTTGGACCCAGTGGGCATTTTATTTTATTATTTAAATACATTATTTATTAATTTAATATATTCATAAATGCATACATTTTGACATTATTCAAAATAATATTTTTTCAGAAGATTTTATTTACATTTATTTTAATTCAATTATTAATTTAATTGTATTTATTGAGTTTTTGTTTTACCTCCGGACCCTAGGTTGAAAACCCCTGTGCTTGGATAATGCTGGCCTGACAACTAGCCAAACCCTAAAACTTTGGAAGGGCTGATTGGCTGGTTTTCTGGTGCTTCTCGTAAATCTTTAGCAGTTATTCCATAACCATGCTTACAAATTTTTCACTAGATGAATGAGTGTGTGTCCTTGTGTTTAATCGGGCTCTGAGGTATCTCTGCTTCTCCAGACTCACATTAAGATTCCGTCGTTGTCTATTGTGAGTCGTTGTCAAAGCGACAGTGGAATATTGAGGGAATGTCATTCCGGGCTCTTGACTCCGCCCCCCTCACGTCTGGACAAACAAATATTAATTGTGTAATGGCCATTTGAGCAGGTCCAAGAGTTTACCAAGCTAAATTACAACCGCCCCCTTACATATGCAAACACAAAGTGCATCCTGGCACGCCAAATACCGCGTCTGCCTGCTGATCGCAGCGCATTGCTAACGGCTAATAATGCTGCATTGGTCAAGCTTTCATTAATGACCAGCAAATAAGATGTAGCTGTCGCTTCTGATCATTAATGTACACCTTCAAACACTGCGCTGCATACAGTAATGCACGGATATATTCTAAATTAAACACAACAAAGTAATACGTTAATAAATCATAAGTAGATCCGCATGGAATCATTTTGGCACTAATTATTGGGGGACATCTGGTAAATGGATCTAAATATGCTGTGAAAAGGAGCTGATGTTGCTAGTGTTAAAGCACATGTTCAAAAAACAAGCACTTCATGTCTAAAACTTGCTGTTTTTATTTGTGACTTTAGTGTGGAATCCTACCTGAAATGAACCCATGAAATGAAGTGCCTGATTTGTAGCAGATTGTGTAACATATAATACAACTGTACAGTAGTTCTGCATTAAACAGGGTATTAACCAAGAAAACATATTCATGATATTGTTGCTTATTTTTTGATACAGCTTTGGATCTGGACATGTCTAAATAGGCAGCTCACTAGGTTTTAAAACAGAAATGTCCGATAAAATCAGTTAAAGTGTAATTATGAAGAGAGGTTTTTCATTTTTTCTCAGATGTCATTATATGCTCTTGCTCTTGTCATTTTATTTTTATATATGGCAAAATAACATTTTTGTAACCAAAAGACATACAATTAATTAAAATGATAATATGATTTATCAGCAATTAAG
Organism: Enteromius treurensis; assembly: GCA_032275025.1. NCBI lineage: Eukaryota > Metazoa > Chordata > Actinopteri > Cypriniformes > Cyprinidae > Enteromius > Enteromius treurensis. The sequence continues at coordinate 5,416,393 of JAUCMU010000026.1, read as the reverse complement.
AAAAATTGCTTGTTAAAGCCCTTTCCATGTTTATGTTACATATTTGTACTTACACACACCATTCTGAGGGTTGTTACCGAAATATTACAGCTGTAGATACTATGTAGCAATGTGTACTTACACTGTGGTTACATACTAGATTACTATGGAAGTACACAGGTATTAGGGACACTTAATATAAAGTGGGCCCAGATTTATTCTCATGTATGGATAGCCTGTATTTCCTCAGTAAGACTGATTTGAGAACAGATTCATCACAGCAGTGTAATTTCCTCTGTGCTGAGCTGATATTACAAATATACTTCAATATAACGCAATGAAGTGTGAATCACAGACTCATAATATAATGTACCATAATGTGCTGTAATATAATCCATTAGACATTATCCAACAAATCAACATATATAGACTGTAAAAGCGGCAGCTCAAGACGAGGACTTCATAGCGACCAGAGACAGATTCTTCTCATTCTCACTCAGTAATGTCTGTGAATGTGGCAGACGGTGTGCTTCAGAAGGACTGGCAGTGAGTTGAGCTCATTACGTGGCTGTGATTGGTCACCCGCAGCATTCGGCCCGCCAATATTCTGGTATAATGATGCTAAACTGTAGCTGCTAAATTGACCATTGTCCCCCTCAAATGATTTCCTAAAGAGCTGTGCGGGTTTCCAGTCGTGTCACTCCACGCTCTCTTTCCACTCACGTAATAAAGTAATTTCAACTTGAATCAATAATTCATGTCTGCATATTTGTGTGGTAGGCACTCATGTAATAAGAGAGTAAATTCAACTAGTCATTAGCCCAACATAAAGCCTTTCAAGGTTATTTAAGAAAACTCAGATTATGTTTACTGTAACTCCTTCATATATGATAAATAACATTTGCAATGGGTCAAAGATGACACAGTAAATATCTAATACAGCTTTGTTTTGTTGTTGTACATTTTTCCTATTAAAAAAATAATGACTATCATAAAATTAAGCTGTAGTGTGATCACTTTTACATAGTTTAATAAGTACAGCTCAGAATATTTTGTTTCATTTTTAAGTAAATATTCCCCACTGAATGATGAAGGAACATTATTTCATCCATATTTTTACATGCTGTTCCACTGAACTTTCCGTTTGACAAAGAATCCTGAAAAATATAATGTATCAGTTTCCACCAAAATATGTTTATGTGTGATGATTATGTAAACACTGAAAACTGGAGTAATGATGCTGAAAATCTTTCCATCAAAGGAAGAAATTACTTTTTACAATATGTTCACATAACAGTACATTTAAGTTGTAATAATATTTCACAGATTTTTGTTTCTCCTATATTTCTGTTCAAATAAATGCAGTCTTTTTAAATGCAGTTTATCAAATGTCTGATAGTGTCTCTGATCTGTTAAAGTGCTTCTGTCAGCCATGAGATACAGACAGAGATCATGTTTGTTTATCACCGTCAGATGATCACACTTCACGCTTTCTATGAGATATTGACATTTTGAGTGTGAACAGAAGTGACATTACCAACGTCTTTTGTCACTTTCTTATCTCCCGTATGTGTGTGATATCTGATCAGCTGGTGTTATGTAAGATTTCATCTCCTTGTAAAATCCCTTTTGGATTGAAGTATTAGCTGTTGGTAATGTCCCTCACATCTTGACTGAGCCGTTGACACAATGCTGCAGGTAATCGGAACTAACTTAGTACGCTAATTGATGTGACACTAACTGTAGGGAATACAGGATGGCAGGTTAGTTTAGCAGGGATAATCCAATCAGTTATCTTGCTACACAAGATAAATGTAGCCACTTATTAAATCAGACTATGTGTCAAATATAATTTAAAAGGCATTTAATTGCTGTATTTTTATATTACACATTACATAAACCAGTCTTGCTGTAGGATTCACAATCAGGTGCTAAATAACAAGTTTAACATCCAGAACTTTTCTCTGTTTCTCTTTGTAGCATTAAACCCAGGAAAGGAAATCCCCCACATAAGCATTGGATGGGAGCTGTGAATCATGGGAAATGTAGGCCATGTCCTGTAGTTCACTCCAGCTTGGTGTGTGGCTCAGACGGACACACATACTCCTCAAAGGTGAGATATTAAACACAAACAACACAAATACATCTTTAGATACAGTAGGATGCGAATATAGAGATATGCAGCTACTGTACCAAGGAAGTCTGGTCACCTTTAGCTTTAAAATAAAAGATGAGGAACTGAGAGTACTAATTGACTAGATCAGGGATCCTTATGAGATCCACTTTCCTGCAGAGCACCAACCCTAGCTGTGTTTTTCTAGTAATCCTAAAGACATTTTTTTAGCCTTCTCAGGTGTGTTTGATTAGGGTTAGAGCTAAACTATGCAGGGAAGTCAATCTCTGGAGAAGACGATCAAAGTCTTGAAGCAGTATATGGGGTGAGAACGATCACAAATATACTTATATATATGCAAAGCTTTCAAAAAGAACAGCACTAATCTGTTTTTGAAACACAAAGTGGAATCAAACATAGCACAGTCTCATACATTAGAGGAAAAGAGACCAAGGGAACTGACAATGTCAGAGGTCAGAACTGATGGGCCATAGATGATCACATTCATCCAACATTTTATGTCACGCAGACAAACAAACAAACTTGACACAAAGCAGCTGTTAGCTTTAAAAAGAAGATAAAACATGTCAGCATGTAAATTATAGTATAAGTTGGGTCTCTGAATAGTATGACCTAGAGGAAGCATATATAATGCAAAAAGAAGAGGACCTAAAATGGAACCCTGTGGTACACCATAAGAGATTTGAGCACAAGATGAGCAACATTCCCCTACGTTAACAGAAAAAGTTGTCCCCTTGAGATAAGAGGCAAACCACTCACCCACAGACCCCTGTAGCCCAGCTAAATGATTGAGTTTTTATAAAAGGATATCATGATCTACCGCATCAAATGCTGACTAGAAGGCTATTAATAATAGAAGTCATGATTGGACTCAACTGTAAAAGCCTCTTCAAAAACATGTAAAGGGCAGTAAAAAGGGTTTCTTTATCAAAACAATATCACACTAACTTATTGCCAGTCATTTCTGTGTTTGATTAAATGTAAAGTGTGGTTCGGGTGAGATATGATGTAATCTGATCAGAGGAATTTAACCTGAACACTATCTGGTGAAGGATCATTGTGTCCCATCGAGGAGAGAGTCACCTTTAAATTCCAATATCAGTGCACAGCTCTCTCTCTCTGCTGGTGTAAATGATGCAGTGTTTGGTGATGAATGGTTAGGTGGATGAACTGTGTCCGCTGTTGATATTGGATTCTTGAGTCCTGCACAATCCCCCCCTCCGGCTTGAGAACAGAGAGAAAAACCTGAACCTCCAGCACAACCTGTGCCTCCCATCTGTGACCGCACCACTTTAACCCCGCCCACACCATTTCCTTCCCTTCAGCTAGAATGAAATCAGATGTGAGGGATGGAGTGAGAGAACAGACATAGTGGAGAAATAAACAGCGCATGGACGGGGTAGATATGCGAACGGCTGGACTGATATTTTCAGCTGTAGAATCAGTAACACTATATTTAGACTGATTATCATAAACATAAACATCCATGGTCTAATTACGTTCAGACAAATAATGGCGATTTGCATAAGACAAGACCAAAATTAAATCTTTATGCACCATTAAAACAAACTGGAACTAGACTAAAAAGGAAAATCAGCATAAAAAATAAAAGAAGATAAAATATCTGTATTAAAGCCATACACAAGTTTACAGTCTATGCACCACACAATGGAAAAATAAACTAGACTGAAATAGGAAACCAGCTTATTAAATACAATATTAAAGCTCTATGAACAACTAAAACTAAAAAGATTCAGAATGAATTAACGGTCTATATGGATGAGTGATGGATAGATGTAGAATCAATGGGCCTCATTTACTAAACGAATGTACGACAAAAAAATTAGTGTATGGTTAGGATTCGAATGTCTTTTTTTGTTATTTTTTATTGTTTATAATAAATAGCAAAGGCCTAATGTTTCTTTTTATTTTATAGTTTAATACATAATTTTATAACTTGTTATTTTTGTTCTTTTCTGAATACCGTTAAATTTAAAATATTTGTTGTAGATTGTATATTTTAATATACATATCAACCACATAAATGAATGTTACAGCATAGTTGTTTGCTATTACAAGGTTAACTGGTGTTTTTGAGGAAAAATACATTTCTTTTTCGTGAGATCACTTCCTCTTTTTGGCCGCTCTCGTTTCTCCATGTCGTAAACTTTAGGGGGGTGATATTCAAATAGAGATTGTTTTCATCCGTCACATCTATCAGTGTGTGATCATTCATACGATGAGATATACGGTGGCATACGAATGTTTCAGAAATCACACGGGATTTATGTGCACGGATTATATTGATAAATGAGGCCCGTTAACACTAAATAGATGTATATAGAAAAAAAGATATATAAAAAAAAAAATGTTTAGACAATTAGTAAATTTCATAAGATAAGAACAAAAATCAAAGCTTTGAATATTAAAGCTAAAACTACCAGTATACCCCCAAACATGTATAATTATCCCGCTACAGACTTGTTTTATGCTGTATTATTTACTGTCTGGTTTTCTAGTACAGTATATTATTAACTATCTATGGTATCTGGATGGATGAAGACACATTCAGGTCACATAACCAAATAAAGTAGGTTGTAAAAGCATGTTTTTTGGATGTATTATAAACAGAGCATGTCAGAAAACGTTGATCTCTAGAGTTTTCCTTGAGAAATGTGATTCATTTATTTCTTTGAATGTGTTGATCTGAAGCGCTGAACAGACTCTTCACTGAACAAAAGCCTTTTCAGTAAAATAAGATAAGTAAATACTGGCGGATTATTGCTCATTGATATGCACACAGACACCGCTTGAATGCTGTGTGTTGCTCAGGTGAGTCTATTGTTGAGATTTTAAAGGTTATTGAAATGCTCATCAGGATGATGAGTAAATGAACAAGTAAATAAAGCACCACAGCCATGTCACAGATTTATTCATTTATTTCGCTTTATTCTCTCGTCATCATGGAATTATTTGCAGTACAACAATAACAACAGTAGTAAAGCAATAACTCCCCTCTCTCTTGCTAACCAATGGATCCTTTTAAAGAAGTTGAACACATGATGCCTCTCTTACAAAGGTGCAGCGTTTCACTTCACAACACATTAACTGATAAACTGATTACTTGTGGATTATCCTGATGTTTTTTCAGCTGTTTGGACTCTCGTTCTGACTGCACCTATACATTGCAGAAAGAAGGAACAAACCTGACCTGAGAGCGCACATTTTTAATTTTGGGTAAACTATTGCTTTAATTAGTGGTGACAAAAGTCGTAATCCATTCTGCTGTTGAAAACGTTGATATTAATCAACAGTTCTGTCTGATGTTTATTTAATTGATTTTGCTTTTATAAATAATGAAGTATTACACTTGATTAGGTGTTATCGTCTGATAGTCTTATCATGACATCATGTTTAATTAAAAGCCAAAGAACCCCGCAGATTTTACACGGGTTCTGTGTGATCAGATCTGACGAACACAATCGCCTCACTTCAAAGGAACTCAGATCTTGGCATCTTAATTTGATAACTCCTATTTTTCTCCTGGCTGAGGAAACAGACTCATTTCACGAGTGATAAAGCTCAACGCTGTGGCTGTGACGGTTAAATGCGATAATGTCTCCAAACGCACTACCCAAAATCCTCTCTGCCCTTCCACAGTGTAAACTTGAGTTCCAGGCCTGCAGCTCGAGCAAGAGCATCTCAGTGAAGTGTGAGGGTCCGTGTCCCTGCCTGCCAGGACAGGAAGTCATCAAACCACACACAGAGAAGAACGGTGAGTTATTTCCTGTTTGTAAGCAGTAGATAGGAGCGTATACTGTCTGAACAGAGACTGTCTGCCCTGTCATATTATAGATGATGAAATCTGTTTGTATAAAGTCAAGAATTTCAGAATAATTTATTATTTGTACTGGAAAACAAGAGAAAACTATTAAGAAAGAACTGCAAATTTTGGTGCTGAATTTACATGATTGTATTTTGCACAGTGACGCACATGCAGTGTCTGAAATCACTCCCTGAATTCACTAAACAGCAGATGCTTCATAGTTTACTAAATAGGGGAAACCTGAATAAAGTCATTACTGGACAGTTTTTGTGAGGTTACATATTGGTCGCACCCTGAATGAAGGGAAGCTAACTTTAAAATCCAACCAGATGCTCCGGCCACATCAGATCAGATTTGAATTGAATATGAAATGACATGTGAATGTGGTTTGTGAAAGTTTTTGCTGTTTAGACCACAGAAAAATATATGCATCTGAGTTGGACACGCCAAAACATTTTTGCTGCCTGTCTGAACAAACCGTAAGAGACACATGAAAAAGCCTTGAGAAAGAAAAACACGTTTTTTATACTGTGTGTGTGTTTCCTGAGGGGAAAGTGAAAAGTGAATTCAGAGTTTCACTGGACACAACGCTGGACATCACGAAGACACGCTTTCAGGAGGAATAAACACAAGAAAGATGTTTGTTGTTGTGAATTTTTTGTTTTGATTTTCATGGGAAAGAAACATATTAAAAGAGATCTATTTAAAAACTTGCTTCAAGATTAAATAGAGATAGAGTCTTTTGTGTCCCAGATGTTTCTCCTGAAAAAAAGACCCATAATCATACAAGTATCTCCTCCAGAGTATTGCAAGAATCGCAGCAATGTCCCAATCAAAAGTTTCAGAATGAACTCATATGTTTAATGATTAATGAGCTGCATTCATTTTTTATCAGCCAGGGACAGATTTTGGTCTCTTACAGGAGAAACATTAAGAAACAAACACTTTTTAGGTGCTCCAGAATAAATATGTTCATTTCATTTATTATTTTTTCTATTTCTGTTTTTCATATTTAACCATACCATAGCCATACTATCATCATATTGTTTTAAAGTTATCAGCATTTTAATTCAACTTTTAGATGTCCTGGGATCTAAGACTCACTTAAAGTGGGAACTAAACATCATTCCAGCTTGAAATATACAGTCACAAAGAACTATATGTTACGTGTCCACTGAGTGTAGTTTGGGCTCCTACTCAATGCATCCTGTACATCCTGTCTTTCCTCTTTATAGTAATTTTTCTAGCTGATTGATGAGGTTATGGATGCTGTATTATTAAATGTGTTATTACATGGCAATGTTTACCGCAGTTTGAAACACTGAACGACTGTTTTTTATCCAAGCTGACACTTTGTTTATTAAAAAGTAACTGAGCACAAAGCTTCTTTACAGAGCAGTTGCTCTCAAAATAGATGCTGCACTTTTACTTTGCACGTCTGCGTTATTTTGAACTAAGTTGCATTCAGCAAGTTTGCTGTAAAAGCTGCTATTCGATAGAGATGAGGACTGTTTGAAACACTTTTTCCTCTAAAACTTCAAACTTCACTAAATCGTCTCAATTTAATATGCAGATATAGCACAAAACAATCTGGAAATGCACATTTTTATATCATAACATGTAAATATATAGTCGCCAGTCACCGGTGAGCTTCACTCACAAATTCATATTTTTTGCAAATGTGACTGTTTTAGTCACAGTCTGGAGTCCTGTGGTACAAATGGCTCAGTTTAAAATATTGAATAATCAAATTGAATTTTAAGGAAGATATTGATTCTTAAATGCAAAGATTTATACTGCTGTCAGTTGATTCATGAAGCAAAGTTTACTAGACATCACAATAAGCTTTGTTTTTTGATAAAGAAACAAAGACTCTGCTTTCAAATTCTGTGAATTTTATAAAAATAATACAACAGATAAATAGAAAAATGCTTTTTTAGTACTCTTTAATGCGGCTTGAAACATGGAGTGTTAATTATCAATAATTATAGCAATAAATCGGATTAAAAAACACGTTTTTAATACTTTTTTGTACCTGACACATATACACATGGATCACTAAAAAGCTGTATAATCGGTTTTAGATATATTTTTTTCCTTGAAGAAAAAGACATGTATTTGATATACAGTATGTCCAAATTAATTCATATTGAATAGAGATCAAAATCAAACTGAATCAAGAGCTTGCAAATTTAGAATTAAGCTGAACTGTAAAATCTGTCAATACAGTTGATACTTAAATAAAACTTCACTAAGAATTGAAATATAATACCATAGATAATAAAATAAAATAAAATTTGCCTGATTTGCTAATTACTTGCAGTGCGCAGTGTTATTTACTCACAAATAAACAGCAATACATCAGAATAAAAAAAAAATCACTCTAGTTTTGGACATATTTGCAAATGAATTGATACTGAATCAAGATCAAGATCAAAATAAGAGCTTGTTAAATCGGATTCAAAATGAATCAAGAAGTAGGGAATCAGAGTCAAATTGAATGCAAATCATGAATACTATCCAGCCCTGGTTCCCTCACAAATCCTGAGCGCTGAATGAGCAACTCTGAGCTGGGAAGTTTTCCTCCAGAAGTGTTTTGATGCCATCAGTCTGTTATTTTAAGGGTTTGTTGTGCTGTAATTCAGATTCATGACCTCTAGACTGTTTGTACTTATTTCCCAAAGGCTTCCCCACACAGCACGGCCTCTCTCTGTGGGTTCTGCTGCCAAATGTGCGCACAGATGAGGGTTCGGTCTGATAGCAGCGTTATGATGTCTGTATTTTAATGACTTCAGATCACTGACATGATCTTTAATTGGAAAAGTGCTGCATACATCAGGAAGCAATTACTAGCAAAAGAGAGAACGTGTCATTTGAAAGTCCATTTTTCTTTCATTTCCTCTCGTCTTTATTGTCTCATGGCCTCTTCTCTTTCTCTTTATTCGACCTGTTCATCTTGTTTTGTCATTTTATCTCTGACTTTCATCTCACTCTCTTTTATGTGACTCTGTTCCGTATTCAGATGAAGCGCTTATTCCTCTGTGTTTCTTCTCAGCGTCCGTCCATTATCTGCTCTTCTGTTTTCTTCCGTGTGATTCTCGCTGGAGCTACAACATAGTTTAGAAAGACGGGTGACAGAGGGCATAACATTTCGGAATACGTGGATAGAATCACAGAATAGAGTTCATGAAAATCAAATTCACTGTATAACACAGAAGGATGGATGAATAAATGATCGGTAGGACTGTGCACTTAGTCAGACTGTGATGTGGACTGGCATATGTGAATATTATATAGAAATACAGTCACTGCCAAATACAGTTATACAGAGTTTTTAGCCAAAATGAATAACAATATTTCTCGCCATGAAAATAGCCAGAGAAGCTTAAATAGTGTTAAACGCAAACAATAAACAACAAAAGAATGCGAGTGAAATGAACTTGAAGAAATTATGACCGACACATATATTGGCCTACTATATGGTACAATCTACTTTTTTAAAAGTGAGAAAACTTTATTTTTTTTAGTAATGTTAAATCATTTGCTTGTTTAATTTTTTTTTGTTTTAAAAGATGAATTAAATTGTTGATGTGTTATGCCTTCTTTTGATCTCCATTATTTTTGATAATATATTTTTGTTAAAACATAAGTCAGTAAAATTAAAAAAGTTATTAAATTGTATATGTTTCATCAGTTCAATTGATAGGAAATGCTTTTTGATTACTGAAATATAATTAAACCATTAAAATGGAATAAAAAAATGCAGGAATTATGAGCATAAATGTATGTATTTCATTGACCCAAAATATTTATTTTGTTAAAACATTTGTTTAATTGCTGTTTAATTGTTTGTAAATGTAACAAATCTAATTAATTAGACATGCTTTTTATGACTAAAAGTGAATGAAACCACAAACAATGAATTCAGAAAATACAGATGGCGGAAAATTTTTATTTTTTTGTTAAGCATTTAATCAGCGGTTGTTCAATTGTGTCTGTTTCATTATTTTAATTAATTAGACGTGCTTTTTGATTATTAAAAATGAACAAGAATGAAAAAAAAAATTTAAACTGATTTTATAGAGCTATGCAAGTTCTATCTATTATGTTTTTATTAATGTCTATTGTTTTAATTTATTAGACATTTTTGATGATTAAAATTTAATTTAACCAGTAAAGTAATAAAAAAAAAAAAAGGAAAAAAAAAAAACAGACTGGAGAGTTGTTGGGTGGTCAGATTTCATGGGGCCCTGCAAGAGTTTTAAATGTGTGTGTTTAGTGGAGGCTTTTATCTGAAGAGACTTGCATGGAATTAAACCTGTGATCTCAACCAGCTGAGCGGCAGAAACTCCTGGAGATGCTGGTTTTCAGAGACAAAGATGTGGAGATGATTACAGATTGAGCCAGAGGGGGTGGAGATGGGCGATGGGGTTTGTTAGGATGAAAGGACGGATGGAGAAGAGAGAGATATGATCTAAAGAGAAACACCAGAGAGATTTTCACTCACAGCAGGAGAGAAAAGTGAAAAATAGAGGGATCACCTGAGAGAAAATACTGTAGAGAGGTGTGTGTGTGTGTGCACAGCGAACAACACTCACTCATTATGTTTTGAAGAATCGTTTTTCAGACTTTACACTGCAATATAATACAACACACACACACACGCTCATCTTTCTTTATTGGGCCTTAGAGGAAAAGCAGCAATATGAGGCTTTCAGTGGAAAATTACATCTGCACAAATCTGTGTCGGTGCGTGTGTGTGTTTCTGGGTCATTCTGTTATGCAGAACATCTTTATCTCACCATGTGTCTTTGTGTGCTGGATAGAACAGATGTAAAACATATTAGTTTGTTTCCTTTCATCATAATTTCACAATTAACCCAACACAAGTTATGGTTTCTCCAGGAATGAAAAAACATGAGTTCTTTGGGTGATTGTTTTAAATGATAATACGTTTAGACTTGTAAAATCCTATGGATTTGGGAAATTATGGGATTTTGAGCTTCAAGCCTTACTATACAGTAAACTGCAATTTTTTAAAATGTTTTTTAGAAGTCTCATCTGCAAAAAATACTGTAAAAACAGTAAAATTGTGAAATATTATTATAATTTCAAATAGCTGTTTCCTATATGACTGTATTATAAAATGTAATTTATTTTTGTGGTCAAATCTGAATTAATCTTCAATGTCACTTGATCCTTCAGAAATCATTCTAATATGATGATATGCTGCTCAAAAATATTTCTGATTATAAAAATCCTACTGACGGCAAACTTTTACATGGTAGTAAATATAAATGTCACTTTTTTCTGTGCCGGTTCCATTTATTCCATTAAATTGTATCTACAATAAACAATCATTTACGAGCTTAATCTTGAAAATGAAGGGCTTCAAACACAGATGTGAACGTCTGTGTATTTCAGGCTCTTCACAACGCTGCAGAACATTCTGGAAATCCTGTAATTCCTCCTGAATCTCAGGCGCACCTGTCGAGCATTAATATGACGGTTTTAATACATCAGAATAAATGTCACTGGAGTGTTTGACTCTCTCGTACTCATAAACACTTCATTTTAAAGGTCAGACATATCAATAGCTCTCACAGGCAGGTTGATGTGATCCTGTGATGAGTTGTCTGTACTTCACATTATGAGATGATAAATACGCTATTCGGTGCTGTTTGTTTACAGCTTTTTGTTGCATGTGTCTGCGTTCATTTATTTAACTCCAGCTTGTGTGATTCTAATGTTTTTGATATTTTTGAAATCTTCTCTCTGACTCATGCTACTGTAGCTTTAAGACTTGTTTGTTGTTAATTGAGTGACAGTAGTGTTAACTGTTCATTTAAACATGGGCATATGTGAAAGAGATTATTTTTGTGACACCACACACTTACATTATGTCTTACGTCTTATTTTAAGACAATAAGATCACATTTGTTGACATCAATAAAATCAGCCTAATAAATTATATCAAAATAAATGTCACAGAATACCTTTTTTCACAGCATTTTAGTTGTTCAAAAAATGTTCGTGTTGGTTCAAAAAATTAATGTTAACAACTGTCAGTTTTAAAAGTGTATTAATAAATGTTGAAATTAATATTTTGATTACCAAATGGTTCATCTTTTGTTTGTTGACTAGTCTAGTTAAGTTAAACAAATGAAGCTTCAGTAGTTTCCTCTTTACTCTGTGTTCCAGCAAACGTAAAAAAAAAAAATTAAGGATGCACCGAAATGAAAATTATTGGCTGAAACGGAAACCAAGGCTGAAAACCGAAACATCGAAAGAAATTGTGCCAATTATTAGTACCATTGCCTTTATGGCCATGACTGTGTACTAGCCTTACTAAAATCAAGACATTGCAATTGCTGAATCTTTTCCACTATCGGGCCGAACCGTTCTATTCCGTGTCGATCTGAGTGGGCCAGGACAGTTCTGGTTTCAGGGCTGATAACGGATCTCTTTGCAATGCAACTCCAATGCGTCAGTTGTTGCCGTGGTAACGCAACTGTTATCATATGATATGAGGTGTAATAACCACCGCTGTGAAGTATGATCAGAATTTTCTTTAGATTTTATTACTAGTTTGTGTTTACGTTACTCAAAATAGCATGCTTAGCAAGCTACAGAGAAACTAGCAGCCAGGCAACAGACAGGTGACAGATCCTGATTGGCGACGTCACACACACACACACACACACACACTCTCATCAGGGTTTAGCAGGGTTGTGCAACCGTGGCCAGAATTCCTTTCCTAGAACGGTTTGTAATCGTGCCGTGCCATTCCGGCTTTTTTTTTGGCTTTTGCAAATCACTATCCGTGGGTCTTTCTCAGATATACTGAAATACGTCAACACCGCAGACATGTTGCTTCAGACACGCACGTGCAGGCCACATTTTCGGTTTGCGTCATCACAACATACTGTTTCGGTGATAAAAGTCTTTCGGCCATTTTCAGCCAAAGATTTGAATATTTGTGCCCCAAATTTATACTGAAACATTTTTCTCTCAGAAATTGAAAATTTTTCAAATAATTGAAAGGAAACGAGAAGTAGCATTGATTTTAACATGAAACTGAAATAGTATTTTCTTATAAAATGCACTGCAATAACCTTCTCGAAAACCATCTTTTACAGTGCAAGTTACCATAGTATAATATTTCTGTATGAAATACTTTTTTTTTTTGCTCAATAATTCTTTAAGAGCTTTTGTCAGTTTGTTGTATTTCGATGGAAATCATCCTGTTTTACAGTAAAGTTACATAGTGAAAAATAAAATATTAAAATAACAGCAACAATAATAATGTAGGATTTAAAACAGTTTTTACTCAGACATTACTAGTAAAGTATACAAATAATTGCAAAGGAATAGCAAGTAATAAAAGGAATTCAGTGTAAAAGTAGAAAGACTGAAATAATATTATATGTTCATTAATAATAACTTTCTAAAATTATTTAGGAATTTTGATGTTTTTGGGGTCTGAAGATAATGTGATTGCTGATTTTGTGTGGAAAAAATCTTCACTCAGTAAAATATTACTAGAAACGTCTAGGTTACTATCGTAACCCACGTTCCCTGAAGGAGGGAACGGAGACGTTACATATGGGAACTCGCCAGA
>JAUCMU010000026.1:5376559-5389677 GCA_032275025.1 Enteromius treurensis | reverse complement strand
CAACGTTTACCATCCAACCTGACAGAACTGGAGAGGATCTGCAAGGAGGAATGGCAGAGGATCCCCAAATCCAGGAGAGAAAAACTTGTTGCTTCTTTCACCAAAAGACTCACGGCTGCATTCGATCAAAAGGGTGCTTCTACTAAATACTGACCATGTAATATTTCAGTTTTTCTTTTTTGATAAATCTGCAAAAGTGTCAACAATTCTGTGTTTTTCTGTGAATATGGGGCGCTGCGTGTACATTAATGAGGAACAAATGAACTTAAATGATTCTAGCAAATGGCTGCAATATAACAGAGAGTGAAACATTAAAGGGGCTCCGAATACTTTCTGTACCCACTGTATATATAAAAATCCTTGCTGTTTGTGATGTTTCTATCTTACTAATGATCTTTTATTTTGTAGCTGTAAAATCAGTTAATTAAATAAGTTTTTTATATTTCATATAAAATGTATATTTATTTCTATAAATACAGAAAAATATTTTGAATATTTAGAAGTACTTTATTTATAGTTATTAAAGTTACTAAATTATATATATATAGTATATAAATATATAAATAGTCAGAAACGCCCAGCTCTGCTAATGTACTTCCTGAGTAGACTGGATGTTAATTTTCCAGATTTTTGATGGATCAGTTCTGAATTGTTCTCTTTGTGGTAAAACATTCAAGTGTCAAATAATACACAAGGAGTCACATGACCTTATTCCAGTACGGCAAATCACATTGTGGAAGCCAATATCATTTTATTCATGTAGTTCATTTGGAGCAATTCTCTGAAACAAGCCCCCATTACAGCAAAAACTCACATTCTCATTACAGTGAAAGTGTCAAACAGCCGCCCTACGGCGCTCTGCAATTCCTCCTCGTGAATTCAGACATGTCGATTCAGATGAGAATTAATTTAACACACGACCTCGGTGTTTGTCAGAAACACTAGCGCGTTCGGTCTGGAATATTCTCCTGGGCTTTTGGAAGAAAATCACTGACATTTCCGATTGAGACAGCAATAAAATCACAGACTAGTGGCCGTAAGAGCTGAAATTACCTTAAACCATCACTAAAAACAATTACGAGCTGAATAAAGCCCTTGATTTTATTCTGCTGAGGTTCCCCTGCTGTTTCAATCACACACACTTCATAATAACAAAAGAGTCAAGATCTCATATATCAGTTATTTCTTCAATATGAGCAGATGATTTCAGCTTCTCTACATTCAATTTATAACTCTAGACTCTAATTAGATGACAAATAACTCATTTACAAATTTATTGTATGTGATTTTTTTTTTTTTTTTTTTGGAGAAAAATATTTTCCAGAGCCGTGAATTAGAAACTTTTGTAGAAATGAAATGGTCTTCTGATCTCTGACCTGTGTCTGTGCAGGGACTGTCATTGTTTCTTTGTAAATAAGTTTTGTAAATAGAAGTGAGTAGTGTTTGGAGGGCTGAATGTAATCAGAGCTTCTCAGTGTGTGTGTCTCCTGCACAGATAAATATATCATGGGCACACAGGCGTGCTCGTTTCAGCGTGTGTTTGTGTGTTTCTGTAGGCTGCAGCGATGCTGATTTGAAAAGTTTAGCATCCAGACTCAAAGACTGGTTTGGGGTTTTGCACACGGACGCCAACAGAGACCTGAAGAGCGCCACGAGTGACACCGCACAAGGACGTAAGTGTGTTTGTGTGTTAAGATCAATTAATGCTTTTCTGTACACTACAGTATACATGAAGAGTTCAGATACAAAAGCCTGTGTGCTGTCTGAATTTTTCCTCTGAAATGAGTTTTTTTTTTTTTCTCAGGCTCCTGTGTGTGGGTTTAGTAATTTCACTTTAATGGCAGTGAATCATTTCTATTTGAAATAACTGAACATAAACATAAGAGCCTGAGAATGAGGCTCATTTTAGGTTCAGCACATCTGAACTTTACATTTTATTTTACTTGTTAAATCCAATATACCAGTTACTACCAACTTCTCTGGAAATCAGCAGAATTTTACATAAAAAATGTTGCATTTGCAATAAGTACTAGACTAGAAAAATAAAAGCTGCAGATCTTGTGTCAGATCTAAAATCTACTGACAGATTTGTCACAGTAATGGAATTATTCTGAAACTCAGAAGATTTCCACAGAACTGGTAGTAGTGCACTCAACGTTATGTTTATTGTGTTACATTCAATGGTTTAAATAAAGAAAGAAAATTAAAATGTTTAAATTGAAATGTTTAAGGTGAAGTTGTATATTTACTAAGAGTAATAAATGCAAAATAAATAAATAATAATATTACTGAAATAAATAAATAATATTTTAATTCACCCTTAACTCATTTTTATATTTATTGTGATATATTTTTTTATTATAATATACAATATATTTTACTTCAGCCATAAGTCACTCCCGTGTTAAATATATTTGTTGTGACATATTTTAATTGAAAAAATTTTAGAACACACACAGAAATTAAAATCATTATATATTTTTTTATTTTTCCATTTTTTTTTTTAAATAGGTATTTATTTTTTTACATGCATGCATTATTCATTGTAATAATTCTGTTCACCAGTGAATCTGACTCACTCTCTCTCTCTCTCTCTCTCTCTCTCTCTCTCTCTCCTGTAGGTTTCGACACCAGCATTTTGCCCATCTGTAAAGATTCTCTCGGGTGGATGTTCAACAAGTTGGACATGAACTATGACCTTCTGCTCGACCAATCAGAGCTCAGCGCTATTTACCTTGACAAATACGAGCTGTGCATGCGGCCTCTGTTCAACTCCTGCGACTCCTTCAAAGACGGAAAGCTGTCCAACAACGAGTGGTGCTACTGTTTCCAGAAACCTGACGGTGAGTTATGGGACATCATACATATACATGACACTGGGGAGTATTTCACAGTAGGGAGCTAGGCATAATTTGAATTAGAAAACTGATAAATGTGTTTCTTCAGGCATGCCGTGTCAGAACGAGATGAACAGGATTCATTCTCAGAGCCGGAGGAAGACTCTGATAGGTGGGTGGATGTGGTGAGCAGCTGTTAGCTCCTCCCCATGAATTCAGCATGAAATGATTTGTAGCGGTGTGTTTTTGTGTGTGTTTGTAGGGGCGTATGTGCCACGCTGTTCTGAGGACGGGTATTTTAAGGCCACTCAGTGTCATGGCAGCACCGGTCAGTGCTGGTGTGTCGACAAATACGGCAATGAGATCGCAGGATCCCGCAGACAGGGAAACCCTACCTGTGGTACAGACACTAAAACACACACACACACACACAGTCTGCTTCACACCTCACTCTCGCCTCAGTGTTATCTGCTGTCTACTGAGTATTTATTCAGAATTCAGCTCACTCTTTTGTCACTTAATATTTTACTTTGGAGCGTCAATCTATTTTGTTACTTAGTATACACAGCTATGATCCACACTGCTTGTGATTGTAAAAGAAAGCATTTAAAGAAGACTATGTTTATGAATGTGGATCATAGCTGTACATACTAAAATTTTAAAATAGCTTTTTTTTTTCCAGCTTTCGTTTCAGTTAGTTTTAGTAATTTTTTGTGTGTTTTTGTCTTTCCTTTTTTTTTCTGTATAGCTTTATTTTTTTATTTTATTTTTTTTTTATACTTACCAAAGCAACATTTTATGCATGTTTTTATATTTATATTTTATTTGATTTTAGCTTTAATTCAGTCTACATTTTTAATCTAATATACAGTATATACATATATATACATATATATATATATATTGTTTTTTTTATATGTAGCTTTATTTAATTTACTGAAAATTGTTTTTTTTTTTTGTCATTTTGTTATGTTTTTAGTTTATTTTTGTAATATTTCTGTATAGATTTATTTAGTTTTTTTTCCATTTACTGTAAGTAATTGTAATACTTCAAAGTTATTTGTCGAGGCAACATTTCTAGTACGTATATAACATTTCTAGTATATATATATATTTTACTATTGTTCCAGTATATGTTCTAGTATCTAGTCCATTATTATTTGTAGGTTTTTAATATTTCTACATGCATTTAGTTTTTTATTTCAGTCTTAGTTTAGTCCAAGGCAACATTTCAAATTTTCATTCACATTTTTTCAAGTTAAAGTTTTTCATTTAATATTTATATTTGCTTTTATTTTATTTAACTTGCTTTGAATAGGTGTTTAATTTTACTTTTAGTCAGCACCGATGCATACACACACATTTCGATTCCTGTAGCAAACTCTGACATCTGAAGCTACATTATTCAACAGTGTTTCTTGAGTTCTCTGTCAAAATGTATAAAATATCATATTTTATATATAATAAATGATCTTCCTCAGAACACACACGCACACCCGCTATCTATCCACCTGACACCTTCCCTTTCATCTGGCTCTGTGTGTGTGTGTTTGTGTAGAGGAGGATCAGGAAACATCTGGAGATTTTGGCGGCAGCGGCGGCGGAGCCGTGATTCTACTGGATGATCAGGAGGAGGAGTCTCCACAGCGTGGGCGGGGCCGACAGAAAGAGAGGCGGGGACGACTCCACCCCCGCGGGGCGATCGAGGACGACGAAGATGCAGAGGACGACGAGATGGGCTACGTCTGGTAGCTCTGCCCACCCATCTTCCGCTAACAAACCAGGGACCCATGTTAAAATGCACAGTTCTGAAGCCATTCCAGCTCCGCCCCCTCAGACGCGCCCCCTTCTTCTCATTCTGGATCTAAACTTGTCCTTCTCATTCTCTCTTTCTCTCTCTCCTCAGCCGCCTTTTCATGTTCTGTCCTCTGTTTTCCCTCGTTCAAACTCTCCTGGATCGCTCTCTGGTGTATTCTAGACCGGCTCTAGACAGTAGACGTGCATGACGAGATTGTTCAGCATTTCGGGGGCTTCACACCAGTTCCACATAGGATGTTTTTAAAGGGTTCGTTCTCAGTGGTGATATGCATGAACATCACAGCAGAATGCAGGAGATGACGTCTGAGACCTTTGAGGGCGAGGATGAGGTGGGCTTAAGCCAAACGCGCACTACAAGACCGAAGCTCATCGTGCTTTCATGTTTCTCTGTGTAAGACATGCTACAACTTGTCACAGATGCTACAGTACTTTTTTTTTGCATGCAAAAACGACCTAAAGCCCTTCCTTTTGTGTGAATGAGTTTGCGTGAGAATGAGAGAGAGTTTGCGCAGGATGATCTTGTAATTAATGCACGCAGACTGTGATTAGTTGAGTATAATGTGTACAAAAACAACACAACACAAGAAACGGTGTAGATGTGCACCGAGCAATGAGCTTCAGTCGGGTTGTGTGTGCTTGACTTTATGCTGCTTTCACGTCAACTCACAATTGCTGTAATTATAAGAAGCAAATCCTGTGTGAACATAGTTCAACTTTATTGCAAAAAAGCGCTGCTCTTCTTCAGTGTTTCACTTTTTAGTTTTGCTGCAGATATAACATTTGAGTGTTTATATTTTATTTTATTTCAGATTCAATTAATTTCTTACGCTTTTAGGAATTTTGTCATGCATCATTTTTCATAATTGACATTTTTACATTTTAAAATAAATAAATAATGACTTATTTATTTTGGCATGGCTTTTTATTTTAGTCATTTTAGTGCTTTTTAAATGAATTACAGTTAGTTTTTTAACATTTATTTGACATGCAGATTGACATGAGATATTAATTTGTGCTTAAAAGGAGAAAAACATCTGCCAGTGGAGTCGAAAAATAATCTTCATTTTAATGAACTTGACTTCAAAATGATTTTTCCCACCCTAATGGCAGACATTTGTTCTTCTTTCAAGCATACACTCCCTTCATTTTGCCAAATTTGTCTGAAAATGAGACTCAAGTGAGTTGATGCTGTAAACAAGAAGAAATATCTGCAAATGGGGTCAGAACATCATCTTGTATGTTGATTTTTCTGACCCCATTAGCAGAGACTTGTTCTTGTTTTAAGCATAAACTTCTAAAACTTTTCAAACCTTAGCATAAAAACCATAATATATGGAAGAGCAGCTCTTTTTGCTGTGTTTACCATAGTGACATAATGACTAAAGTTATTTGGCTGCTTGTTTGAAATGGTTTCATTATATTGCAGGCAGTCTTGCCTGGAGCCTTTGTTTTTCAACGTTTTGCAAAAGAATCTGAGCATACGTATTTCCTATCACGGATGCCATAATAAGAAATAACATCTGCGTCCAAGCGTGTGAACAGAATCTGGTAATTGCGACGTGATGCGAGCGCAGTGTTGGGCCTGTTATCCTTTGTTTGTTGTCTTCAGCTGATGATTTTGTTACAGAGTCCTTTATTCCGCTTTGGTTCTGTTTTTCTTTCACTGTCTCGGAGTGTTTAAGTGGATCGTGACCTTTGCGTCGGCTCTCCGTGCGATCCGTTCACTGAAGTTGGAGAGTTTCGGCTTGACAGAATTCAGTGGCGATCAAACGGCTCGTAGGCCTGACCTTTTCAAACCATTACCGAACGCTTTCTCTCGCTGAAAAACAGAAGGCGAATGAAACGGCGTGATGGCTGTCAGCAGATGAGTTTGCCGTCGTTAGCGCATCTGTGAGACTCTGGGCCCTGGAGTCACGTCCGCCTCCAATCTTCATCTCATTCCACATTCGATATTTGATCAAAATTGGATATGTCAAGCTTAAACAGTTTTATGAGCACACGTGGGCATTCTGACAGGCATCACAACCTCTGCTCGCCGTTGATTTGCATACAGGTTTTTTGGCATTCTCACTTGCTCAGCAAACCCACCCTCGGCTCCTATAGAGAAGATACACCGCTGTTAGACCGGATCGGATGATCCACGATCCTTAAAGAGTTTAGTGCTGATATCAGATCACAGCAGCTTAGTTCTGTTCCTCTGACTATATTCACACACTCCTCTCTCATCTTTTGGCATGTCTTTTCTCGCTCGTGTCAGCGTTGAGTTCTCCGCAGAAGGAGATGTCTCGCTCGGTGATCATAGACAGCGTTGCAGATGGATTATATGAGGCGTTTGGCGCCCAGAGGGGAAGTCTCTGGGTGCTGCTGAGGGATTGTTGGTAACAGAGGAACGAACTGATGGGCTTATGGCTTCCTAACACCTTTTTATTCTATTCTTTATTTTCCCCTTTGTTCCTCACTGCACCTTTTCATTCCCATGTAAATGGTGGTTTAGCTTGGAGTAGGAGACACATTTAATAGATCAAGAGGAGTGAATGACAACACCAGACACTGGTGTTGTTCTGAACCTGGAGAAACAGGTTTTTGAAGAAAGTTTTTACCGCTTTTATACATCACAGTAAAAGCAGACTAAACAAAATACAAAAAAAAAAAAAAAAAGCGTCTATCCCACTTTTTTGTGTGTGTGGAAAAACGAAGATAAAATGGTAGTTTAAAGAACTTTGCATTTCTGTTGCGTTGAAAAAAATGCACCTCATGTGTATTTTATTAAATATGTTTAAAACGTGAGATGTGACAGCAGGCACCAACTGGAGAGATTTAAGAGCTGCGGGAAGACAAAATCTTTCAGGTTTGGAACAACACGAGGTTTTATTCTTAGAAGATCCAAAAACAGGGCTGCACGGATCGAAATATTTATGAAATATTAAATGCAGTATTAAATAAAATGCAATATTAAATATTAATTCAGTGTAGAAAGCATATTTTAGATAATAAATAATATTATTAATAATGCTGTTGTTATAAATAATAAC
Source organism: Enteromius treurensis (assembly GCA_032275025.1). Taxonomy (NCBI): domain Eukaryota; kingdom Metazoa; phylum Chordata; class Actinopteri; order Cypriniformes; family Cyprinidae; genus Enteromius; species Enteromius treurensis. The sequence continues at coordinate 5,381,990 of JAUCMU010000026.1, read as the reverse complement.
GACTATAGAAATTACTTTGCTGTTTAAAGCTTTCTTCATTTCTTCGTTTGGACATATTTAACCTTATAGCTTTTATTTTAGCAGCTCTTGTGTAAATGAACACAGCATTGTTTGATTTAAACTGAGTCATTTTGGTTTTATTGTGTTTAATCGTGCAGCCCTATCCTGAAATATGCATCAAGCTACAGGAAGTCCACCCTTCTTTCATACTGGCTCTCTTTCTCTCTGTCTATCGATCACATTCTCAGATGAAATCAGTTGTTATCGTGATAAGCTGAGAGCATCACACACACACACACACACACACACCGTATCTGATCTCTACAGAACTGCATCATGGACTTCTGACGATAACAATGACCTTTGAGGTGACCTCTCCCCTCCTCTAGTGCTGCTGTGTGTCTGATGCCTGGCCTGCAACTGTAATCTTTCCCCTGGCCCGTCCCGCCTCTGCCTGCTTCGCTCCTGTACAAAGGTGCAATAAAAGCTTTGTCACGATGTTTTCACATATTTTACCACACACACACACACTTACACACAGGTGATCTGACCGCTCGCACCTGCAGCTACAGATGAAACAGTCGATGGCCATATTTGCAAGAGTTTCCTTTGTTAATTCTCTATATATTTTTTACTCTGTAAAGACAATAATTAATGTGTAAAAAAACAAGAAAAATGCTGAATGTTCAACTGGAGATGTAATTAATGACGTCATGTGGCTTCGTCCATTTGCCTTGCCTGAGTCTGGATGTGTAAAACCCCTCCTGTGGTCCTGAGTTCAGTGTACAGACCCTCCTCTGTCTCTCTATCTGTCCGTCTCTCTCTCTCTTTCCACCGTCGCAGTGCCGCTGTTTGCACCGGATTCACCAGTGTGGCTTTCTAACAGCTGAAACCGAGCGCTAGGTGGCCGATCAGGTTTAATGACAGAAAATTAGGTGAAATTGAATCATTGAGGTGAATCTAAACTCTTCAAAATACAAGTTCTGCATTGGCTTTGATGGTTCAATGTAGAACCTTCCAAAGATTTTTTGAAACTAATTTTCACTTAAAGGCTCTTTGAGAAACCACAAATTGTTCTTCTATGGCTGTTCTGTGAAGCCCAGCTTCGAAATTGTTATTTTAAATTTTAAAGGTGTATTTTACACACATGTGCTCAGAAATCACCAAAACAGTTCTATGATCCCCAAAACCAGCTGTGTAATCCCCAGTTGTGTGCGTAACATGGGCCAAACGCCGGCACCGCTTCGGTGGTTTCTCTCTGTTCTCGTGTTTTCCCGTCATTTCCCCTCCTGTTCGAGAGTCCCAGTGGAATGTTCTTGTTCTGGGCTGATTTGTTTGCTCTGTTCGTTTTTTTTTTTGTTTTTTTTTTTGTTTCTCTCTCTCTTCCTTTTTTATTTTTAGTTTTAGCTGTAAAATGGTTACTTGAGAAATTGTTTGTCTGAATAAAACTGGAGTTTGTCCTCGTCCAGTTCTTCTCCATCTGCTCATGTGTCTCTGTAGGAAGCTGGTCTCTACACAAGGTCTGAGAACTGGTTCTTATAATGAATATAATAGAACTGTTTATAGCAGTTTTTTTGAACATCTGAAATCCATCAGCAAACATTAGACCTTGATTTGTCAGTTTAAATGTTAGATGTTGATGGATGAGATGCAGTCAATGCAGGTTAAGATGACTGCATAGTTTCAAATGGATTAAATAATTGGAGAAGCCATTATTCCACAATTCTGACAGTATTTTATCATTTCAACTTTGCATGTAAAATTTTAACCTTTATATATTATCATTTCAGCATATTTTATCTCATAAAGTCACCTTTTTTCTTATAATTTGGACTTTATATTTTATAATTTGGATTTCATCATTTCTACTGTTGTTTTGTTCAAGCAAGATAAATCCCTGGAGAAGTCATCATTTGAATTTAATATACTTTTTACCTTTATATCTCATAATTTCAGGCTATCTGTATTATAATGTCATGTTATCTCATAATTTGGACTTCATTTCAATTATTTTATCATTTCAAATTAGTATTGTATCATATCCACTATTGATGTGTTCAAGCAGAACACGTTTCCGGAGAGGTCATCATTTGAACCTTTTTAGCTGCTGTTTCACCAGAAAGTCTATATATTTAGATTTTCTTTAAAATCTCAGTTGTTGTTTTTTTTTTGCCCAGATGAATTTTGCGTAATAAGAGCTATAATAACATACCGTTGTGTTGAACATTGTTGTCATGCTGACGTTCGTTCATGTCCATCAGTTTGTATGAAGATTCTCTGTTTGGACATTTACCACAGAGCGGGTTGAAATATGGCTCTCATCTAGAAAAACCTAATCCGTCCAGCGTAAGTCTGCAGGTTTAATATCATCAATGATCTCCACGTATCGATTGTTGTCTGAGGCTCTATTTCCCATAGATACACCCTCAGAGCACCACGCATCCGTCAGAGCTATAATGATCTCCAGCGGACACGGCAGACAATGTTCCTTTGTCTTCATTTGATAAGCTTTATTCACCCATTGATTTCATAAGACCCGATTTATACGCTTTAATTCATTAGGCCGGCAGAAAAATCCATTATTTTGTCAGTCACTCTTCCTGAGCGTCTATGTCGCCCACTCGTTTTCTCTCACTCTCTCTCTCTCGTTTCTCTCGTCTCACTCCATTTAGGACGTGCTAACCGATATGGTTTCAGTGGGATTCTAAAATGTTCCTCTTGTTCCAGAAATCTTTATTGAAGTGGGATCTCCTCACTCTCAGCTCCTCGCCTCCGATAAAAGCAATTTGGAGCTGACAGCGGCCGTGGAGTTTATTTACAGACGGTAGCATGGGAATTTGTACCATCTGGACTCCTTAAAATACCTGCATTCAACATGTCAATTTGTCCCCTTTCAGAGTCCGTCAGAAAACAAGAGAGATGTTTCAGAGGTCTCCGGGGGGATTGTGGGTAGCTGCAACATATGCCAGAACGTGTGTTCCCTCTATGATTGAGACAGCAATTAGCATTAGTGTATTATTTCCCTGTATTATAGGCCAATGTGACGGGGATTCAGATTTGATGAATGGAATTAAGTTAAAACCAGATTTTTGGGTTTCTTCCAGTTTACTCAACATAAAAAAACTTGTTTTGTTAAATCTTATTTTTGATGGATATCTTAAGAATTGACTGCTTAACTTTTCCCCATAATTTCCACTTTTATCTGTTAATAATTAACTTTATCCTATCATTATCTTTCTTTTTAAAAAATAACTTAAACTATTTAGCTCATAATTTTGACTTTTTTAACTCAAAAATCATATATCAATAATAATCATGATATCATTGTAGTATTTCATGTTTACCATTTATCTTGTAAGTTTGAATGTTTGTCAGCTTTACTTTTTATATCATAATTGAATTTCTCAACTTCACAATCTCAACTTATCTCATTATTTCAAATTTTTCATTTCAAGGTTTCAATGATCTCTATAATTTCAACTTTTCATCTCATGATTTTGACTTGCCTCATTATTTCAACTTTGTTGTAATTATATCTATCCCATCATTTCAACTCTTTATCACAAATTAAACTATCTCATCATGTCTCATAAATGTTTTGTGATTTTCCACTTTTACAAAAAAAATATTTTTATTTTATAATTATGATTTGGTATGTTGTATTTTTTCATTATTTCAGTTTTCCGTAATTTCACATTTTTACCTCATAAAGTTGACATCTCATAATTTCAACCTTTTGTCATAATGATAATTTCAGTTTATCCCATAATGTTGTCATTTTATTCTGATAATTGCTCATTTTTGTCGTAATATTTACATATACACTGCTCAAAAAGGTAAAGGAAACTCTTAAACAACACAATGTAACTCCAATCAATCACACTTCTGTGAAATCAAACTGCCCACTGGAAGCAACACTGACAATCAACTTCCCATGCTGTTGTGTGAATGGAATAGACAACAGGTGGAAATTATAGGGAATTAGCAAGACACCCCCAATAAAGGAGTGCTTCTGCAGGTGGTGACCACAGACCACTTCTTAGTTCCTGTGCTTTCTGGCTGATGGTTTGGTCACTTTTGAATGCTGGTGGTGCTTTCCCTCCAGTGGTAGCATGAGACGGAGTCTACAACCCACACAAGTGTCTCAGGTAGTGCAGCTCATCCAGGATGGCACATCAATGCGAGCTGTGGCAAGAAGGTTTGCTGTGTCTGTCAGCGTAGTATCCAGAACATGGAGGCGCTATCAGGAGACAGGTCAGTACATCAGGAGAAGTGGAGGAGGCGGTAGGAGGACAAAAACCCAGCAGCAGGACCTCTACCTCTGCCTTTGTGCATTGTGCCTGCTCAAACGGTCAGAAACAGATTCCATGCGGGCCTGACGTTCACAGGTGGGGGTCGTGCTTACAGCCCAACACTGTGCTGCCTGCAGCATCCTCCAGCATGACCGGTTTGGCAGTGGGTCAGCAATGGTGCTTCATGTGCTCGCCAGAGGTAGCCTGACTGCCATTAGGTACCGAGATGAGATCCTCAGACTAGTGATGCACGGGTCGTCTCGTAACACGCGGACCCGCTGGTAAAGATAATTGTCACTTTATTTGCAGGGCGGGTAGGTGCGGGTCATTAAAAACGAAATTAAGTTAATAAATCCATGTATGTTGCGTGCAATTCCCTATAGCCTATATTAAATATTTGGGAATATCTATTTTCATATTTTATGAAGTTCTTTGATAAGGTTATGTCACGTGACAAGGCACGAAAGCGCCAAGCAGCTACCGCTGCCAGTCAAAACAAAAACAAAGAAATAAAAGTGAAGCTGGAAGACGAGGTGTGAGAGAAATTGAGGTCGGGAATTTACATCATTAAAAGAAAAAAAGGTCAGGCTGCTAAATCTAATGTTTGGAGAGGATATTCTAAGCCTTTCCTGTGCTTGACAAGGTGTCAAAAATGATTCTCTGTATCCCAGCCACAAGCGCATCAAGCGAGCGCACTTTCTGGCTGAAATAAAGGCTGTTTTCATTTGAATTACAATGCCTAGTATGTCTATTTAATGGTCGCGGGTGCAGGGCGGGGCGGGTTGTAAAAATAGATACAGTGGTGCGGGGCGGGCCAAATAATTTCATAAAAGCGCACATCACTACCTCAGAACCCTTGTGAGACCATATGTCGGTGCGGTTGGCCTTAGGTTCCTCCTAATGCAAGACAATTCTTGACCTCGTGTGGCTGGAGTGTGTCAGTAGTTCCTGCAAAACGAAGGCATTGAGCACATCTGGGACATCATGCCTCGCTCCATCCACCACAGACTGTCCAGGAGTTGGCGGATGCTTTAGTCCAGATCTGGGAGGAGATCCCTCAGGAGACCATCCTCCACCTCTTCAGGAGCATGCCCAGGCATTGTAGAGAGGTCATACAGGCATGTGGAGGTCACACACAC
>JAUCMU010000026.1:5349417-5376459 GCA_032275025.1 Enteromius treurensis | reverse complement strand
CTACTGAGTCTCATTCTGACTTTTTTAAGGACATTACATCAAAGTTGGATCAGCCTCAGACCTCAATGGGTTAATTGATCCATTGATCATCTTTGTGTTATTTTGTTGTCAGCACAATGTAAAGAACAAAGTATTTAATAAGAATATTTCATTTATTCAGATCTATGTGTTATTTAAGTGCTTCCTTTATTTTGTCTGAGCAGTGTTTAAAAAAAAAAAAAAAAAAAAAAAAATATATATATATATATATATATATATATTATTTTTTTTTTGGTAATATTATTACTATTATTTTTTTTATTTGTGGTGGACATAAGCTTTCCAGTGTAAAAAAGAGTCCTGATAATCTAATCTCTAGGTATTGCAGGATGACACACACACATTTTGTTCATTTAAAATAACATTTTGGAGTTTGGAAAAATCCCTAGTCATAACCATGTGCTAAAGGTTTTTCTGCGGTAATGATGAGGACAGCAGGTGCTTCTCACTCAGATCAGATACACTAACCGCTAGAGGACGTGCTGCTCTTCCCTCACTGCCATATTCCAGCAGAATAACGGCCTCATTCAGCCTGTCAGTCAAGCCTAAAAGGCACAGAACTTCTGCTCTCCCTCATGTTTGACCTTCGCTGCTTGAAATACACACACACACACACACACACGCCTGCAGCAGTGTCACAGCAAATCCAGCCTGCATGCACTGCCCTGATCTCAACTGCCTGTAAAACTCCTATTTATATTTATGACACCAACGCTTTTAAATTCTTCATTAATCCACTTAATATTTCAGAGATGAAGCATAAAGCAGCTCTCGTCAGATGTGACAGGAATGATCTCATGGAGATTAAGAGTGGAGAAACACACACACACATAATCAATGACAAATAAGCATGCTCGAGTTTATAAACAGGAAAATCTATAGTTTAAACGAATGTGTCAGGTTGTTAGAGCTGCTTTCCTCTTTCGTGTTATTTTCAATTCAGCCTATAAAATGCAAGATGCAAATAAAATATTTATATTTTTAAACAGCTACTTCACAGTTTTTTTTATCTCAAGATGGTATATATATATATATTAGTGCTGTCAAAAGATTAATCGCGATTAATCGCAACCAAAATAAACGTTTTTCTTTACATAATATATTTGTATGTACTGTGTATATTTATTAAGTATATATAAATACAAACACATGCATGTATATATTTAATGAAAATATGTTTTGTTTATAAATTAAATATATTTAGATGTAATATCAAACATAAGAAAATAAATGTATAAATAAATTTATACATAAATACTTTCAAAATATATACTGTTCGTGTGTGTTTTAATATAAAAATAATAAATAAACGCAGCATAAACACATATATTATGTTAAGAAAAACTTTTACTTTGGATGCGATTACTGGCGATTAATCATTTGACAGCACTTATAAATATATTAGTGCAATCAAATGATTAATCACATCCAAAATAAAAGAGTTTTTTTTTTTTACATAATATATGTTTGTGTGCTGTGTACATTTATTATGCTTATATAAATATATACAGTATATATGTTGAAAATATTCACATGTATATATTCATATTATTTATATTATACATAAATCTATTTTTAAAATATAAAAATAATATTTTTTCAGAAAGATATACATGCATGTTTTTATATACATAATAAATGTACGGAGTACACAGACATATAATGTAAGCAAAAACATTTTTGGATGTGATTAGTTGCGATGAATCATTTGTGTGTATACCTTATATAAAATTTTGAAACAATTTAATACATTTAATTTTAATAATAATAATCCTAATAATATATTTTTGACAAACTCTGGATGGTTACACCTTCCTTAAAAACTCTAAAATATTTTAACTCGACATGTTCCTGTCTGTATCTACTTGAACAGCATTTCTAATGTAAATTTAGAACATTCCAAAGCAAAACTAGGCTCTGATCATTAAAACTAATGCCTAACTCAATTTATTACAGGCTTTCTCCACAAGCACCCTGACATGCACTTGATTTTACATTTCTGGGCACTAGTGGCCATGTATTTTTAATGCTCTGTAGCACACCTAGTCTATATTTTATGGAAGCGATTTTAATGCGTGTTTTTCAATAAATGAACAGTTCTGAACAAAAAGAGTACTAAACACAGTCAGATTCTGGGTCTGATCGCCAAGAACTTTCAGCAGAGTTCAGACCGAGTCCTGTCCGCAGCTCAAAGACACGTTACATGACGAGTCTGTGGAGGCCTAACATTTCATGCTGCTCTGTCACACAACTCAAAGCTGACGTGTTTGAGTTTTCATTGAGTTTGCTGGAAGAGTGTAAGAAGCTCGCTGGGGTCTCCGGAGGGATTATATCGGTCTGAAGGCATCGTCAACTCAAGCCTGAAAGCCGAGCGGATGTCGTCTCTCACCCCTGAAATAACCCAGACACACATCCACATCCACCTGATCGACAAATAACATCCTCTGAGAGCTGGACCAGACTAAATCCAGTGAGTCAAACACAAGCTATCATGCTGCTTCACTGATAAAGACAAGACAACCTGTACTACGTATAACAATGCCAAGCATTATATACTTAGGACTAAATATGTGACTTACGTACTTGAATTCCAGAAACATTTTCATTGCGTCTGGATTATGCAAATTTAATCAAAACTTAATGTGACTCATACCTGTCAGTTTTACTTCAGAGAAACGGGTCAGATTAGTGCAAAAGAACTCAAACACTGTATATGTTTTAAATAATAATAATAATAAAAAAATCATCACTAAATCCAATTTCTTTCTTTTTCAATCCTCCTTTTTAATGACATAAATAGAATTTTTGAAATTGACTGTTTTATTTAATTTGAATAAAAGCATATTGATTATTTCAATAAATGTGATATTTTAATGCTGGGCAATGATTAAAAAGGATTAATAGCATCCAAAATAAAGTTTTTTGTGTACATAATATGTGTGTGTAAATTGTGTATATTTAGTATGTATATATTTAAAAAAATATATTCTGCATGTGTGCGTCTTTATATATAAATAATAAATAAATTATACACAGTATACATACATATAGAAACAAAAACATTTTTTTTGGATGTGATTAATGTTGCCAAGCACTAGTACTTTTATTTTATTTATTTAAATAGATTCAAATAGTTAATAATAAACAATGCATTCATTGATATATTTATTTAGATTGCAGAAATCTGAACTGTTTAATTGATATATGACTGACAAATATATATAACACATAATGTATTAGCTTGTTAAATATGAAATCCAAATGCATAAATCTTAAATTTATTCCTTTTTTGAGTGAATACTGCAATAGCAGATGGCTGTGTATGGAAACTAGAGCTGACTGGAACGGAGGCAGACGTGTGTGTGTGTGTGTGTGTGTATTGCTAGTTGTGAGGACTAAATGTCCCTACATGGATAGTAAAACCTGACATTTTTGACTTTGTGAGGACATTTAGTCAGTCCCCACAAGGGAAATAAATTATTAAAAATGCTAAATGACGTTTATCTTAAAATGTAAAAATGCTAAAAGGTTTGTGTGATGGGTAGGTTTATAGGTTGGTGTAGGGCGGTAAAAAAAATTGTTAGGTCTGTATAAAAAGCAATAGAAGTGTATCAAAGTCCTCACAAATAAAGCAAAACAAATGTGTGTGTGTGTGTGTGTGTGTGTGTGGTTCAGGTGAGTCAACCATGAGCAGTTTCTGTTCAGTCAGATTTGACTGCTTTGTGGGGGGTTTATTTAATATTTAATTTACATATTTCATATTTAATTAAAACAAATGTTAACCTTGAATCATAACGCTCAATCTGACCTTTGACCTCTAGCCTTAAGGTCAACAGAATTAAAAAAACTGGGGTTGTGTCCAAAATTACATACTTCCCTACTATACAGCAGGCAAATTCTTGGATGATCTACTTCTGCTGTGTTTCTAAAGCGTGCATACAATGTGCACTTTACTGTCCCATGATGCCACAGAAAGGGTTTGCGGATAGCAGTGACATGACACTATTTACCAATTAATTACTAAATAATAAAGGATATGTATGTTTTTTTAATTTTTTGAACATCTACAGCACAAAATGAGGTCTTGACTGTAGATCTAGTTCTAACTGTGACTGTGACGTAGGACCAGGCTGAGTAGGATCCATTTGCAGCTTTATTAAGGTGTCATACAGACAGGGTTAAAATACCAACAGTATCAGAATCAGACAGACAAGGTCAGGGCGGGTAGAGACCAATCGTAAACGAGATGAACAGTCTGTGGTCAAAAACAATCATCCAAACAGAGGTGAAGAACGCTCAGACATGATCGACGTGGCAAATCAAGACTGCTTGATGGCTATGTTTTATAAGGAGCAGGGGGAGGGGCCAAGCAACAGGTGCATGCAGAACTCCCTCTGGTGGTGTGGAGGAGGTAACCCGGGAGACAACTAAGATAAGTGAATCCACACTGAGTTAAATAATGACGCTTTTGTCTTGAGAAGAGCTGCTTGAGCTGAAATCTCTTTCAGTACTGAAATTTAGCAATTTTGTTTTAACACATTGAACTGAACTAAACTAAACTAAACTAAATATTGACACTAATGTTCTACTAGCTTTACACATCAACACGGCTATTGCACTGAATTTATTAACACTATTGTGTCTTTGTTGCTTTACAGCATCATTAAAATTTCTTTTTTTTCAGCTGTTTCATAATTGATTAATATTGCCACCTTGAGACCATTACTGAACATAACTGATTCAAGATCGAACTGAATTGCTTTGAATAAGGACAACATTGTCCTCCATAGAGCTGCTTTACATCTGATATTAAATTTGTTTTATTATTGATCAATTTGGCTACATTTGCAGAAGTAAATTGAAACTAAACTGAGCTAAATAATGATCTGTACGGAGCTTTCTTGAGAAAATGAATTTTTCATAATTGATTCATTTTATTACACTGATTTTGTTATTGAACTGAAATACCATTTAACATCATTTGAGCTGAATACTGACATTACTGTGTTCTATAAAGTAGATATACTTCATAATCAATTAATTTTGCAACATTGGCACTGTTATATAATCGAATAATGACACTATTGTCGATATTGATGAATGAATCGTGAATTTGATGGTTGTCTTTTTTAGAACTGCTTTACAGCTTAAATTCAATTTTTCATAATTAATGAACTTTGAAAAACTGCAATTAAACCGAATTAATTTTTAAATGATAGTTTTCCTGTTTATTTCTGTGAAGCTGATACATTCAGTATTTTGTAAAGCTACATAAATACTCATGACCTTTGACCTTAATCCCGAACCATAACCATGACAGGGAGATCTCCCTGCAGGAATGATGGGAAATCACGTCGGATCAATTAGTGCCAGCGGAGAGACGCTCTGTTGTTGACACATAATCGCATCAGTTCCTCTGCAGACAGCAGCTATTAGTCTCCATTTGATCTCGTCATGTTGACGGCTCGTGTGTGACATTCAGACTGATGTCTGAGGCGTCTGTGGAAGAGTTCACACGGGAGAGAAAAAAAGCAGACGTTACTGAAACTGCTGCATCATGGGATTTATTTATTTTTTCCTGTGAACTGACAGGACTAAAGGAGGTCATCTGTGCTTGAGACACATTTGCATACCTGAAGCACAAATTCTGCCTGTTACCCAGCATCCTCTCTGCCAGGAGATCCTGGCAAGGCCCAAAAGCGCTGCATCTCCCCCGCAACGATCTATCATTCCTCTCAGAGTCATCTGGTACCAAGCTTTTCCATTTGGAACAAATCTGTTGGCCGGAGTTTCTAACTTGGACGCGAGGCGGCCCAAAAGACCTCTAAAATTACCCCATAACATCCAATGAAGAGCAAACCAGATTAGACCTGCTCCTGTTTGAGCCGTTTGGGGAGAGATCTGAAAATTGCGTTTATAATTGTGTTTGTCTCATCATGGTGAGTTTATCCAGCTAACAGCCGTCTTAATTCTGCTGTTTAGTTTGGGATTTGTCCCGTGAAAGATGCGCTGCTGAGAGTGATGTCATAGAGGAACAGCATCATCAATACTTCTAATATTTCTAGTGATTCAAACATTAAGTATATATATAAAATTTTTTTAAAATTAATTATTTTTTATTTTATTCAAAATGATTGCGCACAGATGCTGATAGTTATAAAATACTTAAATATGCTTATTATTTAATAAAATGTACATTTAATAAGCGGTGTTTTTTTTCCATTTTAAATCCTTGAAATTCTTAATTACAAAATTAGCATAGCAGAGATGGAGTATTCACATCATTATCTCTTTTAAATATGTATTTTATTATTATTATTATCTGTTTTAATGTATTTTTCAAATGAATTACCAGCTCTGAACAGATCAAAGCATCACGCAAGGTTATTAAAGTTAACTCAATATCAAATCTTTAATAGCTTGAATTAAAGTAAATGTTAACTAAAAATAGTGAAATATATTAGATGTATCAAAATAATAATACTAATAATACTAATAATAAAATAATAATTTATATAACTGTCTGCAGTTTTCTTTGATATTTAGTTTAACTTGATGGACTAAATTAACTAAAACTAAAACTGAAGTTAAAATGTATTAAACTTTCAACATGATGTCAGGCTGACCAAAAATGATCATATATACATCAGATTACAAAAATATACATTTAAATAAGTTGGATACTTTAATTTATAGATACAGAAATACAAATGCGCAATCAGCAAAACACAGGCCCTGCGGTGACCCCTCGTCCTTCTGTTTGCTAAATCGTTTTCCTTCTATTTCAAGAATAAAAGCGCTGACATTTAATTTGAAATGAAGTTAAAGCATCATTCAGATGTTGATAGTGTAATAATTGGTGTGCTGATGCACCAGGCTCTCATGCGCTGGTAATGACCATCTGCCACCTCTGATAACTGCTGCAGTCTCTGCGCTCGTAAACGCTGACCTGACTCTCACCGGGAGCAAACATCCTCACACCCTCCAGCCTTCCCAAAATAACCCCAGCATTAGCGCCGGAGAGTCGCAGGGTGTTCAAAAGTGTTTGAGTCGAGAATTACTGCGATTGTCATCCTTAAATCGCTATCATCACAGCTGGGATTTTCTTGGCCTGTGCAAAGGAAACAAGATTTAGATGTGTGTTAACATGGAAAAACACTAGATAGAAGCATGCAAAATCTTCAAAGCACTTTCAATTGGAGTGTGAATTGTGTGAACACACATATTTTGTAACCTGTTAACAATTCTAGGCCCCAGAACGTCCCCAAAACTCATTGTAATGTTCTCTGATGGCTAGCCAGAAAAGCCCATACAGCAAAAAAATATAAAATAAATTCAAAATATGCAAAAGTTAAAAAGGTCTAATTTGCCCTCCGTATATTTCAATCCAATAGTGTACATTTGCATACGTCACATCTGAAGAAAAAACATCATCATCAACACATTTAGATTATATATGCTACTGTAACATTGGCTGTAAAATGTATGATCAGTTTCAAAAACAAAAAGTTTAATTTAGCATATATGTAGAATATTCTCTCTAGGTTTGGAGAGTTGTTGTTTAATTAATAAAAATTGTCTGAACACATCGACCATGATATGGACGATTAATTAGGATGTGTCTATTAAGACTTCCTGAAACGTGTTTGTTTTATTCAGTGATTAAACTGGCAGCAGACACAGTGTGCACTAATTAACTGCAGTGAGTGGGTTGTAAAAGCAACAGTAAAATATGTCCATCTAGAGCTGCTTGTGTTTTCAGCACTCAACCTGAACTCCACCACACACATATACATACATATATATATATATATATATGTGTGTGTGTGTGTGTGTGTGTATATAATCTTCATATTTAAATTATTTATATATATATATATATATATAAATCTATCAAATATTTCTCACTGCCATCACTGTTGTTTATATTTCACAGTGCGATATATTATGAAATATAGTTCACAATGCGACATGTGAGACAATGTCTCCCTCTGCTGGAAATGAGACGCACCACACCACAAACAGAAGATTATATCCCCTTTTCAAGGAATAAAATTAGCTAAATGGACAGGTTATCACATTATATGCACTCATATCACCGCCGTGTTTTTAATAGCTTGCATGGTATATTCATTTAGTGACTACATCTGTAACTAAAATGAACGTTAAAGTTCTGCGGTACTAGGCTGACGTTACTTTTCTTCTTCTTCCTAATATTATTGTATTAATATAGTTGGACGCGTACTTATATTATATTGTTTTATCACGCTATTTAATCCAGAGTAACGTAAAAAAACGCACTCCTTCCCGGTTAAATTGTTCTTATTTCCGCTTTCCGACGAAACTCTTAGCCAATCAGAACGACGCAGAATAGAATAAGCGGCCAGAAGAGGGAAGAAGGCGGGACTTAGCGTGGCCCGGATGTTGTATCTACATACGTTTCTGCTCTCCGCTGTCGGTTTAGCGTGAATAAACTCTTTAGTTTTATTATTCGGGTGTGTGTTTTTATTCAACACCGCTGCCGAAGAATAGTCAGTAGTATTATATGCATATTTTTAACGCGGTTTAACCTTGACTCTGGGCCAGAGAGCGCCCTCTGTAGGAAAAAAAGCTGTACATCTCACAGAAACCAGCTATCGTTACACTCACGTGGCGCCCAATGGTTTCTAGGCAGGTAACTAGGAAGTGAACTCGCTGAAACTCCTCCTCCCACGTGGATCCGCAGGAACCGGCGGCGGCGTGACGCGGGTGGAAGAGACCGACAGACCGAAACCGGCGGACCGGAGAAAGACAGTCAGGTATTTATAACGGACAAATGTGTTACGTACAGGTTTATATGGGAGGATCTGGCGTACTTCGACGTGTACCATACTATTTATAAGCTACTTCAAAGAATTGAATAACACCTCCGGGATATATGTCGGAAATTAGAGTAATATAATGCTACTTTGTGGTACTTTTAGTTAGTGCGGCCTTAAAAGAGCGAAAAGGATCGTCAAGTCACCGATCACCGTCGTTAGCACGCATGCACGCGCACACAGGCCAGGTCGGTACCGGTTTTAACGGCTCTTTCTTTCCCCTGCTGTAGGACCGAAGATGGCTGATGACCCGAGCACGTCGGACAGAAATGTGGAGATCTGGAAGATCAAGAAACTCATCAAGAGTCTTCAAGCGGCGAGAGGGTAAGAGAGAGAGAGAGAGAGAGAGTTTAACTTCGGTGGAAGCGTTCGAACGAGAAACAGAATAATACAAGTGTTAGTTTAGTGGTTGACGTTTGGACTGAACGGAAAGGTTGTAGTTTCAAAGCACACAAAGATTCATTTATTACATGTCAACACATGTGTTTATAAGTACTTGGATTTGTACAGTTTATTATATGTGACCCTAGAACACAAAACCAGTCATAAGGGTCTGTTTTTTTTTTACTTGATAGAAAATATTGATATAAAAGCTGAATAAATAAGCTTTCCATATTTGGCTGAGATAATAAAAATATTAAGAAAATCACCTATAAAATTGTCCAGATAAAGTCCTTAGCAATCAGAAGGTAAGTTTTGATATGTTTACATGAGGAAATGTACACAATAGCTTCATGGAACATGAGATTTAATTTGATTAGAGAAAACTCGTGTATTGTTGGCTGCTGCTACAAATATACCTGTGTGATTTAAGACTGGATTGTCACATGTATTATGTAATTCATATCTGGAGCAGAAGTGGTAAAGAATACACACAAGCAAAACTTAGTGTGGTTTTCTTCCTAATCCCTAATGTTTAAGTATGAGCAATAGTAGTAGTGATTCTGCCTTGGTAAACAGCAGTAATGATAGGTTAGTCCAGCCGCAGGGCCGGGCCGCTCTCATAACGGTGTCAGATACTTCACTTAAGACCTCTTTGTGTTTGTGTGTACTGGTTTATGGGGACAAACGTTTGCTTAATGACATGGGTTGGAGGTATTACTATTTGAAGGAGGTTTATGAGGACACTGCCAATGTCCCCGTAATTCAAAAGGCACAAAAAAACGTACTAAATTAATTTTATTATTATTTGTTTTTAAATCTACAAAATGCACAACGTTTCTTGTCAGGGGTAGGTTTAGGACCATAGCACATACAGCTTGCACACTATAAAAACCATTACGCCTCTATGGAGAGTCTCAATAAACCAACAACATGTGTTTGAATTTTGAATCGCAGTGAGTTTCCAACAGGTGCGTTTTGTGTAAATGCGTCATCGGCATGACACTCGTGCTTTCATTCTGACAGGTATTTATGTTGAGCGTCGCAACAATACAGGCCTTCACTCAAGAGAGACTTCTGTGTGTGTGCACATGAGAGATAAGAGAAATTAATGCTCACAGGCACATAAAATCCCACATCAGTAACTGAAACTCTTTGTTTTCATGCTTGCGTGCCGCTGACCTTCATGCCACGTGTGTGTGTGTGTGTGTGTGTAAATAAAGCAGAGCGTGTTGGTTGGTCTGTGTTTTGTAACCAGTGTGACCCTGATAACTCACAGCTCAGTTTGGAGGGTGTAAGCCCTGCGTTTGAAGTCACTCTCTGTTAGCAGCAGATTGTGTGAGTATGCCATATTGTCCCCAGTTTGTTAATGCACTCAATACACACAAACAGTCAAGACTGTCAAATAATGGCGTATAATAAAATATTTGAGAAAGATCTGGTCTTTTCTTGTATTTCTATCTCTCATTGATACATTTCATCTGGAAATGTCACGTTACAAACACTTTTCGTTTTTGTCTTTGCTTATGATGTATTAAAGTACTTAATTGTATTGGTAACAATGTTTCTGTTGTTATTCAACTGAAGTATTGGTGACTGTGTGGTGTTCCAAATCTGTCACCTTTTGAAGTAGGATCCAGCTTCGTAGGTAGCAAGTAACCGAGTCACAGGGAATGCATGCACTGCAATGCGAGTAGCTCGGGATAAAAGCCAAATTCATAAATGTAAAAGAATAACATTAGCCTTTGTGTCTTTCTGTCAGTAATGGGACCAGCATGATCTCGCTCATCATTCCTCCTAAAGATCAGATCTCCAGAGTGTCCAAGATGTTAGCGGACGAGTTCGGCACAGCGTCAAACATCAAGAGTCGCGTGAACCGGCTGTCAGTGCTGGGAGCCATTACTTCAGTCCAGCAGAGACTCAAACTCTACAACAAAGGTGCTTGTGTCTTTACGCTCACAACCAAACACTGACAAATACAGATGGACTCTGATGGCCATCCAAGTACTCCGATGTAAATACTAACCTAAACAACTTCACTTCATCTCAAATTGAATATATTTATGCCCTAATTTTCATCTTCGGGTGAACTATTTCTTTAAGAACGACAGACGAAAGTCTTAACGCTCTTATTCAATTAATTTCATCCAACGAGAACAGATGATGAACATTGTGCTTTCTAAAAGCAAACTAAAAAGGGGGCTAAAAGTATACAACACTCTACTGATGGAAAATTTGTGGCTATTTGTTTTGTTATCACTTTTTTAGCTGGAACAGCATGTTAGAGGGTTCCCTTTGATCATAAGATATGAAGTCATCTTTACCCTCCAAATAGACAATTTTCCCTGTCTAAATGTACTTCTGATCTTATTCTGCACAATCCATTTGTGCATATGTTTGTCTATTTAAGATGTAGCTGATTGTACCTTATTGGTTGGCGTCTCCATTGGTATATAGATGGGAAATTCACTATAACCAATTGGCAGTTGTCTGTTCTGTTGTAAGTCATGCATCAAGTCAATATTTCGTAATCAAAGCATTTTTGTCTACGAAATGAATGATTGGTTTTGGCCAAAACATGTTTCTAAGGGCAGAAATCATTGACCAAAATAGAGCAATTCTTGGATATTTCACGAAGTTGCTAATTTGTACAAGTTAATACAAAATTGATAGGATTTTTGCTAAAGGTTCTGCACGAATGACGTACACCTAACCCCGTCCCTAAACCAACCCATCACTTAAATCAAACAAAATTGCATGAATTAGCTGCCTCATTAAATATTTATATATATAGGAATTGGTTGTGAGATGCTCTTGGTATTAAATATTCATTAGGCTATATCTTTCCTTAACCTGTTGCGTACTTAAATATGATGTAATACGTCTTATATAAAAGTTGCTGTTGTAGCCACCTTTTAAATGTTTATTTAAGCACAGTAAATTGAGTAAAATCTTAATAATAGCATTAAAATGTTGCCTTTTGTGCAGTTTAAATGTTTAAACTAACTTTTTTTTGAGTAGTGATGAATATATTTGATTAATTAGTTGAAGATGAAATAACTGTAGTTCGTTTTTTGAGTTATCAGTGTGTCCTAGTTAAAATAAATAAGTAGTTTCAGTACATTGCTGTTGCCAGTGCTTAACACAATATTAAAATATACAAGCTTAATATCAGTTAATGCACACAGCAGTAATAACAAAAATGATAGATTTGAGTAGGATATGAGCAATTCCTGTCCTGCACTTGCTTTTATCATATTAAATATGAACTTTCTACTGGAAATGCGTCACGACACACAAGTAAAATTGGTTTTCGCACACCGCTGCTTGTTGACCTTTTGGTTTTTACTCCAGTATTTCTCGTTTGTTATGTCAGAGTCCACACTTTCACAGTTGCTCATCAGACTTAAGCAAATATATGGCTGGAGTTTCATCCTGCTTTGGTGTGTGTGTGTTTTTTTTTTTGCAGTGCCCCATAATGGTCTGGTGGTTTACTGCGGCACCATAGTGACAGATGAAGGCAAGGAGAAGAAAGTCAACATTGACTTTGAGCCGTTTAAACCCATCAACACCTCTCTGTATCTCTGTGATAACAAGTTCCACACCGAGGTACAATCACGCTTCAAATCAAGTCTGTTTCATAAAGCGTATTATACGCGATGCTGTATAATCGCTTGTCTTTCCCTAGGCTCTGACGGCGTTATTGTCAGATGACAGTAAGTTCGGATTCATAGTCATTGATGGTAGTGGAGCTCTGTTTGGGACTCTGCAGGGAAACACTAGAGAAGTGCTGCACAAATTCACCGTGGACCTGCCCAAAAAACACGGTAATCACAGCATAACACTTCACTTTAAAAAATAGT
Source organism: Enteromius treurensis (assembly GCA_032275025.1). NCBI lineage: Eukaryota > Metazoa > Chordata > Actinopteri > Cypriniformes > Cyprinidae > Enteromius > Enteromius treurensis. Next base: position 5,363,318 of record JAUCMU010000026.1, on the reverse strand, counting down.
TTGATCTTTGTTCATTTGCATGATTACTCATTTTTTATTATATAAAATGTTTTAGTAAACATTACTGTAAATATGGCTGATTATTACCGTAAAAATAATATCATATTAGCTTTTATTTTATTAGCCTTTTTATTTTTTTGCATTGATTATTTTAAACTAGATGAGGCTATATTTTACTTCTTGGAAAAATGCATTGCTTTTTTCTAATTATTACGATTTAAAATGAATAAATACATGAATATTGAAATTGGTAGTGCCTGAAATAAAATTTAGTGTCATCTTTACTTCAGTGTTTAATTTTTTCTGGTCTTTTTTTTCTTTTTCTTGAATGTTATTACAAAGAATTAAATCATATATGTAAACGTATGCTGATTTTCTCTCTCAGGAAGAGGAGGTCAGTCTGCGCTGCGTTTTGCTCGATTAAGGATGGAGAAGAGACATAATTACGTGAGGAAGGTGGCAGAGACGGCCGTGCAGCTCTTCGTGTCCAATGATAAAGTCAACGTGGCTGGACTGGTTCTGGCTGGATCCGCAGATTTCAAAACAGAGCTCAGCCAATCAGACATGTTCGACCCGGTAAGATGGAAAGCGGATTGGATGGGAGTGGTTGAATTCACTTTCTATAAAGTCATTTCTTAGAGAAGTATTTAGAAATATTAAGAGAAGTATGCTGTTGTGTACTTGGTTTATCATTGGATGTGACCTAATCGCAGTTTGTTTGTGAATGGCTGAAATCGGTCTTTCTAACATCAGTTTGTTGTCTCTGATGGGTTGCAGAGGTTACAGGTGAAAGTGTTGAAGCTGGTCGACATCTCTTACGGAGGAGAAAACGGCTTCAATCAGGCCATCGAACTGTCCACTGAGGTCCTGTCCAACGTCAAATTCATACAAGAGAAAAAATTAATAGGTAAATATTAGTGATTAGGAAATAATTTTTTTTTAGTTTGACACGTTCAAATTATTTAATGCTGGGGCAGAGCTTTGGGCTGGCCACCCCACTCATAACTGCTTCTTCAGTCTGTGTTTTTTCTTCACAAGAAGTGCAGTTAAGCAGTACCAATATTCAATCTCTTAAATCTGTGTGCATGCAATTATACAGTTATACAGGAGTTACATTACGAATGCCTCTGAAATGTTTTTTTTTATTCTAATAAATGTTAAAAATAATAGTTCTTAATAACAGTGTAATGTTTACTGGCTATAGTCAATGGTTAAATATTAGGATAATTATTTTAATAGGAAAATCAGTATTACTTGGTATCAGTGATACTGGCCTCCAGTCATAAACAAAAGATTAAACAAATATGAAGAAAAAATTTTTTAACATTCATTTGACAATTGAATGTGAAATTATTGCAATATGAAAGCATATTTAAAGTATATTTAAAAACTTTAATGTAAGGTGGGATTTTTTGCTATTTCAGAAAAATGTGGGATCTAATTCGTTTTTTTTTTTTTTTTTTGGCAATTGACACCACAAGTATTTATTTATTCTCACAAAGATGCAATTCTCTAACATGACAACAGTCCAATTCTCTGTTCAGAAATTATACCATAACCAAACAACTATTAAGCAATACATAGTTTTGCACGTGCAATCCTCCAAGAGTCCTTAAATTTAGTTAAATCAAATTTAATATCTTAAAGGGATAGTTTACTACAAAATGTTAACTTGCCCTTAAGCAAAGTTTCTTTCCCATGTTAAGCATTAACCCCATTGATTTTAATAGTATTTTTTTTTTGTTTTTCCATATATGGAAGTCAATTATTTGGTTACCAACATTCTATTTGGGGTCAACTGTTCCTTTAAATACTGTAAGAAAAGTCTTAATTGTCACTTTAAGACCCATATTAAATTTGAGTCTAAACCGTTTCCAGTCAATTGATGTTGCACATTGATCGATCATGATTTACGGTTAATGAATTATAATATGCGTTTAAATTGTAATTTGTTGTTGATTGTTGTCATAAATTATCCTATAGTAGCTGTAAAACATAAAAAAAATAAAATAAAAAAAATAAGAGTTCCAGTGTGTTCCTGTTTCCTGTGCATGTACTCTACTAGTCACTTTTATTTGATCCAAAATAATAGTGAAAATTCAGCTTTACATCACGAGTGTTTTAGAAAACTGTATTTTGAAGCTATATTGAATGTTTGACCTATAACGCTGCTCTGTGTCTCAGGGAGGTACTTTGATGAGATCAGTCAGGACACCGGGAAGTATTGTTTCGGTGTGGAGGACACTCTGAAGGCGCTGGAAATGGGAGCCGTTGAAATTCTCATTGTGTATGAAAACTTGGAGACGATGAGATATGTCCTGAAATTGCACGGCGTGGAGGTCAACGGCTCCGAGAACGGTACAGAGACACACACATTAATAAATCAAATTATTAAATCTGTTTAAATCATATCAGAAATTATAACATGGACACTTGCCTGCTTATTTCCAATTTTATTTAAAAAAATAATTGCGTTTAATTAAATCACATCAGATGTGGACATGTCTGTTCCTTTATTTTTTATAATAATTAGGCTAAATCTAATGAAATGACATCAGAATTGCCAATATAAAGACTTCATATATGTGATCATGTTCTCTATATACTACAGATTATTTAGCCTTCTGGCTCTGTGTTCAGTGTAAGCGGGAGTGTTAAAAGACTTCCTCACGTTCACAGTGTTTGTTTTTACTGTGGGTTGTTGCTTCAACAGATAGTAAGAGATTAGATTGTGTCGAGCGGAAGTGCTTCTGTAATGTCTCTCCACTGCTGTGTGTTTCAGATGCGAAAGTCATTTATTTGACCCCAGAACAAGAGAAGGATAAATCACACTTCATAGACAAAGAGGTGTGTGTGTGTGTGTGTCAAAGGTTGTCTGTGCTGGGAAAACAAACTGTTATTTTAGCATTACTTTTATAGTTTCTATTCATATTTTACATTTTAATTTGAGATTTTTGTGTTTTAACAATTGCCATTTTTTTGGTAATTTTGCTGTTTTTGTCGTTTTTTAATTAATTCTTTTTTTAAACATTTTTTATATTACCGTTTATATTTGATTGTATTTATTTATTTGACATTTTTCACTTTTATTTCTTAGTTCACTTTTTTTTTCTGTACATATTTTAGTACCTATATTATTTCCTTTAGTTCTTAGTTTATTTTAGTGCTTCAGCTTACGTTTTTCTGGTGGTTCTCAAGACGACATATTTGTTTAGGGCCTGTCCACAGGAAGACGCGTTTCACTGTATACGTATAATTTTTTATCGTGTTGTCGTTTCGTCCACACGGATCCGGCGTTTTAGGTGACTGAAACCGCTATTTTTTTAAAACCGGGTCCCAAAGTGGATAAATCTGAAAACGACACCCCTGCGGTTTCGTGTGTACAGCTAATCCGTATATTTTGTGAACCGATGATGTCATCAAATCACTAGTCTGCTGTGTCATGCGCTAACTTCGTCTTCTTCTGCTTGGTTCGTATACAGCGCGCAAGGTTATGCGCATGCTCAAAGTCGTCTTCTCCGTTTGTAGTGTATCTCTATGGCAGAATTACAGCGCCCCATACTGGTCTGGCATATACACTACACCGTTTTCAGTGGTTTTGTGTTTACGCAAATTTTTTTTAGAACGAGGAAAAAAAAAAAGATCGGACAGGGAACGCACCGGCTTCGTGTGGATGGAGTTTCAGTTTTTCATCTAAATTCTTTATTTCATTTAATCTTTTTTTTCCTCTGGCAAATTAGTGTGTATATATATAAATAAAACCTGTGAGTTGAACTGAGTAAGGAATAAGGTATTTCTTTATGTAAATGGGATGTGCATTTTTATGTCAGGAAAACTACGGAGCCCCTTAAGAGACATGGTGGAGGAAAAAAATCAGGGTGGGTAAAAAAAATTCAAGATGGAAATAATTTTTTTCTTTTAATCTTTTGCAGTCACTCGCAAAACTTTCTGTTCTCTGGCATAACCAGTTGAGCTCAGATAAACACTTTCTGTTTACTTTACGCTTCCAGAGGATTAGACCGCTGCGTAATGGAGCAGTTCTACATCACTAGACCGAAAAGCGAGAGCGATCATAACGCGCATATGGAACCATCAGCTGTCAAACGCTCGCGGTACTTTGATGTCATACACCGACCGGTGGCTGCAGCGCTGCTTCAAATCGAACACATCTATTGTCTGTACGGATGCCAACAAAAGCGCGAAGCACTATGCAGATGCCTCGAGAGAGAACAACAAGTGTCAGCGTTACAGCCTTATCCGATGCGTTTGATAGCTGATGCTTCCATACGATCGCTCTCCGTCGGTCGCCGCAGCGCCGCTTCAAGTCGAACATTCACGTCACATCCTTTTAATTGTGTCTTTCACTGACGTCAAAACTGCTTTGAACTAGGCACTGACCGTATTTCTTTATACTTCAGTCCAAATTCAAACTAAAATAAAATGAATTGCTCTGTTATGAATGTACAGAGCTGTCTGAACCACTAGAAACTCAACTGGTTACACGCAAAAACAAAAAAAAAAATTATTTCTACCTTGAATTTTTTTTGTTTTTTACCAACCCTGATTTTTGTCCTCCACCATGTCCTCCAAGGGGCTCCGTAGATTACCAAACTTTTCTCTAAGCTTGAAACCCTTTTTATATAAAATATTTTCTTTAAATCCCCTTGAGATTAAAAGTTATTAATTTAAATTTTATTATTTATATTGTTTTTATTAATAAATTTTTTATTACATAATTTTTTTTTATTAAATAATTTTATTAATAATTTTTATTAAAAAATTGAAATTTTTTCGTATTAAAGACGTCAGTGAGTGTCAGGCAATGCACTGGTTGCTTGATGATGAAACGGCTTTTTTTTGTCCCTTTTCTTCTCACATGTGTAAAGAAGATCCACCAAATGAAGATATGCAGTAATTTGCAGTGCATTATCATAACACTTTTACACATTTGACAGCCCTGACGGGTGTAATGTTTGATTGTGTGTTTGTGTTGTTGTACGGCTCAGACGGGTCATGAACACGAGCTCATCGAGTGCATGCCGTTGCTGGAGTGGTTCGCCAACAACTATAAGACGTTTGGAGCCAATCTGGAGATCGTGACGGATAAAAGTCAAGAGGGGTCCCAGTTCTTCAAGGGTTTCGGAGGAATCGGAGGTGAGCGGACACTGAATCTAGATTTGTTTATCAATGAAAAGTTATATTAGGTTTATTTCTGACTAAAATATGTCTCTATTAGGTATTTTGCGGTACCGAGTGGATTTCCAGGGGATGGAATACCAGGGAGAAGATGAGGAGTTTTTCGATTTGGATGACTACTAGGTAGTTGAGAGAGAGATCAACAAAGATTTGAGGAATCAAGGGGGAGGGGAAATAGTTCTTTCCTACCAAATATTCAAAAACACACAGTTTAAGAAGTGTGTCATCTGCCAGTCAAATAAAAGACCGAGCCGTTCATGAATAATTAAACTCCCTGGCCTTTAGAGTGACTTTAGAGGACTCATTTGTTTATTTTCTTCCCTTTTTTTGAATTAAAGTCGCAGGACCCTTCAGACTGTTTGGACTCAATTTGAATAAGTTTACTTTACTTTTTTTTTTTTTTAATCCTCTGTTCACTGTTAATCTCCTCCCTACTTTTTCTATCATAAATCCACAGCTAGTTTTCTTCCTTCAGTTTTTTTTTATTATTGGCAATTGCTGCTGCTGTATTTTATGACAGTGTGGTATTTTTTTACATGGGTTTCTGTAATGAATAGGGGGAAAACAAAATAAATTTGAAAATTCTAAAGTTAATTAACTTCTGTTGGTGTTTTACTGATGTGTGCTTCCCAAAAATGTGTTTTATTGAAACCTTATTTTGTGCTTCTAGATTATGAAATTTTACCATTTCTAGACAAATTACTCCGCCATGCTATATGAACAGTACAGCAAAAGTGACAGTGCTCAATGAAAGGTTTAGAGGGAAAAAGTTGACAAATAAATAAATTAAAATACTGATTTATTCATTTCATTTGACATTCATCTATAGTGGTAAAGACTTAGAAATGTTATGTGAAAGAAGCTAAATTTTCCCCTTCAATATGAATTTATATATATATATATATATATATATATATATATATATATAATGTTATTTAATTTGTATTTGTTTGATGATTCATACAAATAGAAATGTGTCTGTGAAGATATAGATATATAGATGTATTAGAGAGTTGCATGCAAAAGATTGAAAACCTCTGATCTTAAACACACTTTAGTAAAGAAAAAAAAGATAAATACATGTTTTAATTGTTATTTTTCAACATTTGTTTAACATTTTTAGCCAAAAGTTTGTGTTATTATAAATAAGCTTTGCAAAACTATAAGACCTAAAGAGGTCCATGGGTTCATTTGTTGTTGTTTTTTCTCTCTATCTATTGATGGGAGAGACCCAACAACAGAAAGAGCCAATCAACTGAAAGCATGCTTCACTACAACCACCCCTCATCTCCGTTTGACCAATCAGGTGTGTTTGCATTTTAAAGTAGCTGCAGATGGCCCCGCCCCTCTCAGAGCCACGTGATCTTTGGGCAGCGCAGATCCCAAAAAACAGAAACAACAATTAACACTTCACCGGAAATCCGTGTTGCTGCGTTTGCAAAATAAAACTTGTTAAAGCGAAAGCTTAGGCATGTTTATACTTAATTTTTATTTTATTTTGGGGAAATGAAACTGGAAGACTAATGTAAAATTAATATATGTTGTTGAAGTATAATAATATATTATTTAAGCTACTTATTGGTTATGGATTATTAAAAACTAACTTGAGAAATTTGAATAAACTAAATGTTCTTCCTGTTATTATTAATATCTTCTCTGTCGATGTTTTTGCTCATGCAGTTCATGATTGTGTGCTCTTAACTTTTTTTTTTTTTTTTTTTTGCTGAACATTTACTAATATCTAATCCTTAACAAACAATTCCCACTGTTTCCATTCCTGTTTTAATTGGAAAGTAGAGTCTGATATTTTATGAGTGTCATCCAAACAACAATGGCACTTGTCACTGTGGACCAGGACTTTTATTCTGCCGTGATGTCGGTGCGGCTCCATGTTTTGTAGGCGTATGTTGTTGCCGTCTTCGCTCGGGTTCACCGACGGGTTTCCATTTTCACGGTTGGATTCAAACAGAACAACAATAATATGGATCCGGACAAGGAGGACAAAACCGTGGAACTGATGGTAGGTGCGGGAGCTCATACTCGACGCGGTGTAAATATGCGACGCTCGCGCTGCTGTGTATGTTTGTAGTAAAGCAGTATAACGCGGCATAAAGGAGGAGGAGGACAAAAACACAGCCGCGGCCCGAATCGATATGAAACATTCGTGTTATTATCGTGTTGCGCTAAAACGATTGATTTTAGTTGTGTCTCTAAACCGAATTTTCGCTCATCATTGGACGAGTTTGCCGCGTATGAATGTCGAGTAATGGTTTGTGTTCGCCGGAAGACCGGAGCGGTCATTGCGGCACCACTGCGCGCGCGTCATATATTATTCGTTTTATACATATGGATTTAATCTGTTGTATACAATGTATATGTGATTCATATTTGCATTTCATGCGTATGCTTGTGCTGTGTGTATATTATTAAACAATGTATAGGCGCGTCATATATCACGTCTACTTTATGTTCGCTTCATATAGTAAACAATACGCGATTCATATATCATTTTGTATTCGCTTTGTATAAATATATGTATGTGCATATATTTTTTGAGCTTCATAAACAATCCGTGCTCATTTCATTATTAAACAATATGCGCTTAATAATTCACGTGCTCTCTATGTGTTTATATGAGCTTAATATATTAAACAATTCATTCGCGCTTCATATGGAAAACTGAATTATTTATGTGGGTTTATGGGCATACATCGCATTGTCTGTATGAAAATATAAACACTTTATCAATGCGTACTATTCATATATGCTTCCTATACGGTCCAATATAAAATATTGATTTTATGTGAATCTAATGGAGATTACAAATATATTTAGTTTTCATAGATTTCATCCATATGCTTAACATATGTGACCCTGAACTAAAAAAAAGTCATATGGGTCAGTTTAAAAAAAAAAAAAAAATTTTTTTAATGGAGATATAAACATAATCTGAAAGCTGAATAAATATATATTTCCATTGATGTGTGGTTTGTTCGGAAAAGACAATATTTGACAGAGATGCACAAATAAAAAAAAAAAAAAAAATTGAGAAAATCAATTGTCCAAATAAAGTCTTTATTATTAATCAAAACGTTTTGATATATTTATGATATATATTTTACATATCTATGATATATTTTTTGTTATATTTAGGAAATTTACAAAATAATCTTTTTTTAATATCCTAATGATTTTTGCCATAAAAGAAAAGTCTAATGTTGTACATGCAATGTCTTTTTTTTAGTATTGCTACAAATATACTCATGATCTTTTTGACTGCTCCAGGGTCATATATGATAGCGTATATGTGCTTCAAGCAGTGTATGCATGCAATCTATGTGTCACATATCATCTATTTATGCTTAATCTTTTACTCTATATGCTCTTCATATCTTACAAAACATATGCATTTCATACATCACTTAAAGTCTATAGGTGCTTATGTATAGCTGCTTGGAGAATCTATATGTTACAATAATATTTAGTCCAATATTTAATTCCACTTATACATGTCCTGGATATTATTACATCGTTTACGTGCTTGGTTTATCACAATCTTCATGTTTATTATATTAATACTCTCTGCATGCATGTGTCACAGAGTCCGTTCATGCTTATTGTCCACTTTGCATCAAACTACTATTAAACGAGTGATTAGTAATGTTTATGTTATTCACATGCCCTACTACTTTTAAACATCTGTGTCCAAATAAGTCATGCATAGCTGAATCTCAATGTAAATGATGCCCAGGAGGGTGTAACCTGTTCAGTCTATGTAGATCTGTCATGATTATGCTAGTCTTCTTCTGGGGTCATGTTAGGTTGAGTTTAACAACAGCCTCTCTGTTAAAGGCCAGCTGCCTGGAGACACGGCGTTTTCAATGGGATTTGGTGTTTATTCTTTTATTAATCTTTTTGGATGCAGATTTATGAATGGTTAATATTTGTGTGTGAGGTCTAGTGAAATAGTAAAACATAAAATGGCCAAATTGTCTTTTAATGATAAGGGTTGTAGTAAACACACAGTCATCATTTACTCGGCTTTAATCTATATATATTTCTTTTTTCTGCTGGACACAAAAGGAGATATTTTGAAGAGGTCAGAAATAAGGACCAGGAACTGTTTGGTTACCAATATTCTTCAAAATATCTTCTGTTATGTTAAAAAAAAAGAAACGCATACATGTTTAAAACAACTCAAAGGTGAGAAAATAATTATATTACAGTGCCATGACAACAATGAGTTTTCATTTTTAGGTTTAAGTGACCAATTTTAATTAATTAGCTCAATATTGTAATATTAAAAATTAATATTATGTATGTAAGCATGCTGATATGGATTAAAGTTACAAGTAATATATTAATGATTAATTTTGTCTAATTAAAATAAATTATAATATAATATAACTAGTTTTATAATTATTATTTTGTGAATAATGTGCGATCTTTAGATGTAAGGTTGAAATAACTAATTTTGTCAAACTAACTCATTGCAGTAAATTTAAATAATAACATTAATTGAAATAATTAAACATATACTAGATAAATCTAAATAATTTATGAAGGCTTTATATTTTTATAATTTATATGTATAAATTAATAATAGATTAATAAAAAAAAAATGACATGGTATAATAAGTCATTTACCGTTTTATGATTTATCATTGAATGTGACTTCAGACTTGGAGAGTCATGCACAAACACACCGCTCAGCGCTAGCATGAATGTCTTGAGTGTGTTCACGTGTCCGTACTCTTAGCACTTACTTTAATGGATTGCAGAGGGGGAGGGGCTTATTAGGCCACTCCCTCTTTCCACTCCGCCCACTCATTGTGTGTTTGGTCTGTGTAAAACACTGTCTGCAGGAGTGTGTGTGTGTGTTGCTCTAATATTGTTTTTTCCCCTCACTTTCCTCCCTGACTCTTTCTCTTTTTTCACACTTTCACTTGTTCGACCTTCCATTATTTGTATGCTTCTTTCTTTCTTGTTTTGTATATTCTTTGGTTTTTGCTGATTTCTTCTTTGTTCATCGATTCTTTCTGTCTTGTCCTTTCTATTGCTTATTCTTTTCTTTCTGTCTTTCATTGTTTTTCTCCTTGGTTAACTTGGTGTCTGACTTTCTTCTGTGAGTCTTTGTTTGCCCTGTCCTCCTTTTTCTCTCTCTGTTCTGCCTACTGCTCTTTCTCGGATGGCACATTCCCTTTCTGTTTCCCCCATCTCTCTCTCTCTCTCTCTCTCTCTCTCTCTCTCACACACAGTGTTCTTTGCCTCGTTCTGTCTGGCTGGGTTGTTCGTCGGTGGCAGAGAGTCTGTGTGCTCTCAGATGCCTGCAGAGCCTCCCGTCTTCCCGGGCCCACAACCAGGTTCTGCTCTCCTCTTCTCTCCTTTCCACTCCTCCTGTCTGTCTGTCTGTCCGTCTCACGCACTGGTTGTGTGTCTGTGTGTTTGGCTGGATGTGAATTAAATGCGTAGATGTCTATGTTTACTGAGCTGTAATTCAGCCTGTTTTTTTTGTTGTTGAAAAAGAGAAGAGAAACTGCTGAAGAGCAGAACGGCTGTCAGTTTCCACCCTCCCTCTCTCTTCCTCTCTCTCTCTCTCTCTCTCTCTCTCTCTCTGTGTCTTTCTGCTTGCCTGTCTGTATCTGCTTTAGTCTCAGCATCTCATATCTGAACCTTTTCTGTTGGGAAAACACGCATACATTAGGCCCGGTTTCACAAACGGGGCTCAAGCTTAAGATAGGACTAGGCTTTAGTTAAATTTGGATATTTAAGCAACTTGCCTCGGAATAAAACACTGCAGGTGTGCAACATGACACTGACAAATTTGAGCATATGTCAGAGCAAGATATTTACAGTTGAGTCAGCTCAAACATGCTTTTTAGTCTGGCACTAGCTTAAGCCTTGTCTCTGAAAGCAGGGCTAAAAGTTTATTATACAGAACTGTTTGATCAATCCTTAAGTGTTTAGGTTGTATTACGCGTTAAATTAAAGACGCATTAAATTGATCAAAATGGACAGTAAAGGTATATTTATATATTAAAAAAATCAATTTCAAATAAATGCTGTTTAAATATGTGATATCAAATCAGTATATTAGAAGGATTTCTGGAAGATCGGGAACTAATTTCCCTTTTTTTTAAATTGTATGATAAAATCTTATAGAAAACAGTTATACGTTGTAATAATATTTCACAATGTTTCTGCTCTTGCAGTATTAATAATAATAATTTTTGTGACGGAAGTATTTATTATAACTAAATTTCCAGTTCAAGTTTTACCAGAAAATGTAGATGTAATAGTTTAGTGTATCTATAGATGCAACATTGATAAATCACACCAGTATCTTTGTGCCTTTCTGTTTCCAAATGATCACATTCAGCTGGCAGCTCTTGGATGACACAGACAGTCAGCGTTGTCTGTTTGAGGTTAGTGTAGTTAGTGGGTGATGATGCTAGTTCGATGTGGTTTTTGGAAACTTGAGAAGAGCTGACTTCATACATTCATTAAATCCACCAAAATACCAGCTGATTTAAAGACATCCCAACCTCAAAACATTAGTGAAGAAACTCACAAATACTCATAATATACTTACTGTAATATTTTGTTCTACTAAATACATTCAGACATTTTACTCAAGGCACAGGGCATGTGCTTCAGGAGGGAAATTTAGTGGGTTGTGCATTTACATCAGGGTCCATCGGTCTGTCTTCATCTTTGTGAGTCACTGTTTGCTTGTCAAAGATGCACATGCATGTATTTGTGTGTTTTTAACCCTTTGTGTGATTACTAGTCCAATTAAAGCAACAGTTGAGCTGTAAATGAAACTTCTCCCACTGGTCCTTAAGCTCCTTCTCTCCTGCATGTGTGATGTTTGTGAGAGATGCAGAGATGATTCAAAGTTTACAGGTTTTTTTAAGCGCTCAATCTGTTCTTTGTGTTTGCCGTCTATGTTAAACTGCTTGTGTTTGGAATGTTTTACCCAGAATGCACCATTCTTTCTTTCAGTCAGACACATGTGTAACACCTGCCTCTCTCTCTCTCACAGAACAACTTGGGTGAAGTCTCACCAAAGAAGACGACAGTATTCAAGGTGTGTGTGGAAAAGGGAGATACGTCTTTGCTTCCCATTCGAATCCAGAATATTCAGAAATTGTTTGTCTCCCACCACATCCAAACTCCCAGCTGAATTGTGTTTGACGAACACCAAGGTCATGACTCGTGTGGTAATTTAATTGCCCTCTGAGTTTATATGAAGAGATCAATTCAGAAGCATATTATGGAAACTCGTATACTTCACTGTAATGTCTTTGCAACGTAAAAATAAACTTTATAAAAATAGACTTTTATTTCTGAAACGCTTTAACTGTTTCACAAGAATAATGTTACATCACCAATCCACTACAGCAAATGGGAGCAAAACTATTATGTACATTTAAAATCAAGTACAATTATAACAAAACATACATTTGTGGCACCAACAGGGACATTTTAAAAACACTTAAATTAGATAAATAAATTAATTTAAATAAAATAAATGACTGCTTACATAGTTGACCATGTAGCAGTGTTATTTTACTTCTATTGCTTCTATTAATAGTTTTTTTATTTTTTATTTTAAGTTTTATCTTTATATTTATTTTTTATTTTTTTAATTATACGCAAAACTTTTTTTTTTATATTTTATGCTAATATTTTAAATTTAGTTAAACTTTTAATGATTCGTTTTTGTTTTTTTAAATAAATTTTTTTAATAGCTGTAGTTTAATTATAATTTATTAAATTTTTTTAATTTCAGTTTTAGTTCTGGTTGTATTAGTATATCAAGTTAAACTAAATTAACATGAGAAATGTTGCCTTGGCAACTAGCTGCAATAAAGTATGTCTTTAAATATTTTATGTCTTATCGTCTGTGTACTTAGTTCGGGAATGGTTCAGTAGCGGGTTCGAGGAAGAGGATGTCGCAGGGGAACTTTGAGAGGGAAAAAGATCTGTGCATCCAGCTGTTCGATCAGTGGTCCGAATCGGATCAGGTGGAGTTTGTGGAGCATCTGATCTCACGCATGTGTCACTACCAGCACGGCCATATAAACTCGTACCTTAAACCCATGTTACAGAGAGACTTCATCACCGCGTTGCCAGGTAACTAACTCACATATGAGCACACATACCTCACTCTTGGCTATAACAAATCCTCCTACTCCAACACATGCTGTAGCAGAGTCAGGCAGAGCCGCCCACTTACACACATCTGACAACATGTACCACAATTTATTTGTATGCTAGTTTTTTTTTTATGTGAATATATGTATATATATTAGTATATAATAATAATAAAAATGCACGTTTTTATTAATATGTATGCTACAATAAAGCTTTTGCTATGCTTTCTGCGAACGGCCCTGACTGCACTAGCTCTCACTAAATATCTCTGTTTGTAGCTCAGGGTCTGGATCACATAGCAGAGAACATCCTCTCTTTTCTCGACGCTCGTTCTCTGTGCTCTGCTGAGCTGGTCTGTCGAGAGTGGCAGCGGGTCATTTCAGATGGGATGCTCTGGAAGAAGCTCATCGAGCGGATGGTGCGCACAGACCCGCTTTGGAAAGGCCTTTCAGAGCGCCACCAGTGGTAAAAACACAGACGAGACGCTCATGCTTTCAAACATGCTTAAACTATGCAATCTCATGTAAAACTCTTAAAAATAATGT
>JAUCMU010000026.1:5314736-5345580 GCA_032275025.1 Enteromius treurensis | reverse complement strand
TTATTAAATTTTTATTTATATATATATATGTTTTTATTTTTATTTATTTTTGTTTTTGTTTTTTCTTTTGTTTTTTTTGTTTGCATCCTCAAATCATGTTGCAACGAATACTTTAAAGACCGATGAAAATTCATTTTAACATATATAAAAAGAGAAAACTTTTATTTTAAATTCAATTGTTATTTTGGTCATATAAATGAATCCATATATATGAAGCATAAGAGACTTCTTTGAAAAACAAACAAAAAGGAATCACACAGGTCTGGAATCAAACAAAAAAGGTCATTAGTGTCTGTTTCTCATTGTCCCTTAAGAACTTTTCCCGGTTTTCCAAAATGTGCATCTTAAGTAGATCTCATTGGTGCATGGCGGTGGGATGGCAGTGTTGAACTGTGTGTTCAGTTTTGCAGGAGGCAGTGAGCACAGGAGACCCTGAGCTGGTGCAGCTGGTCCTTCAGTATAGAGACTTCAGAAGAGCCACAGAGAGACTGGCTGGTATTCCTGAGCTGCTGAGCAAACTGAGACAGGTGATGCATTTGATATGCATTCATTGGGTAAATCCCTATGCCTTTTTCATAAACTCAGCAGGTACAGTATTGGTTTGATTTGCTTTTAACATGTTGTCTTTGTTGTAGGCACGTGATTTTTACGTGGAGATGAAGTGGGAATTTATTAGCTGGGGTGAGTTGGAAAACTAAAGGGTTTGGAGAGACCCAGATTTTGCTTTTACGTCTATCTTACCGTTGGTGGATTGTATTTATTTATTTAATATTAAATGTTGAATCTGTATGTGCCTTTTGATACCCTAAGAGGCTAATATGGCAATAAATTTTAATAAAAACCAAACAACCCACCTATATGACAGCTTTAACCGTTTCAGCACCACAGATGTGGACAGCTCCTGTGATCAATTGCTCCTGACAGTCAGTTGTCGTTCTGTTTCAACTACTCAGTTCCTCTAGTGTCGAAAGTTTGTCCAAGCGACGTGTATCGTGTATGGAAAAGCGGTTCGTGTTTGAGGGTCGACACCACTTTATTGGGCTTTGAGCACATGACTTGGCTTAAGGGCCGTCGCAGCTACATCTTTAAAGGTGGAGGTGAGTCTTCAGCACTCGTTCATGCAGGGTTCACACGGAGTTCAGTGCTTTGAGGTGTTTTTTGTGTTTTGCAGAGAGCGGGGCCATGGTGATGGAGGTGGACCACGAGAAGCAGGTGGTGTATACAGAACCGCTGTCTCTGTCTCCGCGGGACACCCCGTCTCTGCTCGCCGCCATGCTGCCCTCGCAAGAGAACACGGCCCAGAGACTAACCTCTCCTGTAGTGTCCACTCATCTCAACACACGCAACATTGCCTTCGAGAGGTACAGGAAGAGGCTTTCCTACAGATTTAATTAGTCTGAGTCTGTATGGAGTGCATTAGGGCATGGCCAGTATTTCAGTGGCGCTGGTTCCGGAGTGTTTTTTCCATTGGGATTTTTAAAAAGCATTTGTTAAAGTGTTATCAACCATAAACCTAACCAGCCAGCTACGATGAGAATCACGACGTTGCAATGGTTTATTTGAAGCACAAAAAGACACGTTTAAGACTGTGTACTTAATTCTTTAATGGACCATTGTAAATAACATAATCAAATTAAACGTGTTGCGACATTACTGTCTGATCTAATGTAGCCAGCACTGCATTGGCTTTTAGTTTTAATCTTTCTGAAAATCCCATGTCAACTTTCGCCCTGGTTTGTCTTCATTAAAAATTAAGTTAATCAAATAAAGGTTATCATTTATTTTCTGTGTAGACATGCATTTGCTGGTAGGCTAAACAGGCAGTGATGTAGGATCAGTGGGCGGGGCTAAACTGGTAGTAATAGAATGTAGGCAAGGCTTAACAGACAGTAATGTAGAATCAGTGGGCGGGGCTAAACAGGTAGTGTTGTAGAATCAGTGGGTGGGGGTAAAACTGGTAGTAATAGATTGGTTGGCAGGGTTTAACGGACAGTAATGTAGAATCGGTGGGTGGGGCTAAACAGGTAGTGATGTAGAATCAGTGGGCGGGGCTAAACTGGCAGTAATAGATTGGTTGGCAGGGCTTAACGGACAGTAATGTAGAATCGGTGGGCAGGGCTAAACAGCTAGTGATGTGGAATCAGTGGGCGGGGCTAAACTGGCAGTAATAGATTGGTTGGCAGGGCTTAACAGACAGTAATGTAGAATCAGTGGGCGGGGCTAAACAGGCAGTGATGTGGAAGCAGGCGTCTTCTGCGGAGGCGGTGTTTAGCCACACTATTACATCACAGAGTGACAGATTATTTCCACAAGCTGTTGTTTTGGCAAATTGGCTTTAATATAATCTGTTTTTAGATGAACAATAATTCAATTTCTAAATTCATGACCCCTTTAAAGCTTAAAGTAGGTCTGTCTTTCAAGCTGTCTTTTATAATTTAGCATTAAAATCAATTTCTCTAGGTAGTGAGTTTTTACCTCAGGAAACAACTGAGGTAGACATCTAATTCCCTGTTCTGTCTGACTCTAGGAATAAGTCAGGGATTTGGGGATGGCGCTCAGAGAAGACAGAGGTTGTCAGTGGATATGAAGCAAAGGTGGGTCCATTTTAAGAATCTCTGAGCCTTGCTAAAAACACCTGTGGAGAGGACAAAATGACCTCCATGATTGTTTTTTATAATCACATAATTGTAGGTTTACAGTGCCAGTAATGTGGAGTTAGTGACACGTTCTCGGACCGAACACCTTTCTGATCAAGACAAATCTAGGAGTAAAGGTACTTAAACAAATTACCATTTTCAAGCCTCCTAATAATGTTTTGGGAGTCTCCTACTGTACAATTTTACATGCATGCAAGGTGAAAAACACTTTTGTTTAATATCACCTAATTTTCCAGCAAAGCAGGTTTAAAGTTGCAGGAATTATTTACGCCGTGACGTGCAGCCATAACAGAAATGCGATTCGAATTACTAATGACTCTACGTATAGAGTTGATTCTTTATTTTGGGAGACAGTAACTTTATTGATTGTGCACTTTGCAGATCGTTTACAATCACATACAGCTAAATTAAACACTGGATGAAAGACAATATTGGAAATGACATAATAAGGGCACTTTAACTAAAATACACATACGTATAGTTTACGTACATATACATATATTTACTCACAACTGTGCTTTCAGGATCTAGAACACCTCTACAGTCGTTTCTTGGTATTGCAGAGCAGCACATCTCTAGTACTGGGGTGAGTGTCAGTGCTTAGCATTTCAGTTCAGTTGCATTTGATCTTATTTTTAATTGAGTTTTTTTAGCATGGTTAATGCTGTTTTGAACTTTCATCAGAGAAACCTTTATATTGTTTACAGTCTGGTTGTGACTGTGCTGATTGGAGACAACCCTGATTCATTTGTTTACTAGAGTCAGGTTTCTCAGTGCGCTAGTCCCCATAACCCAACAGCTATCACAGCGGAGGAGTACTTCGATGCAGAGTTTAATCTGAACGGCAGAGATATTGGGCGGCCCATTGAGCTCACCAGCAAAGTGCAGAGGTACCGTCTCTATGGCAACTCCAAAGTGCCATGAAAAAAAACCCTGTTTGCATGTGAAATAAGAATATTTGCTTCGTCTCTTTACCTCTCGCTCAGGTTTAAGGCCACACTGTGGTTGAGTGAAGCTCATCCTCTCTCGCTGGTTGAGCAGGTGACGCCCATCATTGACCTCATGGCCATTTCTAACGCCCACTTTGCCAAGCTGCGTGACTTCATCACCCTACGCCTACCACCTGGCTTTCCTGTAAAAATCGGTGAGAAGAAGTGTCACAATCAGTCCACTGATCATTTCAAATCTTTAAAGTCAACGTGCAATCAGAATCTCTTAAAGGAACAGTACCTTTATCATTTACTTATTGTAATGTTTTGCATCCCTTTGACTTCCATTTAATTATTTGAACTGCTTTATAGGCCTTAAGTGTGTTAAATACACACACATGTATGTGTCAAAATCCATGTCTTTGCAAGTATCCTCATAAAAACAGTACTTTAAGTGAAAAGTGGAAGCAAACAGCTGAGAAGGAAAACAAACCTGAGGCAGCTCTTAAAGTGACAGCGCTCTAATATTCATGCAGTCTGTCTTTTATGTTATTAATCAAACAAAAGACAGAAAATATCTTACTGCTCTTGAATAAATCACTTTTGTAACTTTAGTAAGAGGAAAAAAAATTACCTGTACACAGAGTTTTATACATTTGATTTCTATGCAGTACAATATACAATATACAATTCTTATTTATTTTTCTTATTTAATCGCTGACTGTTCACCTATCTACAGTGAACCTGAGAACTTGTTTATTTAGTCTAGTGTTAGTTTTGTAAGAAGAATTATTAGAATTTAGAATATATCGAAAAAATATTATATCATAAAGACTTTATTTAAAGTTTAAAACAGCTATTAAAAAAAAAAAATTATATTATGATATATATCGATACTCTGAAATAAAATGATTCATATATTTAATTTAATTATATAGAACAAATATACACAACAGAAGTTGACCACTGTGCTTTACAGCGTATAAAACTAAAATACAAAATAAAACGAGTAATAAGATAATACAGGGAAAAAAATCATAATTAATAATTGTTAAAAGAATTTGACTTTGAATTAAACTCATGTACAGAGGACAGAGACCTCTATTCAAGAGCCTAGGTCCAACAAAAGCACTACAACATTTATTTGTTGTCTTGTTTAAAATATTTTCTCCTGTTTTACACCAAAAGTTGTTGTAAAACTGCAGTTTAAGCTGACTTTCATCATTGTCCTGGCTCTTTAGAAATTCCTCTCTTCCATGTGCTAAATGCTCGAGTGACCTTCAGCAATCTGTGCGGCTGTGATGAACCGGTCAGTTCTGTTACTGTACTGTCTCCTCAAGGAGCCACGGAGGCTGGTAAGCATGTTTCCAGGTGTAAAGTTGCTCTGACTGCGATCGTGCTGGGTATTCACCCTCACCTCGCTGCTTTCAGGTCAGACGCCGCCTCCTCTGCAGTGTGAGGTCGACCCGTCTGTGTTTGAGCCTCCTCCAGAATACACCACACTCGGACCGGGCCGCAGCGAACCGATGAGGGACGAGGATGATAATTTACTCCAGTTCGCCATACAGCAGAGCCTGCTGGACGCGGGAACAGAGAGTGACCAGGTAACGGCATCTGTCCCATGGCATGTCTATGAGTCGGCGTTCTAATGCATGACACACATAATATTCCATGCACTTTCTTGATCTGGCAAGCTCTGTTCTGATTGGCTGGCTGCTCACAACTTCTGGAAGTCCCTGCATGTTTTGCATGTTTAATGGTAATATATGATTTAAGAGAGAGCCAATTACTTTAATATGCGCAGCAGGCATTTCTGTGATTAGTTTCAATGTTGCAAAAAACATAGTTAGCCATCTAAATGTTTAGCTGGTTATACTGGTTATTAATTTAAGACACAGTCCTAACATCATGGCTATGTTTATAGGTCTGGCCCCAGATGCTTTACTTCCCATGATTAAGTCTATTTCATTGGCTTATTATTGTTATTAGTAAATGCGATGCTCTAGTCGATACTAAACAATTAGCAGACATCAACTCAATTCATCATTCCCTCCACAGCTTTCCACACCCACTCCCTTACTTCTCTTTCTTTTCCTGTGCTTTTCTGTAGGTGACCATATGGGAGGCTCTCACTAACACTCGTCCAGTTTCTCAGCCTCCACTTTATGAGGAGGACTCTCAGCTTGAGAGGTGTGTGTGTGTGTGTGTGTGTGTTGAGGAGGTGCATATGAGTTGTTCAGCTGTTTAATATGTGGCTTTGTCTCTGACAGGGCGATTCAGGAATCTCTGTCTTTGTCCCTGCCTGGAGGGGAGAGCGTGGAGTCCGATGCTGGCCCGCCGTTATCCCCGTCTGACCCCGCACTCATCTCACCTCCCTGTTACAGCTCGCTGACCGAGCCTCAGGCGCCGGGAGCATTTGCTGTGGCCAGCAGTTTTGATGAACAGCTACGGATCGCCATGGAGCTGTCCTGCAGAGAGCAGGAGGAGTTAGACAGGTACGAATGACGGAGGAGCGAGAAACGACAGGATCCTAAAACATAAACATCCTTACAAGGCATCATAGCCTGCAGCTAATTTAAGCTGCCCTTAAAATATATTTATGAGTAAAGTCGCATGCATCCAAGAGGAAATTCTGTTTGTTTGTTTATTTATTTATTTGTTTTGTTTCTGTATCCAACCTCATAAGCACGTTTACTATACATTTGCTGTCATTTATTTCAGTTTTTATTCAAAATGATTGTTTTTTTTGTTTTCTTTACCTTTTCATTTGGTTCCTTTTCTTCTAGCTTTCCCACTTCTGTAATGGTATTTTTCTCCTCCACATGTCACTCGTTACATCTGCCTCCACTGCTCCTATCAACACCATATCTTTTCTGATGCAGTCCTTCGATTTGGTCGTCCTTTTCTTCTTTGCCCTGGGGGTTTCATGTCCATCACCCTCTGGCCACGTTCACACAGCAGAAGAATACAGTTGTTATTCCTGTATTCGGGAGTGACAACTGTATTTTATTTTGGTTTATTATAATTGTCAGACATATATTTATGAAAGAACATAGATTAATTAATTATTTTACTTATATGATAAAAGTAAAATAATTAATTAATCTATGTTCTATCATAAATATATGTCTGACAATTATAATAAACCAAACGGCTTGAAAATCGGTTGCAAATTAAGCAAATTAAGGTGATTTTAATCGTTGATAGTTCTCTGCCAATGTTAACTAATGCAGACGCGGCTTCACCCGACACAAGATGGCGGCAATATTGACGTATGCTAAGAAGCCCCAAGGCGCATCTAGTCAGTATATATATCTATGGCAATATGCTAGCAACATGCTAATCATGCTAGCAACATGCTAGCAGCATGCTAGTAACATGCTAATCATGTTAACAACATGGTAGTAACTTGCCAATTATGCTAGCAACATGCTAATCATGCTAGGAACATGCTAATCATGCTAGCTACTTGCTAATCATGCTAGAAACATGTTAGCAACATGCTAATCATGCTAGCAACTTGGTAATCATGTTAGCAACATGCTAGTAACTTGGTAGTCATGCTAGTAACTTGCTAGTCATGCTAGAAACATGCTAACAGCATGCTAGTAACATACTAACAGAATGCTAGTAACATGCTAATCATGCTGGCAACCTGCTAATAATGCTAGAAACATGCTAATCATGCTAGAAACATGCTAGCAACTTGCTAATTATGTTAGCAGCATGCTAGTAACATGCCAGCAACTTGCTAATCATGCTAGCAACATGCTAGTAACTTACTAATCATGCTAGAAAAATGCTAGCAGCATGCTAGTAACATGCCAATCATGCTAGGAACATGCTAATCAAGATAACAACATGCTAACAACTTGCTAATAATGCTAGCAACATGGTAGTAACTTGCTAATCATGCTAGAAACATGTTAGCAACATGTTAGTAACTTACTAATCATGCTAGCAACATGCTAGTAACTTACTAATCATGCTAGCAACATGCTAGTAACTTGCTAATCATGCTAGGAACATGCTAATCAAGATAACAACATGCTAGCAACATGGTAGTAACTTGCTAATCATGCTAGAAACATGTTAGTAACATGTTAGTAACTTACTAATCATGCTAGCAACATGCTAGTAACTTGCTAATCATGTAAGAAACATGCTAGCAACATGCTAATCATGCTAGCAATATGCTAGCTACATGCTAGTAGCTTGCTAATCATGCTACAAACATGCTAGCAACATGCTAATCATGCTAGAAAAATGCTAGCAACATGCTAGTAGCTTGGTAATCATGCTAACAACATAATAGTAATAGGCTAGTAACATGCTAATCATGCTAGAAACATGCTAGTAACTTGCTAATCATGCTAGAAACATTCTAGCAACATGCTATCAACATGCTAGTAGCTTTGCTAATCATGCTACAAACATGACTCAACAAGCTTTTTTATCTAGTTTTTTCAGTTGTTTTCTTACAACATATACAATATGATAAGCACATTAATTACTCATTTCATTTGTCATTTTTATTTTGTGCTATAAACATGACAAGCACATTTACTTTACATATTTGATCCCAACATTTATTTTCTTGCTTTTTGTTTCACTTTTTGTTGTTGCTGTTATAAGCAAACCTTTTTCTTTGTTTTTGTTTTGATTTGTTACATTTTTGTAATGTATCAACAACTGGGAAACACTTTTTTGTTGCATTAAATACATTACCTACGCATTTTTATTCATTTAAAATATATTTTTATTGTGTTATAAACAACACGACAAGCACATTTTCTAAGAAACATTAAAACTTATTATTGTGTTCTTGATATTTTCTATAAATTTTCCCCACACCACGTGTCTCATTGCATGGGTTCAGTAGAGAAAATCTTCCGTGGAGCAGAGTTTATGTATTTCCTCATATGTTTCATCCAATCACACTCCTCTTTTTGTTCCCTAAAGGAAGAGGAGGGAAGAGGAGGAAGAGCTGGAGAGGATACTACAGCTGTCTCTCACAGAGAAGTAACTGTAGCCATGCTTTATGTGGGTTTAACAGAGTAATTTATTGGTTGTTGTTTTTTTGTTTTGTTTTTCTCTGCAATGTTAAATTATTATTCTTCTAGATTCATTGCTCTTTAGTTCTTTTCCAAATAATAAAGATGGAATAGAAAGAGGAATGGGAGAGCGAGTGTGTGTGCCAGGACTGAAACAATTCATTACAGAAGATAAATCAAAGAGCACGGCATGAAAATGTGAATGATATCCTTCTCAGTTCCACTGTCTTTTGAGTGATAAAAGGTCAACTTTAACTTCATTGTATATTGATGCAGATGAAAATGTGAATATAAATTATGAACATTGAAGACTATGATCATGCATAAAGGTAAAGTACTGAAAATACTATTGCATCAAATACTGAGTTTACTTATGGTGGATGATAATAACATGAAAGTGTAAGTATTAAATGTTGCTCAAACACTTTCACAACAAAGATCTCTTTTATGATGTTTTTGTGTGCATGGGGAAGCAACCGCTGAACACTGACAGAAACACCCCAAATGTATTAGTAACATTGATGTGAAGGGGATTCGCCTACAGACCAGTGTGATTTAGCTGCAAGAGTTTCTGCCTACAGTGATTACAGTGTTTCTATTATTATTCTTGTACATCGCTGTCATTTTGTTAAACAGTGGTGCAAAAAAAAAGTATTTAGTCAGCCACCAATTGTGCAAGTTCTCCTACTTACAAAGATGAGAGAGGCCAGTAATTTTCACCATAGGCATACCTCAACAATGAGAGACAAAATAAGAAAAAAAAAGCTAAAGAAAATATTTAAAGAATGAATTGGTAAATTCCTCTGTAAAATAAGTATTTGGTCACCTACAAACAAGCAAGATTTCTGTCTCTCACAGACTTTTTAAGAGGCTCCTCTGTCCTCCACGCATTATCTGTATCAATGGCATCTGTTTGAACATCATTATCCGAATAAGAGCTGTCAAAGGACACAAGAAACAAAATTGTAGAAATTGCTGGGAAGACTAAATCTGCAGTAGGATGGAATGGTGTGAAGAAATCAGCTGTAGGAGCAATTGTTAGAAAATGGAAGACATACAAGACCACTGATAATCTCCCTCGATCTGGAGCTCCATGCAAGATCTCACCCCGTGGGGTGTGAATGACCTGCAGAGAGCTGAGACCAAAGTAACAAAGTCTACCATCAGTAACACACTGCGCCGCCAGGGATTCAAATCCTGCAGTGCCAGACGTGTCCCCCTGCTTCAGCCAGAACATGTCCAGACCCATCTGAGGTTTGCTAGAGAGCATTTGGATGATCCAGAAGAGGATTGGGAGAATGTCATATTCTCTGATTAAACCAAAATAGAACTTTTTGGTAAAAACTCAACTTGTCGTGTTTGGAGAAGAACGAATGCTGAGTTTCATTCAAAAAAACACCATACCTGCTGTGAAGCATTTACATCATGCTTTGGGGCTGTTTTTCTGCAAAGGGACCAGGACGACTGATCCTTGTAAACCAAAGAATGATGGGGCCATGTATCATGAGATTTTTGAGTGAAAACCTCCTTCCATCAGCAAGGGCACTGAAGATGAAACGTGCCTGGGTCTTTCAGCATGACAATGATCTCAAACACACCGCCCGGGAAACTAAGGAGTGGCTTCGTAAGAAGCATTTCAAGGTCTTGGAGTGGCCTAGCCAGTCTCCAGATCTAAATCCCATAGAAAATCTTTGGAGGGAGTTGAAAGTCTGTGTTGCCCAGCGACAGCCCCAAAACATTTCTGCTCTAGAGGAGACCTGCATGGAGGAATGGGCCAAAATACCAGCAACAGTGTGTGAACACCTGGTGAAGACTTACAGAAAACCTTTGACCTCTGTCAAAAAGTATATTACAAAGTATTGAGATGAAATTTTATTATTGACCAAAGATTATCTTCCGCCATAATTTGCAAAAATATTCTTTAAAAATCTTACTTTTTTTTTTTTTCATCTCTCATAGTTGAGGTATACCTATGATGAAAATTACAGGCCTCTCTCATCTTTTTAAGTGGGAGAACATGCACAACTTGCACTAAATACTTTTTTGCCCCACTGTACATACATAAACACACGGCTAGTGCTGTATATTTACGTTATATAGCCTATTGAATCTAGCATATGCAACAAGCCTTTTGTTGCATATTAAAAATTAATATTTTCTATACAATATTTTGTATTTTGCCATAATTTTTCACTGGGTATTGAAAATGTGTCCTAAGTTTATTGTGTAAACCATAACATAGCATGTTATTTACATATGTAGACTACTATGTTGGACGGAGACGAGGGGGACACGGTCGCATCACAGAATATGTTGGCAATATCATAAATCAAAGCACATGGCCCACAGTGTTCGGAGGAGATACTCGTCTGTAGCCTACTGTAGTACAAGCTGCGGCTCAGCTGTGCGCGACAAACACTGACAGAGTGAAAGCACGTGCTGCTCACGCTCTGCATACACACCGCTTCAGGATTCAATTTTTTATTTACTATTTTAAAAATAAATAAAATACAATTATAATAAATAGATAATTCTCTAATTGGTACACATTTTGCTCATTTTCACATTCATCTCTTTAAAATGATTTGAAAAAATCTTTACACAATACTTCTGACTATAAAAGTCTAAAACTATAGGAGTCCTTAAGCTGGAAAATAAAAATATGATGTGCTGCAAATCTATATTAGATAATTAGCTTTAAATGTTTCACATACATACTGCCTCCAGCTGAAGAATCTGCATGGAAACAATGAGCTCATTTCCCTCGAATCATTTAACTCTCCAGTCGGAGCGCTGTCACCTTTTCCAGTGTGAGTATGTGTGTGTTTCTCTCACCTGTGAGAGTTTGAGGGAACGAGCTGTGCAGCAGCATAAATCAGAAAGGTTTGCGTCACTCCGAGTGGAAGCGCAAACGGCCGGACGTTTAACACCTGGAGAGGGAAGCGGCTTTGTAACGTGATGGTGTTTACAGAGCATTAACACATCAGTTGGCCGAGTTCAGCTGGAGCAGGATGTTTCAGCTGCTGGTGAGGTCGTTCACATGTCATTTACAGTCCATCCGTGTTTTGCACCTGCTGCGCTTGTTAATTTATGCCACTAGAGCTTTGCCTTGTTTTAATAACACCCAGGCCAAAAGAGCGTAGCACTTATTAGAGGACGTATTTAGTACTTGAATTGGTGAAAAAATAGTGTAGGAATCCATTATTTCTTTAACCCGTTTAATTTTTAAGTAAAGTCTATGCCACCGTAAAGTTGAAGGAATGCATTAAATTGATCAAAAGTGACCCAAAAAAAAACCCCATTAATAATGCTATCAAAAATATTTAGTGCTGTCAAACTGCCAAAAAAGTGCTGTAAGTTTTGGTTTACAAAATTTTTGTGTGTGTGTGAACGGTGTATTTTTAGATATATACATGAAGACCGCATACAGCATGTATTTTGAAAATATTTACATGTATATGTTTTTAGATATATAAATGCATGTGTGCATTTGTGTGTGTTTGTGTATACACAGTTAATATACACCACACACTCATATATTGTAAAAAATATATATATATTTAACTTAGAGATTAGTCACAATTAATAGTCTGACTATATATAAATCAAATAGATGTACATGTATTCTTAAAAAATAAAATGTATCCCACAAAGATATGATATGAAGCAGCACAACTGTTTTAAGCATTGATAATAATCAAGTTATTAAATAAAATTATGATTTATTATTATTTATTAAATTATTAATTATTATTATTTATTTATTTTTTATTAAATAAATGGTGAGTCTAAGAGACTTCTTTCAAAAACTCCTACTAAAAAATCTCACTGATTCTTTTGTAGATCAGAAATCTTTTTAAAATGTAATTTTTTTTTGTAAACATTAGAAACTGGTAAAATTTTGTAAAAATGTTGTTCATATGTTAACAAGAAATCAGCGATTCTGTCTAAATTAAAATTTGTGTTTGGATAAAATCTGTGCTTAATTAGCTAATAAACACAATACTTATTTTAGTGTATTTGAGCTAATATTATGATTTTTTTACATTTATATATAATTTTTTTTGTTTCTTTTTATTAATCATTTCTATATTACTTTTTTGTTTTATTTTTTGTTTTGTAAATGTATTTTTAATAAATTGTTTTATTTCAGTACACCAAGTTAAACTAAACGTATTTTAAAAACAGTTTAGACTTTTTTATTTTTAGTTGTAGGTTGTTTTGTAATGGTTTTTGTGATAGTTTTATTTAACAAATAATATCCTCTTCTACAGTAGTTGTGCTCAAGCTCGTGTTCTCTTTTCTGAAAGTGTACTTATCTGCAGTGTTTGCTCTCTGTCTCTGTCAGGGTATGGGATGTTGTTTCTGGTGAAGTTCTCAACACTTTGATCCATCACAACGAGGCGGTTCTGCACCTGCGCTTCTGTAACGGTCTCATGGTGACGTGTTCGAAGGATCGCTCCATCGCGGTGTGGGACATGGCATCTGCGACCGACATCAGCCTGCGCCGGGTGCTCGTGGGTCACCGCGCCGCCGTCAACGTGGTGGACTTTGACGACAAATACATCGTGTCTGCTTCTGGAGACAGAACCATAAAAGTGAGCGGGTGGGAGTGGTCATTGGGTGGGCGGGGCTTTAGTGATGGGCGATTGGCAGCTGTAGTGTGATGTTTGCAGGTGTGGAGCACGAGCACGTGTGAGTTTGTACGGACACTTAATGGTCACAAGCGCGGCATCGCCTGCCTTCAGTACAGAGACAGACTCGTGGTCAGCGGGTCCTCGGACAACACCATCAGGTTTTTTTCAATTTAATTATTTGTTTTGCATTTATTGAATTATTACATTTAGTTTAATTAATTTAATTTAGTTTAGATACAGTAAAATAACGAATTCTTTATCATTACATATTAATATCAATAAACAAGTGATTGTGAAGAGAGAACAATATGTATTGATTTAAGAAATGTTCTTATTTTAGTGTTAATGATATATTTACTTCACATTTGGTACATTTCTCATTGGTGTACATTGCATTGTAAAAAAAAAAGAGATTATTTAATTAGTTTTTTATTTTTTACATTTTAAAGGTTTTTAGTCACTTTTATCAATTGAATACATCTTTCATGAATAAAATCTTAATTAATTTAACATTCTTGGTGACCACAAACATTTGACATTTATAAGAATTTATGCATAAGGAGAGGAGAACACGTAAGGAGCTGATGAGTTTTATGCTCCAAAAATGACAAAGCATCATAAAAGTTGTTATGATAGACAATATGAAACTTGGCTTTAAAAAACAAGTTTCTGAAGTCATACAAAATCTTAGTGTGATTGCTGACTGAAGTGTTTTGTTTTCAGTAAATATTGTTTTCTAAAATATGTTTAGGGCTGGGCATAGATTAATTTTGTTTTATCTAGATTAATCTAGATTAAAATGGCTCATTTGAATTCTGCCAAAGACATTTAAAGTATGTGTGCTACCTAAATAAAGGCTCAAATTTAAGCCTTATTATATTTAGAATATCTGTGTGTCAGTACTGACATCTTAAAAGTAGGGTGTGGATCTTGGTTTCACAATTCAATGCAATAACATTATTATTATCAACACAATGGCCCAGTTTCACAAACACAACACAATGGCTTAGTTAAAACCAGGGCTAGGCCTTAGTTAAATTAAGATATTAATGCATCTTTTACAAAATGTTAAGATATGTCAGAGCAAGATATTTTGATTAGAAGCAGTTTAAACATGCATTTCAGTCTGTGACTATCTTAAGCCTTGTCTGTGAAACCAGGAGAATATCACATTCTTCTTCAATATTACTGCACATGGCTACATTTTAAATCAAACACATTTTACATTTAAACATTTTTTTAATCATTAAATAAACAGGCTACTTTTTAAAAACTATTACTTGTTTTAAAAAGTGCTCTTTGAGTATACAAAAGTTTACAGAAATAGTCTTGAATTTTAAAAGTTGGATTTTTCTTTTTTTCCTCTGCATTATTGCCGCTTGATTATTACTGATGAGATCATAGACAGCGGCAGCTTTAACAGACTGCATTCAGACTAATGCACGGATCTCTTTCCATATATCAGATGATTTGCTCTGCTCTGAAAACATAACAGTTTTGTATAAAAGCATTAGAAAATGCAAGCGCATTTATCCGCAGCCGCGATCAGACGCTTCAGGATAAACACATCGCGCACGTGACGCGCAAGTCTGTGAGCGCGCCGGTTTCGTGCAGCTAATACCAACGCGTTCCAAACAGTATAAATTAAGATCACGGACGACAGGTGATAAGGATCGAAGCTCACACGTACAGTAGTTTAGAAAACTTGTCCCGTCAAGGTGAAAGTCACCATAACTTGCGTAGTATAGATACGCAACTTTGTGAATAGATTAACGGCGAATTTTTTTTTTTTTACGCGCGATAAGAGTCTCGTGTTAACGCCGATAACGGCCCACCACTACTTATATTAAAATATTTTTCTCACACACAACTATCGTAAGAATTCAAAAGAATTGAAATATAGTGTATGATATGAGTTGTTTAGACTTAATTCTACAGTCTTTAGCATTTTTAGGTGGACTAGCCCTTTAAATGCTCTAAAAAAACTGGTATGAGAAAGTGATGAAAATGAAACCATCTGTGAATGCTTTATAAAATCTCAAATCTTGTGTGTGTGTTCAGACTGTGGGACATCGAGTGCGGTGCTTGTCTGCGTGTGTTAGAGGGTCATGAGGAGCTTGTGCGCTGCATCAGATTCGACAACAAGAGGATCGTGAGCGGAGCATATGACGGGTGATTAAACACACATACACACTCACAGCCCCATCTGTTACTGACAGGCCGTTCATCTGTCCAACTGGTTAATATCGAGCAACCATAACTCAGCGTCACATTCTCTCTCTTCCTCTGCAGAAAAATTAAAGTTTGGGATTTACAAGCAGCTCTGGATCCTCGGGCCCCTGCCAGCACGTTATGTCTGCGTACACTCGTGGTGTGTCCATCTTCATATTTTGTATTCCTATGAGTAATTTTGGGTTGTTCTTCTGCTAGTTACTAAAGAAAGTTTGAAATAATCATTTAGGGATACTACTTGGGAATATGGCAAATATAATTCATACTTATCAAATAAGCAGTCATCAAGTGCTGCTTCAAAGGCCGGTTTGCCAAGCTACAGGCTACTAGAAACTTTGAAACTAACTAATTTACTAATTCCCAGCTATACTAATAATGCTTTGAAACAAATTGATTCACTAAACTTATGTCGTTTCCAAACTGCTTCACTGAAGAAATGTGATTCCTAGCTATACTATGAAGCAAGCTTTGAAACGGAATGATCCATATCATTATTTTAGCAGCTGAAACAAATCGACATGTCTGTAGTGTTGCTGCATTTGCGCCCTGTTTCTGACAGACCTCTGCAGGGGTTTGCATGTGTGTTACTGTATATTTTCATGTTCCTTCAAGTGTGTTGTCATGGTAACCCCTTGCAGGAGCATTCTGGGCGTGTGTTCCGACTGCAGTTTGATGAGTTCCAGATTATTAGCAGTTCCCATGATGACACAATCCTTATATGGGACTTCCTGAACGTCTCTGCTAATGGTCAGCCGGAGAGGCGATCGCCCTCGCGGACATATACATACGTCTCCAGATAGCAGGTACACGCACTGCCCAGAGTTAACAGTCATTCACCAGATTTCACCATGTGTGATAGTTTGGGTTTAGTTTAGTTTGGTGGTTTTACACTAGGACGCACCCCTGAGTAAAAAAAAAATAATTCACTGATAGTTTGACCACCAAGCATGTATTTATTTATTTCAAGTCTTAAATTATGTTTAGATTTCATTAATACGATAGAGTTTATTGTAGTTTTTAAATATATTATATTAATAGTGTTAAATCATTACAAATTAAAATTACTTTTATTTATAAGTTTAATTTATTTGTACTTTTAAATAATTTTTGTTAGCTGTTCAGTATCGTTTCCATTCATAATTTAATGGTTATTATATTTAAAATATGTTTTTCGTAGTTTTAAAACATTTATTTATTAAAATATTTTTTGCCTAAAATTCTATTTAGTTTTCTAGTGCTTATTAACGTTGTCTTTTAATTTTATAATATGATATTATAATTTTATATTGTATATTTGTATTGTTAAATTATATACATATATATATATATTACATAAATCAAGATTTTGAATGCGATTCTTTGCAATTAATTAAGTTAGTGTTTATCTTTATTTGTTTATTAAATCATTTTCATTGGTAGTTTATTTTTATTTATTTGTTCAATTAATATCTCTATAGTCATGATTAATTTTTATGCTGTAGGGGGTTAAATATATTTATATATTTTATTTGTTTGAAAATATATATATATTTTTTACTTTACTAATATCAGAGGGTTTACACTCACGTCTGTCTCATCTGTTCAGGTGCCTCCTCTATGTGCCAGTGTGTCCTGGGAGAGCTGAGAGCTGATTGGTTGCTGGCCGTGTCCGTCACCGTTGTATATCCGTCACAGAGTGGTGCCTAAGGATCCGCCTCCTCTTCTCTATCTGACTATAAACGTACAGAAACACGTACACAGATTCATGCTTTGCCAAACACACACACAGACACTAAAGATTCAAACACTCACACCATTGGGTTTCAGCACTGTTCTGCTTTATTTAGTGGGGAATACCAAGCACAATCACACACACACAGACGTTCGACAGCTTCAAACGGTATCTATACTATCACTGCTGCTCAAATAACCTGAAAATCTGCACTACTAATAGCTCATATCCACGCGGGGATCACTGAAGCTGGACGTACGGACAGATAAATGAGACTTTTTGCAGACTGCTGTGCGAGAGAAAAGGACTCAGACAACAGCAAACTCTCACGGAAATGAAAGAAGGTTGAGGAGGTTTGCCGCCTTTGGCTTTCACGCCACATCTCTCCTCAGGACCAGGGACACACGTGTATTTCAGGATGGTCCGTCAGCATGCATGCGAGGATCTGCTGGTTGACCGACTGCTCTGATGCCTCTTTCCCTTTCATTTTTAGTTTTTATGATTTAGTTTTTCTATTTAATTGGCCTCTTCATCTCTCCAATCAATGCTCTGCTAGGCATTGTATGTCTTTGTCACTCAGTGTCTGGTTTGATTTTTCTCTGCCTGCTTGCTCATTGAGGGCTGAATCTAGTTGTAAACAAAATTGTCTTGTCAGATTGTGTTGTATATTAAAAAGAGTTTTTTAAGAAAATAATATTGTAAAATAAAGGACTTGACCATGGTTGATTTATCAGTCTAAGGCCTGAAACGTAATTTACACAAGTGCGCAAATGTCTTTGGGTTCAAATGCAGCTGCATTTTCCCCTTTGCTCCGTTTGTTCTCTTTCAGATCAACTGCTGTTTTAGCGAAGAGAAGGTTGGAAGAGTATTTTCCTGAGCAGGTTAGTTTAAGATTTTTAAGCTTTTAACAAGCCACTTAAATGATTTTAAACGTTTTAAAGTCACAGATGTTTGTTTGTTTAATGGGCTGTCCAAGCTTTTCAACACAATATACAAAGCAGTAATATTTATGTATCTCTCGTATACTATTATCATTGCATTTTGAATTAGATTGTCATTTATTTTTGTTTTCAGTTTTAAATTAGAATTTTAATACTTTTTTTTTTAAAGGTTTAGGTATAGAAATATAAAATATATATAATAGATATAAGATGAATAAATAACTACATGTTAATAATGTATCTGTATTTTATCTATCTATATATGAAATAAGACGTGTATATATATATATATATTATATATATATATATATAATTTTTTACAAATATTTTCTAATTTATTTATTTTATTTTATTTAGTTATTTTAGCATTGAGAGTCCTTAGTCCTTTGGAACTAGCCGAAATAAAATAAATTTAAGCTTTCTATATATATATATATATATATATATATATATCATATTCACTTAAAGTGTGTATTTATAATCTACAAGGCATCTTTGTAGTTTCTCATTATTAAAAAAAAAAAATAAAAAAAAACTTGAAAATGAGAATCCTAAATATGTCTTGAATATCATAAATTTGTCTATAATACTATGTTGAGAATATTTCGTTGTTTGCATTTAGTTAATTTTTATTTACATTTTAATATTTATTTACATTTTTAGTTTAATCTTTTTAATTTTGTTCAGATTTATTTTTTCTCTGATTTAATTTTGTATTGATATTTCAATTTATTTTAATATCATTTTATTCATTTTTTTTTTTTCATTCACATTTGCTGTTGCAAAACCACTGTATGTTGCTGACCTCAGGGCATCGATTTAACGGAGTTAAGCTTCAGAAAATCCTGATTGATTAACAATAATAAGCAATATGACCTTTGACCTGAGCAGTAACAATGCATTCAGCATGTCAGTCTGTCTTGCTGTTGTCAGAGCGACCACTAGGTGTCACTAAGTTTCTACATTCTCTTTTTTTAAGACACTGACCCGAGTTCATCCAGACTGAACAAGCCTGAACGTTCCTGATGAGCTGCTGGTTAAAGCTTTTGATTGATTCAATAATAAGCGGATGACAGAGCGCCGTGGGCTGGGGATTATTCCAGACTCGTGCCAAGAGAGAGAATTCTTCCAGAAATCCTATCTTGTCTTGGTTTGTGTAATAAACACTCTGACAGAGGCAGTCCATTAGAGAGGAGTCCGTAGTCTCATTTTCATGTAGCAGATTATAAGACTTGTGGGTACTTATAGGTTTGAACTTCTTCAGCAGGGTCAGTTTTATTTGGAAAATTATTTATCTATATAGATATAGGTTTTTTTTTACAGTGTAAGCATCTTCCCCCATTAAAAAAATAAATAATCAAACTCACTGCTAGCTCCCGTCGAATAAACGTAACTAGAAATGTCCACCTTGGCCTGAAAAGTGATCTGATTTGCTGGCTCGAGTGCAACTTCTGCACAGGTCCCTGAAATACGATAGGCCGACGGAAGTGTTGTTCTAGTTGGATAAAGCACGTTACGCTCGACCCCTGCCAAACACCTTCACCCCTGGGTGGACTTATGCTTGGAAATGTTAATATGTCCTCAATGGGTTTTCCTTGGCAAACTGAAGCATTTAAATACATAAAAGTCACTCGTCCAGGATAGATTGGAATGGTTCACAACAAACCAGCGAGAAGAGTGCACAGTTTAGCACAGGCAGGTTCAGAAGAGGCCACAAGCCATCTTTTCCCCAACATTCCCAAACAAACACAAACAATCCCAAACACTGCACCTGTTAGCGGTTCCTGGCGCTCCTCTAGACTCCCACATTTCAAACAATTCCTCCGGCTTTACAGCCAGCGGCCGACATGAGAATGTTTGTCTGGGAATGTTGAGGCGATTCAGCCCATTTCAGCCAAATACATCTTTAGAAAGGGCATTTGTCTTTGGAGAGTTTTATCGTCCTGGGCCTGTGCTTCTTCACGGATTGGAAAGAGGGGATGTGTGTCAGAACTAATTTGTTTGTGGTGTCGGCAAAAGAGAAGGAGCACTTAATGCTCGTTGTTTTACATTGTGGGTCTGGCTGCGGCGCGTCAGTGTCGGTGTGGTTTGCTGTGCTGAAAAGTGTGTGTGTGATGGAGCTGCGGTTATTCGTTGCACAGCAATATGACCTGGATTCAGTCTCTATGCTGCGGTATTAGTGGCCTTCTAGCAGTGAATATTTGGGGCTGAGTGTTACCCATGTTACAGAAAAATTATATGTGTGTGTGTGTGTGTTTGGAAGTCCTGAGCAAATGTCAAGGTCATATTTGACTCTTCACCCCAAATGTAAAATAATATTAAAGTTAAAAAAATTATGTAAAAATATAAAAGTAAAATTATATTAAATATTACGTAAATTTAGCATAATGATAATAGGTTTATTACTTAAATAATACTTACATACATTGTTTCTTAATATATTTTTAATACTTTATTATTATTATTATTTCATTTTTGACATAATTTCTTTTTTATTATTTTAACATATCTTTAAAAAAAAATAGGACTGTACTGGACTGAACTTTAATACTTCATGTCTGATTATTTCAATAATAATAATATTAACTTATTTGATTTACTTTGACATTATTTTCATTGTATTTTTTTAATTATTAGAAAAACATTGTAAATAATAGATTGTCTGAATACATTGTTTTTATATTAATATTATTATTATTATTAGCTTTTTGATATGTTTACTTTATTTTCAAATCTTTATATTTTGAACAATATGACTAATGTGAAAAAAATGTCCTATGTACTAATTACTATATACTAATAGTAATATTTATTTAATGTCTGTGCCATTGGTTGTTTTATATATTTTCTAATATTAAGTAAAAATGATCTATTAACTTACTCTTTAGATTTTTTGTGTGATATCTATTTATTTATTTCACTTTTGTGTTATGGTAGTAAGTGATTTCTAGCACTAAATAACCTTTGACAGGTTTTTGCCAGTGTTTGTGTGATTCACCCATCGGTCTGGTTTTTGCCAGTAATTTACCGGACATAACAGAATATTGTATCCGTGTGAAGCTGCCACGTTACTTGAGTGGGTCTGCGTGTCCATCTGGTTGAGGGTGTGTTGTGTGTCAGACGTATTCGATGTGTGTCATACTGAGGGTGTGTGAGAATATGTGTGAGCGTGACCTCTGCGTGTCTGGCAGTAACGGACCGTGTGTGTGAGACGGAGGGTGTGAGTGTTTCCTGTGGGTCGGTGGGATATATTTCTTTTTCCCATAATTCCAGCAGGTCTCAGGTCACCTCTGTGTTCTCACGCACATTTTTTGCATTCTTTCCTTCTCCAGCATTACCATACACCTTCCTCTGGGTTTGGCCGACAAATCTTTCCACCACTTCGCCTCCAGAACAGTCTGTTTCTCTCTCGGAATCCTTCGCTTTTCCCGCTGACTCAGCTGGGCAGAGACTGCCGGGATTACAGGTTGCTGGTGACAGTAATGTGTGTGTGTGTGTGTGTGTGTATTCACTGCTTTAGTTATAACAAGAGGACCACATATTTAGTGCAGTCCTTCAAAGGTTACTTTTTTTCCCATATATTTGCCTGTGCAAAATCTCACAGTTACATTGCAGAGTGATCTGGGTGGTTGCCAGGGTGTTGCTATGTGATTCCTAAAGTTTTCCACATCACATTAAGCTTTCTAGAGTCTTCTGAGTGGTTGCCAGGTTGTTGCTATGTGATTGCTTAAGTTTCCCACACCCCTTTAAGGTTTCTATAATGTTCTGAGTGTTTGTCAGGGTGTTGTTATGTCATTGGTAAAGTGTTTCACATCATTCTAGGTGCATTTCAATTTCAATATTGTGTACAGGAATTCGGTCACAAGCTCCCTGGCTCACTTCTTACCGGGACAGTGATCGCTCAGTTTTCGCTGGCATGAATATGTACAATGTCAACGGACAACAATTGTAGAGCTTTACCTCTGGAATTAATAAACAACAGGCAGGACCTATCTGCCTAAATTCTAAATGTTTACTAGATATGTTCATTAAAGCGGTCATATAAAGCCAATTTTCCACAAGCTGACATGATTCTTTAGGGTCTTAATGAAAAGTCTGTAATTTAGTTTGTTTAAAATTTCTCACTGATATTATAAAATCATGATCTTAGACTTTACATTCATAGTGAAACCTGCTAATTAGCACATTATTAAGAAAAGCCCGGAGGCCCAATTGCACCCACAGAGCTGCACTTCTAGACCTGTCGTGTTTTCAGACAGTGCCACCTGCTGTTTGGATGAACATTAGTTGAGTAGCGTGTGTAATGTAAAAATTTCCAACATTATAAAAAGTTGGCAAGTAGCAACATCGGACACGTGAGTAAGGTTATTCATTTTATTAAATCGAATCCTGAGAATTACCAGGTTTTTTTTTTTTGGCATAAATCATGTGACATCTAATTACACCAACAAATGAATATCCTAATTTAGTATTTAATTATAATTTAGATTTATAGTTGGACAAAATTTTATGTTATTTAATAAGTAATATACTAACCCAGTTATTTGTTTCTTTGCCATTTTGTTATGCATTGTTTACAGCTCGCTGACTTGAAGGACCTCATGAAAAAGAACACAAAAATAAAGTTTGGTGTGAGAAAATGACTCAAAGCACCATCTTTTTGTATGTAATGTAGGGGATAGGTGATGTTCATCTGCTAACTCAATACTAAAGAATGTGATAAATCCTTAATAATTAGGAAAACTATAAAAATATTTAGTAAGTAACTGAACAATTTCTATTTTCAAATACAATTTATAAAAATAAGCCAGACTTTATGCATTAAATCATAACCCATGTGTAATATTTTATATTGCTGTTGGGGAAATTGTTATTATTGTGTTGCACCAGCAAGGATAGAGTTGATATGGGGGAGTTCAGGAACACCCGGACGTGAGACAGTTAAGTTCGGCTGGTGGCACGTCTGTAAACAGTTGTTCTAATTAAAACCGAGGATACATTAACTGTCTTTTGTCTGTCTGTTACTCGCCGTTACAATATAATAATGCATTCAGTCATAGCGTAATATTT
The DNA here is from genome assembly GCA_032275025.1 of Enteromius treurensis. Lineage (NCBI taxonomy): Eukaryota > Metazoa > Chordata > Actinopteri > Cypriniformes > Cyprinidae > Enteromius > Enteromius treurensis. The sequence continues at coordinate 5,322,349 of JAUCMU010000026.1, read as the reverse complement.
TATAGTTGGAAAATTGTGTAAGTTGCAATCTATCAGCAATTTAATTCAGGTTAGGTAATCTTCCAAACAGCAGGTGGCGCTGTTTAAAAAAGCGACAGGTCTGTGAGTGCAGGTCTGAGCGTGCAGTTGGGCCTCCGGGCCTGCAGCTTCATAATGCTGGGGCTCTATTTGAGAAAGGGGAAAATGTAATCTCTGTTTAAAGAGATTACAAAAAAACCACTGGGTGGATTTTTATCATTATAGGGTGGTTGTGCACACAAACTGCCACCATACATTTCATTTCAAACAACTTGTAAAATATCATCTGGCATTAGATGACCCCTTTAAGCGCCTGGCAATGTGTGATTATGCTGAAACATGGCTTGTCTTTTCAAATCTTTTATCGCGTATCATTAATTTCTTGCGCTGACTTGTGTGGTTTGTATTGCTTGTTCAGGAATGTGAAGTAACTTCCTTTCAACTTGGATCACGTGTGCCATAAATTTCAGTCAGAGTTGTGCAACACTCAATCACAGTTTACGGATAGCATAGGAATAAATGAGAATCTCACCTGTGGCACAAAGTCAGTGACTTATCTTATAAAAACAGCTGAATGTAAACTAAAATGTCAACTTTAAAAACCATTGAATCCAAAAGTATTGTTTAGTGTAAAATATGTTGGAGACCAGCTGATAAGCTGTCAATTGGTTAAACAAGCATACATATTAGGAAACTTGGTTGCTTAAGTTACCGGGGCGTTGCTATGTGGTGGCTAAAGTTTTTCACATTGCTTTGAGTTTACTAGAATGTGGTTACCAGAGGGTTGCTATGCGGTTGCTTGAATGCTCTGGGGGTTGCCATGGAGTTCATAAAGTTTTCTGCATTGAGGTTGCTGGAATGTTTTGGGCAGTTGCCAGGGTGTTGCTATGTGATTCTTGGAATGTTTTGGGCATTGCATTTAACACATTTTAATGCAGTATATTTTGGTCTGCAGATATGACCTGGGTTACATAAAACATGAATTCCTGACCATATGTTTGTTAGCAGTTAGATCGAGAATGACGACTCGCACAACATGTATGTTTTGAAACACAGACACGTTTCTGTAGAGTTTACTGGCTTTGGAAAGGTTTTTGCCGTACACAGAGATAAAATAAATAAGTGGAATTCTTTTATAGTAACAACAATGATAGTAGCAGTCAAAGTAATATCACTTAGTCAGCATTAATCTTTATATATATTTATATATATTTATATTTAGAAAAAGTTTTGTAATGTTTTTCCTTTAATAAGCTGGTATAAGACTTTGGTTTTCCGTTATATTTCCCGGTAGCAGCATTCCACATTAAAATCCAAACAGGAACGTTGCTCCTCGTGTCATTTCATGGCGACCCGTCCTGTGCTCTCGTGGGATCGGAGCTGTTCAGGTTGTCTCTGTCATGGTCACCACTTGTCTTTGGTCATTCGGTTTGTATTTGGTGCAGTTTTAAGAGTTTCCTCCTTATTATCCCTTACATTCCAGTTCTGGAAAATCCTGTCCATCTAGCAATAAGTCATATGATTATATCCCCCATGGTCTTTAATGCAACCTGAAATACGCCATTGCACGCACATGCACACACACTTATACAGTATTACATTCATTTTTTCATTAGCTTCAAAGGCATAGTTCAGCCAAAAATTAATATTCAGTCATTATTTGCTCACCTCCAAAATTATCGTTCATAGTGAGTCTGTCAAGCTTCAAAAAATAAATAAAAAAACGAAAACTGTAATCCACATGACTAGAGCGCTACAAGTTATATTGTTTGATTATGCATTGGTCTTATGATGAGAGATTCATCCATCCATCCAGTTTTTACATGGTAATGTTTAATAATTTCATAACTGGATCTTCTAATGAAACATCTGATTTCTGTCTGGTGATTTTTTCCCCTTCCTGACTGCCACACCCACATCTCAAAATCCAATCAGCAACAGAAGCATAGAACCAAGTATATAGCCTACATTTTTTCAATAATGCATTTCATCCACATGTACATTACAATGTGAAAGAAATGATTTGATGCTACTTGTTTGTAACCTTTTTTTGCTAGTGGTAATATATATTCAAATATTTTTTTTGAATGATATTGATTATTGTTGTTGTTGTTGTTGTTAGTATTTTACCCACAAAGAGAAATTTGACTTGATAAAATATTTTATGATAAAACTAAATTTTTTATTATAATATATTTATTTTAATAGTTGATTTGATTTCTATTATCTTTCCAATTTAATTAAGCAATTAGCAACTATTTTTTTTTTAATTAAAAAAATACATATAAAAAAAAGATGTATTTTAAAATATATAAATAATCATATCCATTACTTTTCCATGTCTAGAAATCACTTTTAAATGTACGCCACAACATGGAGGTAAATATCTAATGCTTACACTATTTTTTTGCAACTTTAAGTTGATATTGTCGAATTAACTGTTGTAATATGGACATGAATTGTTTCAAAACCACTCCAATAATTTGACTTCACTGATGCAAATTTATTAATAATAATATTAATTTAGATCAGTGCACAATTTGTATGTCTCCCTAATCAGACACAGGCAGTTCAGGTCTTGCAGTCTCTACTACCGAGCTGATAAGTGGAATCAAGTGTGTTAGATGAGGGAGACACTCAAAATGTTCGGGCCAGGGCATGACAATTTTGGGAAGCACTAGATTAGATTATTTAATAGCGAAATATTTATGCCATTTAATTAAGCTATAATAATTAACAACAGCTTAAAGGTGTGATTTTGTATGACCCAGATTATAACGAATATGTTGCAATGAACTTTTTATGTCTTTCTAGAGCTTGACAGACATGTTAGCTATGAACTATTGTCTGAAAACTATAATCAGGCATGCAATTCTCTTTGCAGTGAAAAAAAGTGAGGTTTTTACTCACTTGAGGTGAGTAAATGATGCCTGATTTTTTTTTTTTTTTTTTGTCTGAGGTTGTCCTTTTAAGGCAGGTCTTATTCCTGGAGCTCCCATATAACAGTAGCCCTTCTGTCTTAGTTTCCAATCAGTGTCCATTTCTTTCTTTCTTTCTTTCCTCCGCAGGTTCAGGGATTTCTGCTCCTCTCCCTTAGGCGGGATCACGTCCAAGTCTTGTCTTAAATTGCCACACGATCGGCGTCTACAGGCCAATGTGCTTGTGTTTTGTTTCGTGTTTTCATCGTGGGCCGGTCGTTGGATGCACAGCCCAACGCTTCCTCCGCCCGTCGGCTGGGCCAGACACTTGCTTGTGTTTGCTTTGGTTAGTCATCTCCGTGTCTGAAATAAGCTGTCTTAACCACAGCTCTGGTGTAATTTAGCTAGTATTTATTATTAGGGTTGTAGAGGTTCTACCCAGTGGAATATAAAGTGATGCTATCGCATCGTCTGTTCAAACAAGACAAGACGGTCCTGCTTCGCATTAGCAGTGTCATTTTCACTGGGACTGTCTTTTTGTTTGTTCCTCGTCCTCATGTAAACGTTAACAGTGGGACATTAGCGTTAGCGCGGTCGCGCCGCTCGGACTTTCTTGCTCCTTTTGCTTACAGTGGTGAAGCGGAACGGCATTAAATCTGGCTGCTCTCCGGGTGGGAAACGCTTCATGAAGTGGACGTCCTGCTGGTTGGGAAGCGTGTGCGGACCACGGCGAGGGCGCCCTCTTTTGGTGAAGCCCACGTACCACCCCGTGTAGCGGGCTGACATTAGTGCTGTGTAGTTGTTTTCCAGGACTTTCTCGATGAAGACACAGTCTGCACTACGATTGCTGGCCTTCTGGGGAGACAGAAAAGTCCATATACACACATGGAGACAAATGTGTTAGCTTGACCGTTAAGATTTGAGGTTAATGCATTTCAAGATCCCAAATGCGGACTAAAAGTCCAAGAAAGATTTCTGATTCCATGTAGGCTACTATTACACAACATAACGTATGCAAAACCGGACTTAATGTAATGTGTTAATATGAATGAATTTTATTGATTGTTCACAGGTTTTCTCATATTTTGAATTAAGCATTGCACTGTGTTTTAGGGTTAAGAAATGTCTTTAAACGTACTGTTGACAAATGTCATTTTCATATGTTTTTGTTTAAAAACTATAATGTCATTATTTTAATAATATATTAAAAAAAATCAATAAAATTAATTAAAAAATATATTAAATTAGTTTATGTTTGTACATGATATAAAAATATTTAATTTCATTTCACAAGTTGTAAAAAAAAATAAAAATTTAGCTCTTGCCATAACTAGAGTAATATATATTGGTTATTAAATAATAGTGACACTTGGTAACACAATAATAAGCTGCTTTACCTTATTTGAAAGCATATTTTAGAAACAGCAAATTACTAGTATCTGTTTTGCTCTGTACTGACAAATTTTCAAAAACTACTGTAATAACGATAATTTAATTCAAATTACATTTTCAGTATTTCACAACTAGTTCTTTTTCATTTTAACAATTACATTTTTATAGTAATTTCTTAACCATTTATGTAATAATGTTTGATTTAATTTAATCATTCCTCAAATTAAAAAAAAAGTTTTTTTTTTCTCAAAAAAGCCATTTCTATATAATAAACTATTTCAAATTTAATTTATATTTCAATTAAAATAAAACTCTGAATAATTTACTCATCCTCATGTTATGACTGACTTCATTCTGTGGAACACAATATTCTGAAGAATGTCGATAATCAAATAGCTTCTATAGAATTTTGTCCGAATGGAACTCATTGAAATACAAAACCATTGGTTTACCAACATTGTTCTAAATATCTTTTGTTCTCCACAAAACAAAGAAAAGCACCTATTTCTAAAACAAAAGTTCTAAATTCATACCTTGCCTCGACTTAGTTTGAACAGAAAGAAAGTGAAAGGAATCAGCGTTGAAGTTCACCTTGCCTACGAGTTTCCCTCTGCGGTTCATACACAGGTAATAATTGGTTTCCTTCCCTCGGATTCGCACCTGGCTGCCGAAGGTGTCTGCCTCCACTACGAGCTGGGCTTGTAAAGAGACAGGCAGAGAGACAGACAGACGTTACTAAAACATCACAGCGAGCTCTGGTTTTGCAATGATGTACAAAATTTGTGTTTATAATTTGATGCAAAGGATCTGTTTTGAGCAGCTGCCTTGACTGGCACTAATAACAGATCAGAAAAAGACAGAGTCAAGTCAAATCAAGTTTAATATGAGTTACACCCTTAATCGGGGCCTGGCATTATGGGATACATTTTGGCAATGGTGGGTCAATATGCATCACATATGCTGTAGTAATAATATGAATAGTATGGCAGTATGCTGTTCTAATCAACCTCTAGTCACTGCATTATAAAAACCTTCAGCTACCGTTCCATGTCAGCCTCCAGTGAGGTCATTCAGCTTGTGTGTGTGTGTATGTGTTTCAGGATATGGCAGTTGAAGCTCTGAAATGGCTCCTGCATGACCTTTGTGAGCGCAGGGGTCACCAGAGATCAATAACCTCTTTGTCTTCCTCCAATCTCTGCTCATCCAGACATCCCTCACTCGCTGTGTAAATACATTCATCCTCACCCCCTTCCCATCTCCCCGTCTTTCTCTTCCCTTTATTTCCTGATGAGGAGAGTCGATCACAAAACCTCAAGCTCTCTGGAAGCTTTCCGAATAATATTTGCACAATAAGGAATGAAAGAATTATGAGGGTGAACTGTCAAGACAAAAACTGTCAAGATCCTGTCCAGGTCATATATTCTTACAGGAAATGAGTAAACACCAAGCCTGTTTTAGGAGTAGTTTTTTTTTTTTTTTTTTTTTTACAGTATTTGCATGATAATTTTATTTTCAAGACGTTCTCATTCTGAAATTTGTATATTTCCTATTATAATTTTATTTTTTATCATTTGTAGTTTTAGTTATTTTATCACATTTGTTTTACTTTAATTATTAAATATTGTATTGCTTTCCTTTTTAGTTTTCATTAACTACAATAACCTGCTACTAACCTGCTAATAGAGTATATATAAGATAGAGTAAAATATAAGAATGTGTCCATTCATTAAAATATTAATTATTCTACAAATTATTTCTAAAAATAAAAGGAATAAACAGAAATTACATTCTTAATTTATCAATCATTCATTCATTCTGTGCAATTTTGATGTTCTTGTGAGATTCACACATTAATAAAACAGGCCCATTGTTAGATACGGGCGCAGATATCCTCTTTCAACTTTCACATCCATTGATCGTGTTCCTCTGAAACCCATCCAAGGCCATTCTTCAGAGAAGAGGGGGATGGATGAATGGATGAAAGGTGAGAGAAAGAAGTAAATGAAGATACTGACTGACTGACAGTCATCAGCACTGATTTCTAATTGTGCAATGTGTGATTGTTTATTAGATACTGGAACTCACACCAGTGGGAATATCTAAAATAATAGGTTTATATTACTATGTATGACTGTTAACAAAAACCTAAAAAAAAACTGAATTCAATGGCTTCTTTTTCTCTCTGTCTGTGAATCACTGTATCAGCAGTAGCTGAGTCTTTGTCTTCTACTTTTCCTGTTTCCTGTGTGTGTGTGTTTGTGGGTGGTCTTTCTCGTGTGTGTGTGTGTGTTATTACCATATTTGTCTCCGTCCTCGCCGCGGGCGCTGATTTTGCGTCCGAGCACCTGGACGTGTTTCCCGCTTGTGCGGCTGTAAAGCTGGTACACGCGATGATGTCGCCTGCTCATGGCGTCTCGTGCACGAGTCTGATTCTCCACGTGCACGCTGAAATTCACCCCGTCCACTCCAAACACCTGCAGGCAACAGACCACACACATCCCCTCTTTTATTTCCCTATATATTCTCACATTTTTCTTAAGTGAACTCATTATGAAAACAATTCTGGACTCATCACAACTAAAAAAAAAAAAAAAGCACTCCGGTATTAGCCAGGGTTTTTTCTTATATGAAGTTCTGACATTTCACATGACTTTTAAGTTGGTTTAATGTATTTCGAATTGAAATTACTTGTGCAACCAAATCGGTAATTCTTAAGGAAGTCAGGAACTGAAGTTGAAATAGCTGATTTTTTGTCTTTTCCTTAAACAAAGATTAATAAAAATGTATTTCTCATAGTTAGTTCTTGGTAGCTAATGCATGAAATAATGCTTATGAATTAGACTTTTTTTGGAAAACTTTCCACATTATTTAAAACAGACTGTTTATAAAGACAAAGTCAAACATATTTGAAATAACAAGACCAGGAATGGCTATTTAACGGGTTATTTTGATTTCAGGTTAACTCACCTGTAGAGGATTACACATGACCAGCATCATCTGGATATACCTGAGAAGACAGAGAAAGACAGACAGAGCAATCAAGGTCAGGTGAGTGTTACCATGGTAACATAAACACATCCACCCAGCATCCCAAAGCCCTGTTGACTGATCAGTTCTTCAGGGAATGTAAAGATAAAACGAACATCTTAAGAGCTTGACTTATCCTCCAGTCTGAGTAGCATAGTTTAAGTAAAGCAGGGGTCTCCAGCCCTGCTCCTGGAGAGCTACCGCCCTGCCGATCTTAGCTCCAACCATGCTCCAACACACCTGTCTGTAATTATCAAG
>JAUCMU010000026.1:5288477-5314636 GCA_032275025.1 Enteromius treurensis | reverse complement strand
CCTGCTCCTGGAGAGCTACCGCCCTGCCGATCTTAGCTCCAACCATGCTCCAACACACCTGTCTGTAATTATAAAGTAACCCAGAACACCTTGATTAGCTGCTTCAGGTGTCTTTGATTGGGGTTGGAGCTGAAATCTGCAGGGTGGTAGCTCTCCAGGAGCAGGGTTGGTGACCTCTGATGTAAAGGATTATGTAGAGCTGGACACTCATTATCAAAGGTAAATGTTGTGCTGGAAGGATTTATTTACTATTAAAATTCCAATAACTACTTACAGTGTAATTATAAAATACACGATTATGAAATAATGATTTGAGTAAAATTATTTATTTATGCTTCCTGTTTCCATAGACGGCAGATGTGAGAGAAATGTACATATTAAGTTTGGATAAATTTGGATATTTATCATACAAAAAACGCATGGATTCACTACAGGAGGACTTTATTCACCCTCCGAAACCATGTGAGGGATGTTTTATTACGAATTATTTCACGCATGGAGGAGTCTGGACAATTTTTATTATAACTCTGATTGGATTCACCTGAAAGAAGAAAGTCACATACACCAACAAGGCTTAAAAGGTGAGTAAATGAAAGGATCATTTTCATTTCTGGGTGAACTATCTTTTTAAGATATTAAGGAAATTTGACAGTTTTCTGGCCCTCCATAGACAGCAACCAAACTACCACGATCAAGAGCACTGATGTCACATGGAGTATTTTAACAATGTCTTTATTACCTTTGTGGGTCTTAAATATTTCAGTTGTGTTGCTGTTTAATTTATGTTCTGAAAACCAAGACAAAAAAATAAATAAATAATCACAATAAAATAAACAGAATTTTTTTTTTTTCACAACTCAATAGGAACTCTAACAAAACGTCCTTCAATCATATTTTCGTTAAATGGGTTAAAACAATATTTAAAATTCAACATGCACGGATAAATTGTTCACAGTAGAACATCTATTTAGAAAATTCTAAATTTAAATCAATTCTAAACTACTTTCCGTTCTTGGTTTAATCGCCACATGTTGTTGGAAAAGGGAAAAACCTGACATTTGAAGCATAACTCACATTTTCGTGGAAACTTGGAAGGCCGTGGGTGTGAGTAAGATTTTAAGCATATAAGAGCGAGTGGATGAGGGCAGCGCTGCAGCTGAAGGGCCCACGCTAAACTTCTCCATCACCACAGACCCCGTTCTGGCAGGGGACCGCCACTTTGAAATCGAACAGGCCCGCAGGACGGATCAGTGCGTCTGCTCAACATAAGTCAGTGTGAAAAGTCCGCTGTTATGACAGCCAACAAGGAGACCACAGGCCCCTACGGGACTAACGCCTGCTGCGGACTCAAACGTCAGAAACCAGCGGAGGAACAGATTTCACTTCTGCTCAGAGACGCTTGACGATGACGTGTGCAATTTCTCTGATGTAAAAACACTTTCTCCTGTCCCAGCTTAATATGCAGAGACAACTAAAAGTAAACCATTTGTCGGCTGATTCAACACTGTGAGACGGACTGTTTGAGCTTCCCGACACAGCAACATCTGATCAGTCACTGGCTTGAGTTTGGAGCATTTTTTTTTTAACTAAATTGAAACAACATTGAACTAAATTGAGCTGAATAATGACACTATTGTCTCACCATGCAGCTTAAAATTCATGCTTATGAGAAATAAATCTAGACAGAAGTGATTCAGTGTTGTCATACACTAAGAGTATGGAGCTATTGCTGAGATCATTTAATCTTTTGGAAGAATTTGATTCATATTGAGTTTCTACTACGATCTCAGACTTTAGTATCAAAAGTGGAACGTCTCAGATGCAATCTTCATCAAGGATTTCCCATATAATCCGATGAAGCTACAGTGTCAAATTCTTTTTATATTTTGATTTCTAATGGCTATAAATGATCAACATGATCAAAACTTTGCTGTTGGACACAGTCTACTTCTGTCTTCCAATTCATAGTTTATTCTTTTTATTAAATGGATGTCCTTCAGCTTGTGCTTCATGTGTCTCTTTGCTGTAAAATCTTCACTTATATTTATAAAGGAAACGTCATAACTTCGGTATTGTTAGTAATAGTTCAAGGTGAATGCTTGCTGGATGGATGGTAGCAGTTTAGCTTTACTTGATAATTTTTAGAAAAATATAATCAAAAGTATGATTATCAGACTTTTGAACGTTACGTGAGGGAGTGCAGTCACTTCAGTTTTGAACGTAACTTATTGGGTGAGTACAGAAAGCTGCTAGAACGCTAGCTAATGTAAACATTAGTGAAATATCAATCAAGATCTGCTGCGTGACATCACGTGAAGCGTTCCCTCTGGGATGATAATCTAAAAATATCTACAGTGCATGACATCATCAAGATTCAGAGAAACTGGATAAATATCTGTGTGCGTAAGGGTCTTTGTTGGATGCCCGTAGACTTCAGGCCCTCAAACAACACTGCATCACTCATCGGCATGATTCTGTTATTGACGTTACTAAATGGGCCCAGGAATACTTCCAGAAACCACTGTCGGTAAACACAATCTACAGATGCCAACTAAAGCTCTGTCATGCAAAAAGGAAGCCATGTAAAGATGGTCCAGATGTATCGTTGTGTCCTGTTGGCCAGTACTGATTTAAAATGGACTGTTTCAAAGTGGAAAAGTGTTTTATGGTCAGAGGAGTCCAAATTTGACATTCTTTTTGGAAATCACAGACCGCTTGTCCTCCGTGTTAAAGAAGAGGGAGAACTTCCAGCATGTTATCAGCATTCAGTTCAAAAGCCAGCTGTTCAAAATAACCATCTCTGATGGTATGGGGGTGTATAAATGCATACAGTATGGGTATGGTATAGGTATATAAATGTTTTGGAGCAACAGGCTCCCCCCCCCAGACACTTTTAGAGAAGGCTTTGTGTATTTCAGCAGGACAATAAAAAACCACATACTGCAGCTATTACAACAGCATGCCTTTGTAGTAGAAGAGTCTGGGTGCTGCCTGCAATCCAGATCTTTCACCTATAGAGAACATTTGGTGCATCGTCAAATACGTCAAAGGTGACGACAAACTCTTCAGCAGCTGGAAACCTATATAAGTGCGATCTGATGGAAACAGCAACAAAAAACCAGTCAGACTTTGAGCGCTGCCAACAGATAACACCAGATAATACCTAGTTTGCCCCAATCAAAAAATAGTTACACTGCCTGCATCGGTCCCTATCGCCTGCATTGTGCATTACATGCCATTCACAGGACAGAATATACTAACAGATATTAACTGAATATAACTGAAGAAAATGAACGATCTCAGAGTCTAGGGGGCGGGCGCTTCAGATTCTAGAGTATGAGGAGTGACGTATGAAGTGACGTCAGAAAAATCTTGACCCGTTTTGGCGGAAGTGACAAAACTGCAATTTTTGAACGCTTCATTTTGTCACAGTTTTGGTGCACACTGCCTTATAGATAACCTTAAGACTAACTTATTGATATTAACCACCTAAAATCTTTCATTTTGATTTCAGGGGGACTATTTTGAAAAGAAGAGGAGATGCTACAACATGTTACACATGACCCCGTTCCAACTATTTTCAGACCAGCGTCAAATTTGAACTGAGCTCATTTTGTGCATAAAATTTGAAAACTTCTCAGTTTAAACATGTGGTATGTTTTCTATGTTCTACTGTGAATAAACAAATTGCCAGTGTTTTCATTATATCCAAATTTAAAAAAAAAAACATCCCAGCATTTCCAGTATTTGGGTTGTTTCTCTGTTACATGATCTTCCCTAATGAATTTTGAAATGAATAAAAAATAAATAAAATTGATCATTTTGACTCACACAATGAATTGTTGGTTATTGCTACAAATACACCCATGCTACTTATGACTGCTTTTGTGGTCCAGGGTCACACATTTTCTCTCACTCTTACAGCTAATGCACACAATTCTCCATCTTTCCCTCCTTCTGTGTTTTCTGCACTCTTGGCAAGTGTTTGATGAACTCAGTGAATCGGATCTCTCTCTCTCTCTCTCTCTCTGGGTGGTGTGGGTGTGGTCAGTGTGATGTCACTCATTGAGAAGGCGAGAGTGGGTGTAAACAGAGCGGAACACATCACTTCCTCCTTATCGTCTCGACAGTGACCCCGCGACCTCCTCATGACCAAATGTCTGAGATCATGAGCGTGTGGGTGTGTGGACAACTTTTGCCATAGTTGTGAGGCCAAAATACTTGTGAAAAATGTTCTTGCTAATACTTGATTTTTAAACAAACTACTGGTATATTATGTAAATCGGCTGTAAATGTACTTTTGTCAACAGGTTCGGGTAAGGGTTGGTTTAGAGCAGGGTTTTTCAAATGTTACCCTGAAGGTCTAGTGCACTACAGAGTTTAACTCGAACCCTGATAAAACTCACCTAACTGTGATTTTCTAATGATCATAGAGACACTGATTAGCTTGCTCAGGTGTGTTTGATCAGGGTTGGAGCTAAACTCTGCAGTGCTTTGGACCATCAGGGTAAGATCTGAGAAACGCTGGTTTAGTGTGTGACAAATCCCTGAAAGCATATGCATATGGTCACTGGATTCATGTATTTTCTACTGAAATATACTTTTTTTACATTTTGCAAATGTTTCGTTTGGGTTGTTATAACGTTTAGCAGATGTCCAGAATGTATGTGAATCTTTTTGAACATGTTTATCATATTTCACACAATGATTAGAATGTGAGCACTAGTGTTGTTTTTCTTAAATGCTATTATTTGTATGCCTTTACATTTTTTATTAATGTTTTAAATTATTATAATTATTAATATTTTGTTGTACTTTACCTTATATATATATTCTTTTTTGGATTATTATTTAGGTTTAATTTATTTGTAATTTATTTAGTTTTTTTTCAGTATTTTTAAAAATACTATTATTTATATATTTTTTATTGTTATTATTTATATTTTGAGTTTATTTTTGTAGTATTAATTATTAATTTTACTTGAATTTATAGTTTGTAATTTTTATTAGCCTTCTTCTAATTTACGTTTCTGTGTTGTTTTACATTTTTAAAGAATTTCAGTGCTTCAACTTATTTCAGTTTAACTTTTTAACTTAATTTCAGCGATCGGTTGTTAAAAGAACCATTTGTTTCTTATTGTGAAGAACATTTTAATAATCTGAAAAACCTTTTTTACACTGCAAAGAACCAGCAATGGAAATATTTTATGTATGTTAAAGGTTCTTCATACTAACATCAATGCCAATACGGAAGTAAATCACAAGGAACCAATCACCAATGGCATGTGTTTAGCACAGGCTCTCTGTTTTTCCAACCAATGGAAAGCCAATGGAGTGTATGAAAAACGTTTAATTTTCATTAATATGCTTGTGATTCAGGTTGGTGATGCATTAATCCTTTAACATCTCCGTGTTGTATATGTGCTTATTTGGAGACACCCTAGAAGGAACTTTTATGATATCAGAAGCAAGATGCTTCCAGCGACTCTGACGCAATCGATTGCAGAAATGCCCTTTGACCCCTGATGTAACAGCGAACTGCTGAGCTCATTCTGCGAGATTCCCAGTCAATGAGGTTTCCTCCGGCTGACATTACAATCGTTGAGAATTGCGGCGGGGTTGTGGCTCTTTTCGGCATTAATATTCCGCAGATCGCGATAAGACGGTAGTTTTTGATTTATTCCGGATGATGCAGCTGCGGCCCATCGCTTGTTTACATCCCAAAAATTCACCTCGCAAATGAAATCACCGTCAGGGTCAATGGAGGCGCCGCAAACAGAGGAAAACACGCCAGAGGGGAAAAAAAGACAGGAATGGAGGAGATATGAAAGGAATTGAGAGAGTGTTTCTCATCTTGTCGTTTTTAATCCCTCGCTCTTTCTCTCCCTTCCTCTCTCTTGTTTCCCTGTCTGAAAGTAGAGAATGAACGACTCCCCCACACTGCCTCAGCTATGAAGAGATATGAGAGGGAAAGAGAGAGAGGAAGCATCAAACCGGCTGACAGCTGCAACCAAACACACACACACATATACACACTCACTCTCTTCATCATGCCTGTCAACACACACTTAACATACACATGCACTCATAATGCTTTATGTTCAATCATATTGCATCACAAAACCACACAATTAAAGGAATGCACCAGGTTCAATACTGGGCAGGATTATTGTAGTTATCTTAAACTAAAACCTAAAATAATTTTTAGCTACTTTAAATAAAACAAATTATAATATATAATATATATACAGTGAGGTCAATAGGTATTTGATCCCCCTGTGATTTTGGGTGTGTATATATATATATATATATATATATAATAAAATATAATAGCTAATAAAAGCTAATTAAAAATATTAAACTTATTTAATAAAAACAAAACAACATAAATAATATATGTTAATAAATAAAATACATAAATTATTTATCTTTTGGGATAATTTTTTTATGAATTTGTTTGTCATACAAAACATATGGTTTCAGAACACTTAGAATATACTGCACAAGTCATGACCACTGTTATGATTATTTAACAAATAATTTATTTACTAATTTTCATGTCCACTTTCGTGAAAAGTACAATCTTAGTCTTTTTCTTAAATATCTCCTTTTTTGTGTGTTTTAAATGACATAAGGGTAATTAAATAATGAAATATTTATTTGAGTTGAAGCTGATGGTCTTCTGTGGCTGCAATTATCACTCAAATTAATTAATAATTAGTAACTAATTATACAACAAGTATTAATATCACCAGGTATACCTGCATAAATAGTTCAATTTTTTTGTTTTATATTGTATACAGCTTCATTGCACATTAGCAAACAAAATATAGTCACTTAATACGAAAAATATCACTGAGTGAAGATTCATTCACTAAATGTTTTGGGCACATTAGCTACACACTCCCTACATTAAACAACAAACCACAGGAACACACACCCTATAATAGCTGCACAATGTACAAAACCACATTTCCCATGTTCACCACCGCTGTACGCTTAACAACTACCCACACATGATTTATAGTAATAGTCTGTCTGATGATCATATACTTGTCTGCATTTTGATACTACCGCAAAAGAGCAAGTCCCTTGGAGGAAGGTTGTAAGATAAATGTATCAATCTTTAGAGATTTCTATGTGTTAATGACATGTTATGATTGACTAACCTCTGAGTACTGCTGTCCTTATCTGGTAAAATCCGTGTTTTGTTATTCTTCCCATTAAGTTATTAAAACATCGTTTTTTTGTCATTTTGTAAACCTTATGAGTTAATTATAAATGTTCTATTTGAATGTACTCAAATAAACAACATTTAAATATGCATGAATGATGCATATTTTTTTTTTTTGCTAACATTTTGAGAAGGTGAACAAACGTTCTGTTAATATTACTAGATGCATGTTTGCTCATAACTTTGACAACAACGTTCTGAGAACGTTCTCTGTTATCCGGGTTCATGCTGTCATTCTCTATGGCAGGCTCAGTTGCTGAACAATACTGAATAGTTGATGGGTTGCTCAGAAAAGAGGCTTTGATATGTTAATGTCATAACTGTCATAACCATGATGATTTCTAAACACGTCGTTTTTGCAGCTAGTTTCCATTGTGAATGTTAGAGTGGGTCTGAGTTGTACAGCGAAGTCTTATTTCGAAGGACAAGAAAAACAATATTTGCCATGATACGTCCATTCATTGTAACCTATGGCCTCTGAGGGACTGAACCAAGCATGGCTTTAAAGCTCTTAAAAGCAAACTGGTAGAATTCCCATTTACAAAAAAGTGCATGCAAACCTGCCATCCTTGTGTTTTGCGTACAGGCTTTGTGAGCCATTCATCTGAGCTGTTCATGCCTTTTGACTCAGTCTGGAGCTGCAGTAAAATAACAACACTGATTGGCTGATGACCGCATATAGGCTGCATCTGACGTCACATAATGTCTGAACAGGTACATCTTTTGAATTAGCAATTATTAATAAGTATCCAGTATGTAACATGAATGTGTGTAGTATTAATGCAATGTGTGTGTACTACATTGATCATGTTACTACAGTTTACGAATCCTCTCCTATGGTCTCATGGGATAATATAGTCTCCAAGAGATGTCAACTTCAGAACTATATTGCCTACTATATAGCCATAGTCTCAAACCCCGAGCTGTGATTACTATTTCATTCAATTTATATGATATGACCTTACAGTGTATATGGGATTTATTGCCATAAAAGGTTTTTATATCATTTCCCTCAGCTCCAGAGTGGTAAGGGGAAAAACGTTTACTACTCTGGATGGTTTTTACAACCAGATGGTATAGTTACACGGTCAGACTAACTAGCAAAACCCCTTGATGCTGAATTATCTGTGAGCAATTCCAACCAATCTGATTCTTGGGGATGATCTGTCGTTCTGTTCTTTCATTTCCTGGCGTTCATGCAACCCATTAAACAAGTCATGAAACGCAGGTGTCACCACACTTTCAAAACATTTTCCTCCATTACTAAACTCCTCCACATCAAGAGAAACAAGATATAGGAAAATGTAAAATGAGCATCTTTCTCCATAACAGATGCGAGGCCCTTTTCTTCACTCATACCGGCCCAATATGTTCACAAGCATGTGTGTTTGTCTGTTTTCGCTCTAACATGTTAACAATGTAAATGGTACAGAGACACTCTGTATATCTAAATGGCACAGGCTTCACCCATCTGGCCGACACACACCTGCGCTTTGACCCTTCGTACCTGAGTCCCCAAACGGCCACACACTTCGCACCATAACTGAGCAGATGTGCATGTGCTGACCAGGTTCTCATGTGTGTTTATGTGTGTGCACCTGCTCACATAAACACCTGTGTGCATTTTTTTATTCCACGCATACCCGTTGTGCATTGATCTACGCTGTCTGCATTTCTGATGAGAGTATGTATGAAGTTTTTTTTAAACAAATGAGCAATACAGTCCAAAAGTTCAGGGTCGGTAAAATATTTTTTAGCATTGTTTTTTGAAAGTATTGTAAGGCTGCATTTTTGATCAAATATACAGCAATAATGTAAAATGTTATTACCATTTAAATTAACAATTTTCTATGAGAGTATATTATAAAATGTAGTTTATTCCTTTTATTAAAATATGAATTTTCATCATTGCTCCATTCTTCAGTGATCCTTCAGAAATCACTCTAATATGCTGCTCAAGAAAATTTTTTATTAATATCAGTTGTGCTGCTGTATATTCTTATGGAAACCATGATAAGTTTTATTTTTTAATGAATAAAAGTTTATAAAACTTTTTGTGACATTGTCACTTTTGATCAATTTGATCAACTACTGACCCCAAACTTTTGAATGATGTTGTATCCAAACATTTATCCAATATTTATAGCTAATAGACATAAAAAGCTTTCGCTTTCTGTGCCTGTCAAACATTTTATGTGGTCACTTATGCATTCTTATTAAGTTTATTTAGTGCTTTAGTGAGCTTTGATGGCATCTACGTGTTTACAAACGTTGTAAATTTGACTGATGTGCATTAGTGTTTCTCTAAACTCATGCATGCACACACTGTATGCACATGCAAACTGCAGATCTGTGAAAGCTGGCTGCAGATCAGCGCACATTGGCTGCGGATCTGTGCACGTATGGGTGGTGTAGCTGCCAAACCCTGGCTGCGCAGGTGAGACTGGCTCTGGGTCCCGTAAGAACTCTCAGCTGTTAAAACAGTAGTGCTTCGCTGAGAGAGAGAAAGAGAGTGAGTGAGGGGGGAAAGAGGGAAAGAAAATGCGAGAAAAAAAAAACTACTTCAGCTGCAACCTCGGATTCTCCATATCCCTCCCAAACCGCATCGAGCCTGCGGCCTGCCAGAGAGAGAAAGGTGGGGGGAAAGGGGAAAGAGAGGGAGAAAGAAAGAAAGTAGCTGCGAGCTTTACTCTACTGAGCACTATTGTCGACAGCCAAAACAAGCAGGGTGATGACATCATCAAACCTGAGACAGAACGATTCCTGAAGGCGTTTGTGTGTAGAGTTGAGCGCAGCGAGGTGGAGTCGTATCCCAAATCACCCCGCACACCCTTCAAGCACAATTTACACCGCTGGCCAACTTTAAACAATATAGCAGCACAGGGAAGGGAAGAGAAATGCAGTCAGGGCTGTAGGTGCTGCGAGTCGGGTCGATGCTCAAGATTAATGTTCTCTGAAAGATCTACAGGAACAGAAAGTCCCGTCTGTGGGCTGTTGCATGTTGCATATGTCACGGTAAAAGCCTTGGTTTCTACAGCACTCACTCAAGGTCACTGTTTCTGTCCTGTTATGGGAATTTCCTTTCCTAAGTTTTCACTCCTTCTGTTCAAGTTCACATGAATCATTTCAAACCTGTTTCGCATCTATGCTTGCTGACGTTCTTCTCAGCGTAAACCAGTGAGACTTTCTTGGTCACCAGATGAGTCAGAAAAATTACCACTTTGGCCAGACCAGCACTACCCCTATGGAAGCTTATTTTCACCACAAAATATAAAAGAAATTTATTGGAATGCCGAGGAATTCTGAGAAAAAACATCAGAATTGCGAGCTCTAAAACTATACTCAGGATTGAGAATTCACATCTCACAACTTTTTGGGGGGTGGGGGGAGATATAAATGTAACCTAATTCATAATTGTGAGAGATAAACTTTGAATTGACTCAGAAATGGATGAGGCAGCAAGAAAATTTGTATTATTTACTTTCTCTCAGTTGTGTTGCTTTATTGGTTTTTAAATAGGATCAATTCCATGCATTTCATCTATCTTTTTGGAGAACATTTGCTTTGTAATTTTTTTTTTGTTCTGATTGCATGAGTGCACTAACTTAAATCATTTTCTATTGTCTGCTGCTAATCGCTACGGCCTTGAGCTAGTGACTGAAGCGCAGGGGCACCGCTGAGAAAAGCTTTGAATGAAACGTGTCTGATAAACGTCAGCTAAAGTATCTTCACCTCATTGCAAACAAATAACTTCTAGCGCACCTGACACATGAAAGCAAGACAGATCTGCTTCTGCTTTCGTCTTCTGTTTGACCAGACCCTGAACCATCGAAACTACTATTTTAGATTATTATTAGATAAAGTGAATCGGCCTGTAATGACACCAGCCTTGAGAACAAGACGACAAACACAATCTTGTCTCACTTGCACAATTCCCGGCTAATTCTGCACAACCGTCTGAGAATGTTAAAGCTCTGTTTGATGTTTTTCTGTCTCTAAACTGCAGTTTCCTGTCGGAGAAGGTCACAGGCTCTCCGCTCTATCCAGACAGCAGATAAGGTGCCAGCTCCATGCCTGCTAGAACAACCATCCTTGGGCGTTATTACTAGTAATTTGGCGGGACAGGACCAGACAGTCGCTTTGCCTGCCCGGGGGAGCGTCGGGATTCTGGGCAGAGTGGATTATCGGAGGCCCTTTGGTCCCATCCGCAGGTTGGGAAAGGAATGATAACCATCTCAAGATGACTGCCATGTGTGCACAACCAAAAAGAAAGAAAAATAAGGAGCGTGTCAGACACACCTTCGGAGTGACCTGTTTTCATTGGACGGTGTCTTACCTGAGCTGGGTGTGATTGACATCTGTGTCCATGGCAACCCAGAGGGGTGATGTCATGCGATCATTATGTATGCAAGACTTGGAGTTTGTCAGGTCAAGTGAAGCGTGTGGCACACAGACTGCTTTTGATTAAGAATTTACGTATTACAACTATTACGATTCATTAAGAGTCATTCTGCATGAGCTCATTCACAAATGACTTACAAGACAGCCACCGTGGAGAGAAAGGCCCACATCGCTTCCTCCGCGTCAGTGTGGCTCCGTGCGCGCGTGCGAAACGGCTCTCCGGGTCACAGCTTCACGTCTTTCCGGTTTGTTTAATCCGTTTGAATGCGGGGTCCGCGGAAGTTCCCGCTGGCGCCGGTGGACTGCATCTTTTCACTGTCAACGGGCGGCAAGGGGTCAGTGGGGTGTGAGCGCGCGGCCGCCGCCGACACGGATGGTTGCGGTGCGCGGTCGGTAACGGGCGGGAGGCGGGGCGGAGCTGAATCCTCCAGAGTCCGAGGAACAGGTGAAGCGAAGTTCAAACGCGACCCACACCTATGCTATGCGCCGTTTCCGCTCGTAAAAACTTTTAGACAGCCAGCAAAATGTTCGCGCCCAGTGTTTTTCAACAAGTCTGAGCGTAACTTTTCCTGCTGAAAATGTCTTTGCACAGATGAGGATTAAAACTCCGTGGAGTGCATGCGCACGCATGAGAGTTCGTGTCACTGCTGGTCCTCTACGGGTGAAATTGCGCGCCGCGGGAGGCTGAGTACCTGGACGGGGATGGAGAGATGAAGACGCGGCGGCGGCGAGCTGGACTCCGGGTACCGCGGAGCGTTCTCGGTCATGGCTGCTGCCCCGGAGAGACGGCGGAGCGGTCCAGGTCAGATGAAGGGGGAGAGTGAAAGCAGAAGGAAAGCGGCACACGCTCGCAGCTCCCTGCACCTGATTTCCCGGACTCAATTCTGGAGCTCCAGCGCAACAGCAGCCAAAACACGGGCCGATGACATCACCTTCAAAATGTTTGAAGGGGGAAAGAATGCAATCTGAGCTTTTTATTTATTTTTTAAAATGAAGAAAGTTTGCAGCTCCCCCCAGTACAGCGCAAAAGTCTGCCAGACGAAAGCGCTTCGATTAGTGAGGGAAATCGCGTCTCCTTTTTGCGCATTAAAGCAGGCGATCCGTGCACTGGAAGCAGCGTCCACTTAACCTGTGCCGCCTCCTCTTCCTCAGCCGATTTCATTCACAAATTCACGTAAAACGTTGGATAGATAACAAAGCTGGAAAGCGTTTGCGCGGCTTGTTTCCTCTCCGAAACCGCTCCGCTCTGTCTTCTGAAGCTACACGGCAGAGCGCAGAAATCACTCCAAGAAAAAAAAAAAAAAACAGAACAAGATTTCAGATCAATCCACCCTCCCTCCCCCAGCCCCCCTTCTCTTTCCCTCGCTCCCTCTCCTTTTGCTTTCCCCCCTCACACACGCACTTATTGGATCCAAACGAGATTACTCAGCCTCTGTGTGATGCCGCCCGACTACAGCGAAAACACTCGCCAATGTCACCGTGCGCAACAAAGGAGCGCGCGCACGCGCCAGCGGTCCCACCGGGACGCATCGCGCTCCTGACTCATGTCCAAGCCGGGTCCGACGCTTTAAGAGGGTAAAAATCTGCCAATGCCTCAAACCCAAATCCCCCCACCTCGCGTAAACCGGGACTAGAACAACATCAGCCAGAGCGCTTTACGGTGCTTCCAGAAGTTTAGTGCTTTTGATGCATTTTGAGTCTTCGTTTCATGACTGTAAAACTCAAGAGGGCAGAGTGAAGAGAGACGGTTCGCTTGAAAGCGAGAGGGAGGTATGAAAGCTCACGGTCCGATCCAAAAGGAACATTTCTCAGCACCGCGACAGAACCGCAGACGGTCAGCCAAGCCAACGCTTACCCTCCCTCTCCGAACCCCCTCCACTCGTCTCTCTCTCTCACACACACACTTTTACTTAGCTATCTAAATGAGGACATACCATAGACATCTGTTGTTTTTATATAGACCATAAAGCAACTAACCAAACCCTAGGACTCGTTTGTCTAATTCAGGATGTCTTCTGTCTGTTTAACTAAGATTTTGTGAGCCCAGGCTTTTTAAGCTGGGACACAGTTATTAATAGTGGGGCACGAGGGTCAGTATTTAGTCAGTGATTTGGACGTGCAGGTCATCCCTTTGGTCCCCTCCACCCATTGTAACACACACACATCGACTTTCTCCTCTAAATGCATTCATGTTTGCTTCTTGTTCAACCTCTCCCACCTCGTGAAGTATGTGCCATTGGAAAGAAAGTTGTTTTTCAGAGGAAGAGAGAGGAAAGGAGGGACGGAGAGGAGGAAAGAAGAGGCAGATAAGAACCATTATTAATCCACCTGACATTTAGAGACTGTTTCCCTCCGGTCTTCCCAACGTCCGTCACCTCCAACATCCAGTTTCCTCTGGTGTTTTGTGCTGTGCTTCCACTAGAGGGTGTTTGCAGGATCTCTGCACTCATTCACCCATCAGGTATTCGAGTGCAACACCTAAGATGTAGCATACCATACTTATTTCTGCATTATACTACATTATTATGCATAGTATGCATACTATTCATAATGAAAATGTGACGTAATATGCAATATACAAAGTAGCATTTCTACACTGATTCTAGAACTTAATTTTACATTAAAATGTAATTTATAAATCAATATTATATTAAAATATTAATGTAATATTCGTTAAATTTTTTTTATATATAAAATATGTTTTATATTTTTCCATATATATGTCCTGATGTGCTCAGACTCAGGTAAGACACTGCAAAATGAACAAAGGATTTTTTTTTTTTTCCTAGCAGAGTTCCTATAATCATGGAAATTTTGGAAATATTGAGGAATGTAAAAATCAGGCTTTCCAGACCATGGAAATTAATCTTGTACGTCATGGAAATTTCTATAGTAAACGCACACGGTTCACTAATTATGCTTTAAAATATTTCATCGGGTCGATGTTATTCTTGTATCAAGTGAATCTTGCTTACGAGCCATAGTGATGTCTGATTTGTGTGCGAATTGTTCTTTTCGAGTCGCTTCTTTTCAATGAATTGGTCACACTGATTCACAAATTGCTCTGAATGATTAATTAGTGAATCCACATCCAGTAATCACAAACGACTGGAAAGGTCATAGAAAAGTCACAAAAATTCATTGGTCAAAAAGTATGAGAGCCCTTGCTGAGTGTATTACTCTTGGATTTGTTGCTCTGAGTTTTAAGGCTGATTTGTGGAGATTGTTTTTCTTTTTGTCCTGTCCCTTTAATTCATTCTCTCATCTTTCCCCCTTTCTTTCTTTCAGTCCCTGCTCACTGCTTGTAGCGGCAGTATTGATTGCCCATGTCTTTGCTTTTGCAGCTTTGGGCTATTGATCTTTGGCTGAGGCTCTGCACACACTCACACACACTCGTATTGTCTCTGTTTGAGATGGCTTGCTCTGAGATGGTACGAGAGGAAGAGCTGTGGGTTAATGAGTCTGTCTTGGCAATGTGTTTGGCTGTGAGTTTCTCTGTGTTTAATACCTCCATTCTGTTCTACAATTAACATCAATCACTGCAGCTCAATACAGTCTGAGTCAGACAAAGACTCGAGACCAGCTGTGTGTGTGTGTGTGTGTGTGAGTGCACATGTGGCCACTTGGCTTCTCTACCTGCTCGCTGCAACACACTGATATTAACATGTCAAGAATACTGCAGATTTATATAGCAAATTTAGGCACCGACTAATGTCACCAAACAAAATTGCAAAAATACTGACTTTTTAATTTCCCATCTTCCATTAGTCAGCAAAACAATAATCCCACCTCAAACACCCACCATTGGTTGAATCAATGTGACATGTCAGCAGCTATAAAAACCACAGTGTTCTGACTTGTAAGATCAGATGTCACAGCTTTATGTAGCCTATTGGTGTTTGTTTTTGCTGATAGGAAATCACTGCATTTTACTCATTTCTGGGTATTAAGTGTCATTTTTGTATATTAAAGGGCCAATTATGCAAAATTCACTTAGTTTTTTGTTTTAGAATGAATGTGCGTTGGCAGGGCATCCTATAATGATAAAAATCCACCCACTCTTTTAAAATCCCATAAATCACATTTTAAAGGCCCCTTCCACAACTGTTGACGGACTATGCTGTATTGGCAGAAATCTCGCCCTGGGTGAGCCGCACACAATCCACTTGGTAGCAGCATTCGAGTAAGAGCTTATTAGAGCTAAAGAAATTATGCATTTCAGAGCTTTGATTTTCTGGTTTTATTTTATTGATTGGGTCATGCATAGACAGCTATATATTATGCCGCTGTCACTTAATACACCGATCCAATATAAACATGATTTTTTTTCCCACCCAGCTGTTTACCTTCACGGACACAACCCACTGTGTTTTTGTAACTCGTGTGTTTTTAAAAAGTAAGTTCACTCCAAAATGAAAATTGTGTCATTAATTACTCACCCTCATGTTGCTCAAAACCTGTAAGACCTTGTTCATCTTCAGAACGCAAATCAAGATTTTGGTTGTTTGATGAAATCAGAGAGCTATCTGACCCTCCATAGACAGCAAACAACTAAAATGATTCAGGTCAAGACACATAGTAAATACATCGGTAAAACAGTCCATGTGACATCAGTGGCTCAACTTAAGTTTTTATATATATATATATATATATATATATATTGGCATAAATATAACAAAAACAACATAATTTATTCAACTATTCATCTCCCCTAAGTTACGTCTTCTGCCATTTTGGAGAGTACTTAGAGCTACAATCTGTAAGTTTTGCCTCTTTGTCTTTGTTTGAAAACCTGGAATAGCAGGATAATATTTCGTGCCTGGGTTGTACTCTGGCTCCAGCGCGGATGAATCTAATGTTTTGAGGTGAATGTGTGGCAGTCAGTCACTGCACTGGTGTGAATCCTGTACTTAGTTATCACCGATTCCAAACTACATCTTGGAATATATGACCCAAGTAGGAATTTTCACCATATATTGTTATTTAAACAAGTAAACAAGTCTGCCACTCTATGTTCTATGACCAGGAACAAGAGGAAAAAAGCATTACCATAAATTGCGCTAGTGATTAAATGTAACAATCGGTTAGCTCATATCACATCAAAACCCAGCAAATGATTATTATTTTTATATTTTTATTCTCAAATAATTCATTTTTTTATTACATTCACGGGCAAAAGTGAGCATATAAACGTAGTGAGTGTTGTGAATCAGGGCATCTTCCGTCCATTCCGTCCACACACACATATTAAATTGCAGTGCATTGCGCAGTTTGCCACAGAGATTTTCATTGGTGGCTATAATAAATCAGCTGATGTGCTAAAGATATAGACTAGTATTTGTGAGTGCAGGTGCGAAGTAAATATTTATGAAATAAAATAATATTTCACACGTAGGTAACAGAATTTATTCATGCACAAAAGAAAGTTCTGTCTATAGGCTCCGCCTCGGTACAGTTTGTGTCAAACCATTCGTTATTATGGCTGTTTGATGAAGAGAAAGATATCAAATGTAGTAGAAATAATAAACTTTTAGAGGCGGAGGACTCTTATTATGTTTTAATGTTTGAGTGACCAATCAGCAGAGAGGGGCATTTCACTCCGCCCACGTGTAGAGATCAAACATTCAAGGGGTTTACTCTTTTTCTGTCCCTGAACGAAAAACTACAAATGGTGCTGAATTCTTGTTTTTTTTCCTTTTGTTGGAACAAATGAAAAACGAAAAATTACCATTTTTTTCGGTTTCCTTTTTTAGTTTAAAAACGGATATGGAATGGACGGAAGATACCCTGATTGTTGTGGGAACGCATGTGTATGCATTGTAATACTCTCTTAAATGGCCCACGTAACTCGTGGGAGAAAAATGGTTGGGTAAACTGTTATTTTTGTTTTCTTAGAGCAAAAAGTATTCTCGTAACCTTGTAAAACTGAAGTTAAGTCACTGATTTCACATGGACTGCTTTGCATTTACTATTATTCTGGACTTGAGAACATTTCAGTTGTATTGCTGTCTATGGAGGGTCAAAAAAAAAAATAGACAAAAACTTCATTTATTGTGCGCTGTCGCCATCACAACTTTGCAGATAGTTTACGTTCACATATAGGTACATGACACACTGCATAAAAGATCATATTCCAGCCCTATTCTGGAGAAGGGGGCAGTGAGCAGCAGCTTATTTGCATTTAAAGAGACATGCAAATACCTATATTGGTGTTCTTGTATGATTTTATTCTGATGGCTTTAGTGGACAAAGTCTCACAGGTGATAAAAGGGGTGACTCTGCAAAGTCTGTAACAAATGTCCTCTCTTGTGTTTTCAAACAGGAGAAACATCTCAGTTTGATCGCACCTTCACTGTCTGGGTCGTAAGTTTTTCACAGGCTGGGATGATGAACATCATCGGTCTGGTCTGGAAATAACAGTCCCTCTGTGCTGAGGTTTGTCCGCAGGTTACCAGTAAAGAGGTTTTTAAACCGCATAAGGAAACAGCACGTGTCTTTTTAAAGATCTGTGGTTGATAGATATAAAACCAGATTGGATGAATCTGGTTACATGTGGTTACAAATCTTCTGGTCTCTCGGTTAACCTGTCTGACCTGAGCTAAACTGGATTAAGATCTGTGGCAACACAGTTGTGGTTTTTGGGGGGTTGTAGTATTGTACCGCTCCAGCAAAGTGCGGTGATTGTAGTCCACGGTCTCATGTTTCTCATTAGAGGCGCACTTGATAGAAAGGCTGTTGAACTAGCGCGTCACAGCTCATCATAAAGTTGTTATCTGCAATGAAACCCCTTTTATCAGTGACTCACTAAATCTAAACCGTTCCCCAATGTGTAAATGTATGAGACACGTTATTGAGTGTCTTTGATGACGGGCCCTGGCGAAACCGTCAAGTGCCGTAGAGCTGTGGAATTTGCACGGCGCTTTGAAATCAGAACCTGTTAGCCACTTGTACCGCAAGCGAGGACAGCTGCGAGGGGAACGGGTCAGGAATTAATTACAGCAAGCAGTGTGTGTGTGTGATATCACCACGAGGAGATGAAGGAGACTGAGCAAGAATAAGAGATGAAATATTGTTTTTATTAGCGACGATGTAGGTGGCGGGGTGCCGACTCTTGCGCTCGGAGATCAATCCGCGCTACGCTTCATGTTTGGAATCCATCACAGCTGTCTTGGTGATGAGGGATAACTTTACTTTTCTCGCCGCTGTGCAGTTCTTGTAAAAAGAGTGCGAAATGTTGAATGTGACCACTTCAACATGACATCGGTGACATGGAGCAGCACACGCTCCTCTCAAGTGCTGAGAAAGCATTAGAGCAACACTCGCCAGTGCTCTTTCACTGACTGTTATAGTCAATGCTGTATTTACAGATAAGGATAGGTCTTTGATAATGTGCCAAAAAAATCACATAAAGCTTGCTTTTGTAATTGTCCTCAACTTCATTTGCAGAAACAGCTGTAAGGCATTTAGCGGTTGATTTCACATAAGACTATCACTGATTTCACAACCTCTCTTCGTTTGTTCGAGAAGCCTGACGCAGCAACACTGACTCAACCAAAGGCGTTAGTTTGGGACTGGACTGTCTGTTTGCCAACCGATGGAAAATGGTGGAAATGTTTGGGGAAACCAAGTCAGTGATTTTCAACCCTAGTCCTGGGGACCCACCGCTCTGCACAGTTGGTGTGTCTCTCTTATCTGACACACTCATTTCAGTTCAAGGAATACCCTCCGTATGAGCTTATTATCCAAATCAGGTGTGTTAAATAAAGGAGGCACACAAAATGTGCAGAGTGGTGGGTTCCCAGGAGCAGGATTGAAAACCACTGCACTCAGTCATGGGTCTCCAATCCTGCTCATGGAGAGCAGAGTCCTTTTAAACTTCAGTTCGGACCCTAATCAAACACACCTGCTTGTCATTCAGAAGTCACCCTGAACACCTTGATTAGCTACTTCAGATGTGTCTGTTTGGGGTTGGAGCTGAAATGTAGAGGACAGTAGCTCTCCATTAGCAGGGTTGGAGACTCCAGAACTATGGTGGAGAAATTGCATGCGTCAGCTATGAACTGACGTTTCTGGTCTTGTGAAAATTATTGAAATTCACTTAAGTGTAATACATTTCTTTTTCAGTTAGCTTTTCATTCACTCTAACATTTTAACCACCTGTCAAATAAAGCCACTTTTTAACAAGTCAAGTATCAATCTAAATATCTGTTGTGAATAAAATTGCTACTTTTTAATTGAGATTCCTGCTTTCCACTGTGAAAAAAGAAAGGAGATCTCAATAACAATCAGAAGTCACCTGTCACATAAAGATACTTTCTATGAAGTCAAGCCATGAACTAAATAGGTTTTGAAGATTATCTAAATAACTTGGAAAAATGTCACTTTATGGAAGCCAAATTTACACACCTTGTTTCTCTGTGTGGGTAAAATCAAAGACTTTTGATTAAGATTTATGCTTTCTGTTGTGAAAAAGAGACAAGATCTCAACAATGTCACAATCTGTGCTCAGATATGCCAAGATATTAAAGTCTGCAGTCAAAGGTCAGAGATCTCAATCTGAACTCCAACATTTCTCCTTAAATGATTCAAGATCCTCCAAATTCATTCCCCAGCTCTAGACTCTTACTGGGTGACAACTAGTGACCCATTTGTGTCTGTTTTGATTTCTCCCAAGGAATTTTAGGACATCTGACAACTACGTTGTTGAAACTTAGACTCTCCTAAACCACGAAAGAGCAACGTCTGGGCAGTAGAATCCTTATTTGCATATATGCACAGTACAGTGTGTGTTTGTGTCAAAGGAGGCAAATGCAGATCAACTGTTGCTATGTGACCAACGACCCAATCGGCAAAACCTTTGGACGTTGACCCGAATCTGACAGGAGCAGTGTGTCCTTGCAGGTAGTGGCTTACTTGCGCTGCCAGGCCCAATGAATGTCAGCTATGAGTTTAATTCACAAAGCTCCGTTAGCAAGTGCAAACGTCTTTTTGCCGCAAATACCAGCAAATGGAGTAAATTTATTCCTGAAGTTCCTGGAGCGGAGAGCCAACATTCCCCAGCAAACACAAGAGTTCTAATGTTTGCCGTTGGCTTTAGAAAACGGAGTGACAAGCCAAATGAACTTGTCTAAATGGAGGAGAACACAGCGAACGCTGCCAACAATTACTAACAGGTATGGCACTGCGGCTTAGGAGGTTGTTGGTGTTTGTTGGAGGGATTTTGGGGTCAGTACGCTGGGGGCTGCAGGGTCCAGATCCTGGAACTCGTTCCTCCTTTACTCAAAGCACAGGCGGAGATGGTTAACAGGTAATTGTATAATTAGCAGCAGGTATTGTTTTTGAATGGCTGACTGACTCTGACATGTGTCCGCCGACAGAAACAGCAAACTTACATCATCGTCTTGCCCTGCCACAGCTGAAATGAAAGCATTTGTCTTCTGTTGGAATGGAGAAACTCATGTTTCGTGCAATTGCTTCTTTCCCGCCGATGCATTCGGGGAAGGAGATCATATCCTGGAAATCATACATACCATATGAGTACTCAAAGATTTGATTTAATTTTTAAGCTCTCTGCCATTTCATTGGTAATGTCTGGGGTGGGATTAGCAAATGACACAAGCAGGGCCATAAGATACATTGTTATATTTTAAAGGTATTTATTTGCTTAACTGGGGTTCAAGATGTAAATATGCTCTTTTTAAAATATCCCTACTACTTGACAGATAAATTGTTTACACCCGGCATTAACATGCTTTTTTAAAAATTATTATTAGATCATGACTGGATTTGCACTTTACTATGTTAAAGTTCGTAAGTTGTTTGGAATGTAAATCAACAACAGAGGTTAAACAACTAAGAAGTGCGTAGCTAAATCTGCATCTTATTCAAATGCATCGTTTGTTCTTAACAGCATTGTTTGAAGCTAGTGCTGTAGGTCATAAGCTATAATCCAACGTGTGATCACATAATATTTTTATTCTCAATAATCTAATAGCAATCCATACATGAGCAGTTGTATTGAAATTCAGCTAATCCCAGTTTGTTCTTGATTCTAAATTCCTTCGTCTAATGTAATTAACGGTAAAAATACATTTATGCAATATAATACAATATTAAAATACATAATTCGGAATAACATATGTATTTTTTATATTTAAATAAAAGTTGGACACTATTTGAAATCAGTGAGGAACAATAAACAAATACTGATACGAAAACATAGGAAATTACATTTATTTACGTTATTATGATTATTTTTATTTTACATGCACGACACGGACCGATAGTAATTTATTTACATAATGATTTCACTGTTAAAATGTATACAAAAGTGTAAATATCAACATAATTTAAGTCTGACAGGAAAAGGAAAAGCTTATTGATACAATTCAATCTGTTATTTTATTCCAATCATTACTCCTGGCCGGAACTTCCATAAATATTTAGTTTCTACATAGTTACCTTTTAAGTAAGTTTAATGTTGCAGCGCAAACCATGTAGCTGTGCGTAGGCTGTAACTTAGTGCCCCTTTATGTTAAAAAATATAAGTTGTAATTTGCACACAACTCGTGTAGCAGGTACATGAACAATAGAGTGCATTTGGTGGTCTGTAAGTTTTAGATTTTTCATGCTCATCAGATCCCTGTTAAATCACTCTAAACATGCATTTCAATTTTTAATAAAATGCTAAATATATATATAAATTGTATATACTATCTGGATGCAAAAGGGGGCTGTTTCTTTTCTTGCTTTGTGCCTCTTAGACTTGTCTTTTGTGCTAAACCTATCAGAAGTTTCCAAAACAGCTGACAGCATCTTTCAGTGCAAGCAGAAACCGAATGCGTCAGTAATAAACTTAACAAATGAGCAAGCGGTAATCCTACCATAATGAGCAGCCACTTACCTGCCTGTCAGCAAATCAATTACGTCACCTAATTAAGAGCCAAGCTGAAAAGATTTATAACATGTTCTTTTAACACTTTTCACATCATTCCAATGCCAGTGGACCAGGAGCGGACGCCGTCTCCTCTGCATGACCCCGAGTGTGTGTTTGTGTGTGTGTGTGTATTGTCAACGTGTTCCAGATTGTCCTGACATATGCTCTGTGTGTTTATTATGAGACGGATGCGTGTGTGTGTGTGGATTTTGATGCCATGTGTTGCAGGTGTGTGTGTGTAAGGTGTATGGTATGATTGTGTATATTTGGAATATGAGGTCAGGTTTTCAGACCTAGCTGATGGCGAGAGCAGATGTGGTTTGTGTTGGATTCAGAATTTTCTGGATGTCGTTTTTTTTTCTCTTCCTCACCTTTTTTGCTTCCCTCTTCACCTGTCAGGTTATAACCTTATTCCTTCTTTTTTTCACCTTGGTTTTTTCCCTCTCCTCTCCATCATTTTGCTGCTTTGGAGAGGAGGAACTGTACTGTTTATGAAAGCCTTTAATGTGCTGTGTAATTACTCTTGGCTACGGCTTCCTTCATTAGTCATGTCAATAAAGCACCTTATAATCACCAGGGAGAATGAGGCCAGAAACAAAGTCACAGACATGACGCTTAACCAGTGCGTTGCAGGCGTGAGGTGCTTCGCATGCTACAAACCTTTGTACTCAAGTCATGGGTTGTTATGTAACACACCAACTAACTCATACAAATGATTACTCTTCAGTCTAAAGTGATTGTGAATGAAAAGTGAATGATTATGAAGAGGAAGTCCTTGTAAGATATATATATATATATATATATATATATATATATATATATATGTATATACACTGCTCAAAAAATGAAAGGAACACTTTTAAAACACTTAAGAACTCTTTGGGGAAAAAATACTGAACTGGATATCTGTATTGATACGTACTGGATAATGCATTAGGAAGGGATGCCACATTGTTTGATGGAAATGAAAATTATCAGCGTGCAGAGGGCTGAATTCAAAGACGCAGCAAGCTAGTCCATTTTGCTGAAATTTCATTGCAGCAACAAAAAATGGTACTTTGCAGTTTGTATGGCTCCCACATGCTTATATGCATGCCTGTCAATGCTTCTAATGAGACGACAGATGGTGTCCTGGGGTATTGTCAAAATGTCGAAGCAAAAGGCACTGGGAATTTTAGCATCTTTATTAAATTATATATTGGGTAATAAAATTGCCATTATTGCCTGTATGTTGGGGTGTGATTTTTCAATGCAAACAGTCACAACAGTTTTATTTATATTGCACTATTTACACGTTTATGAGCACAGGACCCAACCCCTGCCCCTAAACCTACCAGCTGTCAATAAAACACAAGATATAACAGCCAGATACTCATAATTGATCAAAAAAGTATTATTATTTCAAGTCATCCTAGGCAAACCAATTGATTTGTGAGAGGAACAGGTGCGATTGCTGTCTCTTTTCGCTGTAAAGCTTGTCTGTGTGCAAAATCAAAAGAAACCTTGTGTCTGCCTTGTATGTGAAATGCTATTGGCTCTTGTGTGGCTGATTGTGTCATGCTATGGGAGTATCTTTTTGAATGAGATGTAAGCATGATAACAGATAGGGTTCATTTTCAGCTATGAAAACCTTATGTTTTACTCTCTTCTTTGCATAAAGATATTGTTTTTCTTCAGCGGTCTTGGAATGCAAAATAACATGTTTATAATACTTTTATACAGCTTTTTTATGGTCAGCTTTTGCATTAAATACCAGTGACTACACTTACACATTTTTTATATTGTTCAGAAGTTGTGTAAGTTAGGTTTAGGGTAGGGGTGGGGTTAGGTGCTTCAGTAAAGGTATAAATTTATATGAAATTATTTCTGATTTTATAAATGTATGTAAATTATTAAATTAAGACAAACACTGAAAACAACGGAGGACTCGCACATGGGAAAGTGAAACTAAAAGCATACCCCTGTGCATTGAAAAAAGGCACTCAAGGGACACCTTGAGCATCAAAAAGCTAAACCAAGGGTCCTGACCAAGTGTTGATATGTGAGGAGTTGGAAGTGAGAACATGTTAAATGTCCCTATTTAAACCAAGTAAATGTGTGTGCATGTGCACGACACGTGTGCCATTCACTGGCTCTTCCACAATCACCTTCCACTCCTCAGATTATAGGGGTTTTACCATGGATCTCTTTCAGTCTGTCTTTCTGCTTGCTGACGGCCGGGCGCAATTCTCTACCGTCAACACAGCTGGGATCTAAAGTACCGCATGATGCTTGTCAAGGCTCTAAAATTGGATCAACCAGAATTCTCAGGGTGTTGTTTTAAACATGTTCCTGATCCCACTCGTAACCCTGGGTTTTAGACGTGTCTCCACGCTCCACCCCATGACCTTTGAATCTTTACCCCTGCCCCCAGAGATCCGAAAGCTCTCGTTTGTCCAACAAATACTACAACAAATTAAGCAGCATTAGAATAGCCGGGCGTGAAGCCTGATGTCTGTCTGCATTTCATTAGTGCGGCTCTGTAACGCGTTCCATCTGGAGTGGCTGCCGCAAGCTCCCTCTTGCCCTGTGCGGTGTGGCCTGGCCCGGGTCATGATGCCCCCAGACCCCCCAGCAGCACACAGCCCTTTGTCAACTCCAATTTTAATTTGAACTCAGTACCAGGTATACATATATAATAAAATAAAGGCATCACTGTCATTATTGGTATCCATGATACAGCATATATAAAGCATTTATGTTGTTTTTTTATAGGAAAATGATTATAAATTCTAATATTAGTATTAATTACTGAAAATTGTTATTAATTTTTTTTTTTTTTTTTGCAGATATGCCCAGGTTTGGAACAACGGTAGGGTAAGTATATGACACTATTTTATTTGACTCTATCAAGTCATAAAAATATTATAATACGGAGATTGATCCTCTTGATACAATGATCAAGATCAATGTCACCAAAATTATTCGGGCACATTTATCCATCTGTTTCTCTCTCTCCCTCCCTCTATCTCTCTCTCTCCACTCCCTCAGAAAGTAAAAAGAAATGGTGAGAAAAAACAAGTGCGAATCCGATGACACCTCCTCCATCACTCTCTCCTCTTTAGTGTCACTGATGGGGTTTTTCCACATACACACACTTTCCCGCAAAGTTTGTCAGATTGTGTTTAGAGTAAGTTGGGAATATAAGATGTGACAGCGATATGGAAGGCGAAAGTCATCTGGAATGTGGCAGAATTTTAGAAAGTGACAAAAAAGGAATGGTGAGAGAGTTCTGGAATACCATCAGAACCCTATAGAACTAACAGACATAAGGAATATGACAGAATTCTGGAAGAATATGCGGGAATGAGACACAGAAAGAGAAATAGAAAATGAAACGCAGACAGAGAACTTTTTAAACACTTTAGGGAATAATCTGAGTGTTGAGAAATGAGGTGTTGAAAACTTATTATGAGTGGTAGGGGTTGTATGGGGGGGTTTACAGGAGGTGCATGGGTTGATATATATATATATATATATATATATATATATATATATACACACACACACACACATGGGTATGTGTATATACAACGCCTCTGATCAGAT
>JAUCMU010000026.1:5246729-5276486 GCA_032275025.1 Enteromius treurensis | reverse complement strand
CCCCCCCCCCCCCCCCCCCCCCTTCAAAACAGACACACACACACATTTTCTCCCCCACCCATTGCGCCTAGAACTGCATTAAGACACATGTGGAAACAATTCAACCAATGCCCTGAGCAGACTGGCTCTTACACACACACACACACACATACACATCACATATCAATCACACACACATACACACTCATCACATATACATAACAGACGTGCGCAGTCACTGCACATGTGCCACACGCATACACATAAACATACATCTGACACACGTAAGTCTCCACCCTTCACTGCAAATGCATACATAAACATATGAATACAAGAAAAACACACACACACACAGTTTTATCACGCTGTTTTGAACACATACAACTGAACTGCCTTATAAATCCATATACACCCTTTACCAAGCAAGGAAAACATCTCTTTCTTTAACAATGGCCACAGGTAGTGTGTGTATTTGTGTATGTGTGAGTTTGTGTGTGAATGTTCAGAGGCTTGAGTCATCTCTCAGTAGACTTCTGTAAGTGAGCACCTCGGTGTCCCACAGGGCTCTGTTTTAGGCCCCTTGTTTTTGTTTTTGCACCTGGTTACAGGGAACTCAAAGTGAATTAACAATCTGCTGATGTGGCTGGGCCCTAATTTATGGGTAAGCTAATGTCTTTTGTAATGTTTCTGAGCAGCTGGCCCAGAAAATGTCTGAACCTTCAGGAGTCTCCACAATCATCCAGAATTAATCCAGAACAGCCGTGCTGCAGAACACACCTAGAACCTGAAAGAGGGAGAACCACCAGACTGCGGACAATAATGGAGGGAGACGATCTATCATCTGAACCAGTGGGTATGCAATTTCTAGCTACATTTAAGTGAATGCTGTGCTCTGAAATGTCCTGTTCTGCAGTTTGTAGTACACTTTGCGATTGCAGCATCAGACATTGTGTTGCTGGCATTAACATTGATTTCTCTTTCAGGTCAGTTAGCACGCTAAAGTTATTTAAACTGTTCTTATAATTACTTGACTAGTAAAGCATTTAATACCACAGAGACATTTGAAAGAGTCTCTACTACTGATGTGCAGTGTTTTTGAGTGTCTTATACAGTAAATCTGATAAAATTGTGAAATATTTTTACTATTTAAAAATAAATGATTTATATAATGGAATGCAGTGCTGAATTTTCAGCAGGCACTAATTCAGTCTTCAGTGTCACATGTTTCTTTCAGAAATCATTTATTATTATTAATTTTGCAATCATTTGTACTGCCTAGTATTTTTGAGTGAACTGTGATACTTTTGTATTTCACAGGATCCTTTGAATAATAGAAAAAAAAGCATTTATTTTAAACAGAAATATTTTGTAGCAATGTAAATGTTTTACTGAAACCTTTGATCAATTTAACACATCCTTGCTGAATAACAGTATTATTATTATTTTTGTTTTTAAAAGAAACATCTTACTGTACAATTGCGATGCACTGCATTTGCGACTGTGTCTGCATACTTAAGGTATGTTATTCGTCTTGCAGAGAGACTGCATTAGGGAAGGGCTGTTTTGATATAGCCAAAAGTGCAGAAACAAGCCAATTTCTGTAATTTAATATTTCAGTTCTTCAACATCTGGAGCTGCGTGTAAAAATGGAAAATGGAGGGATGACAGGGGCATGTGACGAGAGAAAGACGAAAATACCCACTCCTCTCTTTAGAACAGATGCTCTAATCTCTGGTCTAAAACACACACACACACAGAGTCCCTCAAATCATGGCAATGCATTAAGCAAACAAACACACTGACAAAGACACACATTTGACGTGTTCATTAGCAGCTGGGTTCTTTTAGTCTTGTTGTAGCCGTACTGCATGCAAACACGTGTGGTGATGTGGGGCAAACACACACACACACACACACACTTGGCAGTCATGTGTAGGTGATCTGGGTGTCATTACTGTTTGGCATCTCATCCGCACCGATGATGACATTCAGATGCATGCTGTGAGCTTGTGTGCTTGCACTTGTGTTACTGCGCTTGTGTGTGCTTGTGGTGTGTGTGCTAGTTTAAATTGACCAAATGTTCTCCCTAACTGCTGGATCAAGCAGGATTTGCTCCTCTATCACTGGATGGGTTGTCAAAGCCTCACTGCAAATAATGATTTTTGTCTAGGTACATTTAGAAGGAAAAAGACTTGAAAGAATTCATCAAAAATGTAAATGTACCTTCTTTATTTCCAAATAAAGTTAAGTTCCAAAGCTGTATGAATTTCTTTGTTCCGCTGAACAGATATTTTGAAGAAATATTGTAACCAGGCTGTTTTGGATCACCATCGACTTCCATAGTAGTTTTTTTCCTACTTTGGAAGTCGATGGTGACCAAAACAGTCTGGTTACCAATTTTTTTTCCGAATATCTTCCTTTGTGTTCGGCAAAGCAAAGGAATTCATACCGGTTTGGAACTACTTGAGGGTGAGTAAATGATGACAGAATTAGAATTTTTGAGCAAACTATTCTTTGAAGCCATTTTGCTTCTCAGGTAAATTTGCATCTTGATTTAGGATTGTTTAGATATTTGTACTGGAGAACGACAATACTTTTTTACAATGCAATACGTATAATTATTAAATGCTTATAATTTACCCCCAGTATACAACCACCTGTGCTGTTGTTCACAAAAAGACTCATGTATGCGTGTGAAGTTCTAAGCGTTTTGATTCACTGTCTTCTGTCACCAACTAAGAGCAGCTGTGTTTGAACAAGTTACACAAAAAGACACATACGTTTACAGTGTGTGCATGTGTGCATGCATTGTATCAACCTCTCGTCACTTTTGCGTCGATGCATGTGTGTGTGTCCGTATCTTCGATTCCCACTAGATTCTCCATTATCATGCCTAGAGCTGGAGAGAAATCAACCCTTTTGTTTGTAATTATAGTGACTTTGAAAAGAAAGGATAAAAAAGAGCGAATGAAGAGAGGGAAAAAAAGTACTTCAGCACGTCTGTGACATATTAGTCATTTTTTACCGTAATTGTATTTCGACCCCTCTTCGCCTTTGTTCGCACACATACACACACATATGCACTCTGACAGGCGTGGAGGGAATGTTCTCATGTAGATGAGGTCTTACGGAGTGTCGCAGTGCGTCCAGTATGCGATGTGACTACTTATTGATGAGTGTTTGTATTGGAGGAGTTCTGCTCGAGTTTCTTGGAAGGCCTGAATCTTGAGCTGCATCCTTCCCGGGGTGAGAGCGGACTCGTGGGTACTGTGTCTCAAGAAATCGTTTATTTAGGCTTGGAGTTTCGCTCAAATCACCCTTTGAGGTGGATGGAGGGGTCAGAGGTCAAGCTAAGGGTTTGGGGTCACTCTTAAGGTTAAGAGAGCAAATGAGTTAAGTGACATTAAAGGGGTAGTTCGACCAAAAATGCAAATTGTGTCATTATTTAAGCACCCTTTTGTTGTTTGGAACCCAAGCGGCTCTTTTACATACAACACAAATGCATTGAAGCTAGGGTTGTTGAGCTTCAAATAGGATAAAAAGCACCATAAATAAACTGTTGCTTAGTTGTTGCTTTTTTGCAATACTTTTATTCAAAAATGAAACATTAAATGAATGAAAAGTGACACTAAAGATATTTAGAATGTTAATAAATAGTGTATTTTAAAACGTTTTAATAATCAAAGTAAACTTTTTCTTAGTTTCGACAAACATGTAGCAGCACAACTGTTTTCAGTTCTCATAACAATAAGAAATGTTTCTTGAGTATCAAATCTGAGTATCAGAATAAATTCTGAAGGATCAAACACTGAAGTCTGGAGTAATGATTTGCACAGAAATTACATTTTACAATGTATTAAAATAGTAAACAGTCAAGTTGTAATTATATTTATCAATATTATTGTATATTTTATACATCGATGCAGCCTTCAAAAGCATTACTAACCACAGACTTCATTTTCATTTTGGGGTGGACTATCCATTTAAGAAAAGATTAAGGCTTGACTTTGGTAAATAGCTTTGAAATAAGCTTTATATCCTCTGAACTAGTGCAGATGTGTAACAGTGAGCCATAGGGGGCACTTAATTAAGTTTTAAAAGAGAGAAAAACTCTTCCTCTCGTCTGCTTGCAGAGGAAAAATGTACTTGCACTTATTTAATTTTAACCTTGTACATTACAAAACTGGCAAAAGAAGTTGAGCTTTGCAATGAAAACACGTTTTCAAGACTTTTTTTGGTGTTGGGCGGTTTTTCTGACTTTTGCACAGATAGTCACTACTTTAATTTTCAAATAATTTAATTGCATGGACTATGTACAGTTTGTGTAGCCAAAACAACTGAAGATGACAAAAGGAGACAATAATCATTAAGTGTACACACTTGAACAGAAATCCAAACAGTACTATTTTCATGGTTTATTAATGGCTAAAATCAAGGCAGATGCTTTAGTTTATTGAAAGGAAAAACAAACAGATTGAATGATACGGCCTGCTGGACACTGGAAAGTCATTCGGTGGTAATTTGTCTGTGTGTGGGTCACTCGCTGGCCCTGCATGTGCGTTAGATAAACACACACTTCGCTGGAAGCTGCACTCTTTGTTCAACATTTTGTTAACATCCCTGATGTTGTCAAATTGATTGTCAGATTACGACGTTTTGCACAGTTTTTGAAGGTTTCTCTCGCTCAGGCACTCAAAACAGTTTCAAAGTGTTCAACCCTGCCAGAGAATGTGACATCATCACATTTTTGAGGCCAAACACACACTTCATATAAATGTAAGAATTAAAATGTAATCCAGACAATAACACACACGCATGCATATTTATGTGCATGCCGTCTAGCACACAATAGAGAGGGAGAGAGCATTGCATCCTCTGCTGACTTCTGCTATTGCCCAAGAGGGATTGTTTGTGTGGTTTCCAATGGCAACCAGAAGGGAGTGATGGGTAGGGCATGTACTGGTGATACAGAGCTCTAATGTTATTTGGCTCTGTGTGTGTGCGCTGCTCTTTGAAGATTAAACGCTAGTGACATGCACGCATGAACTACTGGACTGGAAGTGGAGAATGAACCCTGGTCTCTGCCCTCTCTCTCTTTCTCCTGCTCCCCCTTTGTTTCTTTCCTCTCTGATGGTTTTACCAGAGTTGTGACTCATTGGGCATTTAGCCATAACATGCGATTTTGAGAGAGAGGGAAGAGGAAAGGTGAAAAAGAGAAGAGTTGGGGAAAAATCAGTTGTGAATGCAGCTATGAGCTCTGAGTAGAAAGTTAGGTTTTTACTTTTTCTGAGGAGTATGTGAGGGATGTTGTCTGTATACAACTCATGTTGGGGGTTGTGGAGCTAAGGTAGTTGCTAGATGGTATTTTATGGTCTCAAGATACAATTACTTGAAATACAAAATGGCAAAATGTCTTGTTTTTTAAAATGGACCAAAAGGACATATATTTCTACAAATAGAATATTCAGAAGAATAAACTTAATTCAGAGGGAATATTTCTTTTATGACCTCATTGACAGATATTTGTTCTTTCAAATAATAATAACATGCACACATACATGTATAACGAAAAACAAGACATGTATGTATCCACTTAGAAAAGAAATCTGGAAATTGCATATTACATGGTGATATTTTTATATGTCCAAAACTCACTGTAATGATTGGGTTGTTTGAGCATAAAACCACTTCATTTTAATAAATTGTTTAGAAGACAAGACTTAATATCTAAAAATAAATCCATATTTTAGAGTACACTTTGAATAGAAAGTTCATTCTCTGTTTTCTGAACGTGCAAAATAATGCATTTATTAAATGCATGAACTCACTGCGGTGATTTTGGGTTGTTCCAGGGCGCTGCTAGGGTGTTCATTAGTTGATAGGTTGCTTACCACATCTTTTCTTATTGTCTCATATGAATATCTAGAATGTTGTGTCTGATCACTTAAGACACTTGATTTGAAGAATCATTCACGACTGGAGCACAAACAATGCAGGACGACTCACAATTTAACTTTAACTCTCCACGTTAGAGGTTTGTCTAAAGCAAACAGCACTTATAATTTACTCTCTGTCTCATAGTTGGCCTGTGGCGGTTAATTAGTTTCAGAGAGAACATGATCACACGTTGAGTTTACTCAGCAGAAAATGAGCAGGACTTGTCTTCCCCTGGGTCAGTTTGTTTTTCTTTTTTTTTTTGCGTAATTGTTGTCACTTCCTCCAGTAGAAACCATCTGTCATCTCTCTCTTTCCTAGGCCGATCCTAGACCAACTGCGTCATTTAGACTTAATTTCCGACAGGTCTATATGGAAACATTCACCAGTTACATCTAAACCAGCATCCATCAGCAACTTAAATCATGATTATTGGGTTTCTAGGCCGCTCACATTTAAACAAATGTTCCAGATGCCCACATTTACATAGATCAATGAGGACATATTGTAGACTTCCTTTGTTTTTAAATAAAGCTAATTGTAATGACTACAGACCAAGTACTAATCCTAAAAGAAAACATTTACATATACAGAAAGAAAGAGGGAGTAAGAAAAAAGAAACATTTATTTCATTAATGAATCGTTTTTCCAATCGAGTCCAATTTTTCCAAATGTTCCTGAATGTCTGCTCAAGGGAGATTTTGTCAGATTTAGCTCAATTCTGGCGACTAATTTCCCCCTCAAGTA
Organism: Enteromius treurensis; assembly: GCA_032275025.1. Taxonomy (NCBI): domain Eukaryota; kingdom Metazoa; phylum Chordata; class Actinopteri; order Cypriniformes; family Cyprinidae; genus Enteromius; species Enteromius treurensis. The sequence goes on along the minus strand of JAUCMU010000026.1, from coordinate 5,269,826 downwards.
TAGCTAAGTAAAAACACACATTTTGACCTCGTCCTCATTAAACTCCAGCACTTTCATTCCACATTCTTTATTAATCACCAGCTTTTACTCTCATTAAATCTCCGTGTGCGAGTCTACAGGTCTGTTCTGTGTGTTATCACCCAAACACACCAGGGAATACACACACACAGGCAGGTCAGATAACTTTCCCATCTCTCCTCGTCTCCCTTTCTCCGATCATCAGCTCTTGTGCTCATTTCTCAGTGGCGAATGTGCCGTGCTGGTGAGGATGATGAAGATGAAGAGGCTGATGATACAAATCAACTTCAAGTGAACAGATCACTAGAGAGTGCTGCCTCCTTCAGGGAAGCAGCAGTACCACAGGAGCCTGTCAACAGGTATCTTCAGAATGACATACTATTCATATGCGTTATGCATTATGCTGTATTTTCTGTATGCGTGAATTGCTCAAATAACAAGGTACAACAGGCCAAAAATGCAACCTCTGAGGTCACTACATAGACGAAAAACGGAGGAGAGTTTCATTTTCAGCGTTTTTAACTACTAACAGTCCGACTTACAGAGTTTATCTGCAGCTTTACACAAATTTAACATTGCATGTGCCACCGTTAGATGAAAATCCTATGCTGGCAAGGATTTCTAAATGGCCTAAAATGTCTGGGTTTTGACTTTGTTTTGCTATTGACATGCTCTCAGTCATCGCAGCACTTCAAATATTCTTCACCACGCATAAAAACAACGCAAAGACATTTAGAAATCCTGGCCAGGATATGTGTGGGGAAAAGGAGGCATATGGCCACCCTAATGTATCACACCACTGTTTATTATTGAATACTGCATGCTGTTTCAAAAAAAACATCATTTCAAAAAGTCCAATGCAGTATACACAGTGTACTCTTCTGAACATCGCCAGCATTTCATTTCAGCGCACTATTTGTGCTGTACAAGCCTCACTGATGGTTCGTTCCATTCGTAGGAAATCTGGGAATGTTACATTGGACCTCGTGAACTTTGACTAGTATTCAGTGACACCGTTGGACGGGCCTGTGATCTGGTTATGTAACCAGATCTGTGATTGGTTAAATACGACCCTGAGGGAAATTACGGGTCTGTCATTGATATGAGTGGCCCCACCCACCTGTTAAGAATTTACTTTGCTCAATACGTGTGTGTGTCTGTCAGTCTGTTCCAACATGTCTGTGCCGTTTTTGCGGGAATTTTATAATCTTGTCCTGGAATACACGCTCGTGTCTGACACCCTTTTTCTCCTTCTTCTTTTTCTCGTTCCCCTCTTTGACAGCACTAATATGTTCAGTAGATCACGTTACACTTTCTCCCTATCCATCTCCTCATGCCAAACTTCTCTTTCTGCAACCTTTCTTTTTCTTTCTCTGCCCCTTTTTTTTTTCCCAGTGGGACTCTTTCTATCCCTCTCTTTTTCTGTCTCTTATGTATACATATTCTCACAGACATACTTGCGTTTTCTCACGAACACACATGCGCTCCTCTCCAGGCCTCGCAGGTTGCTGCCATTTTCCATTTTTGAGTGCTCAGTAGTAATAATAATATTAACGTGTGTGTAAGAGGTGTCGGGGCTGCCAGTCTCATATAAATATGAGCCATTTTCACTGGCAACCCGAGACCCGAGACCCGCCTTACAGCAGTTTACACAGCTGAATAACATGTGTAAGAAACTCTTCTTTCTCTCTGTCTTTATTCTTCCATCTTACCCTCTCCCAGACAGAAACACCTCTCGTCTCACCACACCCAGCATTTCCATTTCCACTCTTTTCTTTGTCTGCATGTCATGAATTCATTTGCTCTTTCTCTCTCTTTCTCTGTCTAAACCTCTGTCATGCTGTCAAAATCTTACTCATATAAAGAAACTTTCCCCCATTTTCCTCCCCATCCAGTCTGGATGGTTTGGTTCCAAATCTCTGAGCTCTACCTACATAGGTGCACTGCATTTTTGTCTTGTTTCCCAGTGCAGACATCTAAACATGGTAAAATAAACATGCATTTACTTAAAAATACTTCAAATGGGAAGAAAATCAAAATAAATCTGACCTCACTGAATTTTTTTTAAAAGTTTGTTTGTTTAGCATAAACTTGCTTAATTTCTGAGAACAAGATTAAAAAGTTTCCTTCAGAAGTAAACGTATTTTACTTTAAAGCATGTTTAGATGTTTGTAATGGAAAACCAGACAAAATGCTAAAGAAAGTCACAGTTTGTGGTGTAAATGTGCTACCTAATTTTGGTCTATTTCTAATTTGTAACGAATTGCAAAAATGAAAAAGAAAATGAGTGTCAGTGCTGAAAAATAAACACAAATAGTTCAGTCTAACTAAATTTGTATGTATTATGTATATTTATACAGAGGTATACCTGTGTAGCAGTAGGCAGCAAGACAACTCAGTAGGTTTTGGAACAGAGTCTTTCTCTTTCCATCTTTGCAATATTTTATAGTCTGTCTCTCTTTCTGTCTCTCCCCATTTCTCGTTCACATCTGGTGCAGTAATTACAGGTTATCACCCCACAGGGGGTGTTCACACACACACACACACACACACACACACACAGGCCACTTTCTGGTTCATGTACCCGTAGGAAAGAAAAATCACAAATGAGATCTCTTTAATATCTCAGAAGTTTCTTTTAAGCAGAAAAGGCAGAGACACACACACACACACACACACACACACACACACACACACACACATATAAATATATATATATACATACACAAGTTTCTGTAGCCATAGTAGAGCATAATGTTTGCAACACCAGTGTCACGTTTGGCTCCATGAGAATGCAAATGTATATATGTATATCTTAAATATTGTGCATATTACTGTGGACAAGAGCATGTTTTAATGTTTTTTTAGAGAGCTGGGGTCTATGTGGAATCTTTCTCGTTCTCAAAGACCCGCTTAATAACTGAGAGCGTCAAACACATCTGCTGTCTGAAGAATTATTTCATATAGGTGTGTGGGAAAACAACAGCTACCGGGAAATTGAGTATTTACAGGTTCTGCAGATATTCTATGGTCTTTGCTGCCCTCTTTTGGATAGTGATATATAGGCCTGTTATTAGCAAGTCATAAATAAATATTCCTGTTAAGCTTTATAAATACAGTATTAGGTGGTGATACTGTATTATAAAGTGGCCCCAGGAAGTATTCTTACATTTAAAACAGACTTTAAAATGCATGAATGACTCCGCATATGATAGCAAAATATAAAGTGTTAAATGCTTCTCTCTTATGTTATAGTCTTTAGTGACAAGACTGTTACAATGTTTACGTTGATACATTTACATTTTACAAATATCTGTTCAAATCTACTAATCAAAAGTGAAATTTGTTGACTTTCAACACAAAGAATGATTATAAAGCTGTCAAGCCACATATATCCGTTAGATGGCGCGCTAAGACCGTGTAAATCACCGTCTTAGCGCTCAACTTATTAAAACATAATATTTTTTTTTTTAAACCTAGTTAGGTTTTATAATGTAGGATAATCTGAGTTATTATTTTTAGGCTATTGTAATAGAGTCGTTGTCTTCAGTTTCGTAGTTTCATTTTCTGTTAATGCATGGGACTTCCGTGTTTTCAGGGATTTAGTGAAAGCACCTGTTGAATGCTGTGTTTCTCGCGTTGGTTTAGCTCAGTGGTTACTTCTGGCAAAAACTAGCTCATGACTGACGGTCACCGACGGTCAGAGATCGAACCACGGGCTCTGTCCAGCGTTTTGTGGTTAAAATCAACTATCGGTCAGCCTGAAAGCAGAGTAGCCTATTCTTTTCTAAATTAAAGGAACAGTTCACCCAAAAATGTCAATTTTGTCATAATTTACTCATTCTCGAGTAGCTCCAAATCTGTATGAATGTATTTGTTTTGCCAAACACAAAAGAAGATATTTCGAAGAAAGTCTGTAACCTGCCTGTTTTTCCCTACTATGGAAATCAATGGTGACCCAAAACAACCTTGCAATTTTGTATCTAAAATCTATATTTAAAATTCTATTTGAACTAGAACCAGTTATTCATATGTCAAGTGATGTCAGTGTCATTTATTTGAATCTGTTGCCTTTTTTTCAACACTTAATGCTATTTCTTGAGTTGTTTTTGGTTTTCTGAAGTGTTTGCTTTTAATGTAGCTAGTAGTGTTGGGAAATTCAGAGGCCATGCATTAAATGTGAAGGGTATTAAATTACAATTTGAACCATTATAAGTTATTTATGACAATTTGCTGTGTTTACCAATTAGGTTTATTACTTATTTAAGCTTTTAATGATCTAAGTGGGCTATTTAATACGAAGTTGTTCCTTTTTAAATTAATAACATAGCAAACTGTTTATTTCTCCCCACAGAACTTAGGCTAGTGTGATATAAAGTCAGGCGTTCAGACGTTTCGCTTCAGCGTTGAAATAACTCCGTAGTTACATTCCTATAGACCAAATAAAAACCTATCATCTCATCTAAGCGCAGGCCCCGTCCGACGTTTTAATATGTGATGTCACGAGAGCTTGCTCTTTTGTCAGTCATTGACTTGTAATCACTTTGCAATAAGGGCTGGTTATGAAACAAATCTCAGCTTTTTTTCTTTTTCTTTTTTTTTTTTTACATATATTGACATAAAATCAAGATGTAAGACAGGTCATATTTTAATTGCCATAATGCAAATTCAATGTTTCAATAGAAGGTTCCCCTCTTGTTGTTGTAACACCTCGAAATGAACAGCAGGTGGGGCTTAAAGATCACGTTTGTAACTCCAAACAAGTAAACTGTCGTGTTTTATATGTTCAAAACAAAAATTTCAGATGTATTTGTTATAGATTGGTTTGATATTTTTTCCTTTTACAAACTTGCTCTTTCATGTTTGTCACTCAAGAGTTTAGAATTAACTGTTAAACTACTTGCTATTTCAAGTCGGTTTTCAGTTGAAATGCTTGCGTTGGTTTAGCTCAGTGGTTACTTCCGATTGACCAGAAAATCACCATCTCATGGCCGCCGGGAAACCGGCGACCGGAGATCGAACCACGGGCGCTGTCCAACGTTTTTTTTTTATGTGATGCCATGAGAGCTTGCTTCTTTGTCAGTCGTTGATTTGTAATCACTTTGCAGTAAGGGCTCTGCAAGGAACTTAAATCTTAGAATGTTCACGTCTTGCACTCCTAAAATGTTACTTTTTAACATAGCCTGATATTGACGTAAAATCAAGATGTAAGACAGGTCTTATTTTAACCGCCATAATATGATTCTATTTGAAAAGAGCAACACAATTTCGCTCTAATTATAATAAAAGTTCTCTTCTTGTTGTTGTAAACACCTCGAGATGAACAGCAGATGGGGCTCAAAGATCACGTTTGTGACTAAACAATATGTCTTGTTTAAAATGCTCAAAATAAAAATCAAAAAACTTTAAAATAAAATTGACATAGACTGGCATGATATTTTATGTTTTCTTTTACACTTTCACTGTTTCTTCTTTATTGCTAATGAATTTATAACAAGCTGTTAAACTACTTGCTATTTCAAGTCGGTTTTCAGTCGCAGTGGTTATTTCTGATTGTTACTAAATCTCTTCCTCATCCTATGTTAGGCAATGATTTGCTATCGTTTTGGTTGGCTATAAGGGTCTGTATGAAGCTTAAAACTCAATATGTCTCCACTTCTTGCAGTTTTTGGAAACGTATGTCTTTTTAGTTTTTATCATATAAAATCTGCGTGAAATGAAAATGTAAGACATAGGCTATATGAATATAATAATATTGCCCTTTTGACATACTATTCATTTATTTTAGGCTATTCGATTTAACTTGCGCTCCTCTTAGTTGTAACACCCCGAGACGAGCAGCAGATGGAGCCCAAAGATCATTTTTGAAAGTCCTAACAGAACAAAGAATCATGATCAGCCTGTTTAATAATACTTTTTTATTTTCCTATATTTTCCTAATGTATTTTTGAAATATTTTACTGACAGCCTATTTACATAGCTTCATGTATCAGGTATATATTTATATAGACAGTTATTATTTAAAGTGGACTGAAGTAAGTTAAATATTACTACAACATTGTGTATTCTAGACTTTACATCCTGGCGTCATTTGTTAATGTGATTTCGTTCATTTTAGTCCCTGCGTTTTTATTCTTTATAGATGTAAGACGTAAAAAGGCCATCTCTTTCTCTCTCATCATTTATTTTCGTCTGTCTCTCTTTTCTTGCTAAAGTATTCAGCAGAGACAGACAGGGGTTTTGCAAGGTTACCGTGAGTGAGTTTAAATGGAGCTTGTGGTGAAAGTAATGGCACTCTCGCGCCCCGTGGACAATAAGCCGGCGGATGAAACGGGGCTTAAGGGCTCGTGTAATGCATGTTAATGTGACGGGCACCGTGAAATGCGCCGGGGATTATTTATCCAAAAACATTTGTATTCTTCTGTTGAAGAACGGCTGATCCCGGATAGCCGAGCACTAATCCGTCTCTCCGTTAATTAAAAAGAAGTCGAGAGCGGAGGAACTCCTGTTTTTTCAAATGTAATCATTTCTGCTCGAGCTTTACCATCTGCTGGAGGTTAAGTCTGACAGCAGATTGTATTCTGTGGTTATTTAAACCTGGGTGGAGGATTTCACCTCCCTGTAGAGATAAGATGGGTCAGAGGAGGCGGAGATGTCGGAATATCCTTTCTGGAAAAAAGATGTCCAGAAAACCAGAATTGGTTTGCTGGTCTCGTTTAGTTAATAATGGTTAATAATGGCCTAGCCAAGGTGGTGTTCACTGGTCTGGTCTAGTCTAATCTGACTGATTAAGTACACGGTAAAAATGCTTTTCTAGCCTTGATTTATCTTTCTTTATTTTCTTCCAACATGGTTCTTCCCTTATCCCTCAAGAGGTGCCCAAACTGCAAACTTCAAGAATGTATGTGTTTGTGCGTGTTTCTTTCTCTCTCTCTGTGTATGTGTGCCTGTGTGTTTGTAGGCCTACTATGAGTGAAAGACTGTGAGAGAGACAGAGAGAGTGGTGCGCGTTCTTAATTAGAACATTCCTCTGAGGATGCTCGTGGGGAGCGCGCATCATCGACTAGTGAGGATTATCCATGAAATTAAGATTAGATTTGGGCGAACATGTGTCACTCTTTCTGAAGACGAGATTTGTCCCATCAAAACAATAACTTCCACAATCCATAATCGTATAAATCACTTGATCTGGTTTGTTGCATAGGATCATATGCGAAAATATGTTGGTATTAGTATAGCTGATGCTTACAAGAATTTACAAGACTATCTGGTCACGAATCCTAAATGTGTTCTTTACAAAATAGAGAAGGGCCAAGGATTTTATAAATACATATATGTCAGTCAACGTTTAATATTTATTTTTTTATTGGCTTGCAAAATCTACCTGCAAATGTATGAGGAACCTCCTTTGAAAAAGTGCTTTAGAATTACAAGGACTGATGCTTTTTAAGATAAAGAACGCTACATTACCTTAGGAGAAATTAGGTATTAATTCGTTGATTAACAGTCTAGTTTGTTTTAGGGTCATTACGCGCGCCCGGTAGCTTGCGAGTTAAACGTGTCGGTACAGTGATTATGCTTCGTGCTCTCATGTCGCCGTCCGCCAATACGATTCCTCCTCACCACACACACACACACACACACACACACACACGCACACACACACATCACCTCCCTCTCTCGTCTCACACACTCCTCAAAGCGTCTAACACACTGGAAAATCAAAGCGTTTGCCTCTCCTGCTCACACACTGCCCGCGCTGCGCGCAAAGCGCACAACCCAAGAGAGACTCCAAGTTTGCTGCGAATTTCTGTTGTAAATCGACAGATGCACTTTTCAGATTATTTTATTCCACTCTGGATAACAATGCAAATGTGTATTGTGTACCTAAATAGTTTTCCAAAAACAGTTTGAAACATTCACAACTGAACATGAGTCTTCTTTGTGAAAGTAGCTGAAAAGATCTGCTTTTTTAGAAAGATGGACCGGAGGCTTCCGGGGAGACGATGGACGTTGACAGGGCAGATTGTGTGTCTGCTCCTGTGTGCGTGCGCACTGGACCGGGTTTTGGCGCAGATTCGCTATTCAGTTCCCGAGGAGTTGGAACACGGGGCTTTCGTTGGAAATATCGCTGAAGATTTGGGCTTGGACGTGGCCAAATTGTCCTCGCGGAGATTCCGGATTGTATCCGGGGCTAGAAAACAATATTTAGAAGTGAATCTGGAGAACGGAATTATGTTTGTGAACGAGAAGATCGACCGCGAGGAGCTGTGTGAACAAAGTCCCGTTTGTTTCTTGCACTTGCAGGTGGTCATTGAGAACCCTTTGGAACTGTACCGGGTAGAAGTGGAGATATTGGACGTGAATGATAACGCTCCCAGTTTCCCGTGGAGCGAGTTTAATCTGGAGATCACAGAGTCTGCTGCGCCGAGCTCCCGCTTCCCGCTGGAGAGCGCGCAGGACCTGGACGTGGGCTCGAACTCTCTCCGCTCGTACTTGCTGAGCGCCAACCAACACTTCGTGCTGGACATTCAGACGCGTAACGACGGCAGCAAGTTTGCAGAACTCGTTCTGCAGTCGCCGTTAGACCGAGAGCAGCAAAAGACGCACGAGATGGTGCTTACGGCCGTGGACGGTGGCTCCCCGTTGCGCTCGGGCACGGCACAGATCACCGTAACTGTGCTGGACGCGAATGACAACGTTCCGGTGTTCGACCGCTCCGTATACCGGGTCAGCTTGGTGGAGAACGCGCCTAGAGGCACGCTTGTGCTCAAACTGAACGCCACGGACCTGGATGAAGGCGCAAACGGCGAGATCACCTATTCATTCAGCGGGCACGCACCTCTGAAGGTGCGCGAGCTGTTCAGCGTGGATTCTCACTCGGGTGAGATCCGGGTAAAGGGAATCGTGGACTATGAGAGGGCCAGCGTGTACGAGCTCTACGTGCAGGCGAAAGACAAGGGTCCCTCAGCAGTGGCCGTGCATTGCAAAGTGTTGGTCGATATTCTGGACGTGAACGACAACGCGCCCGAGGTCATATTAACCTCAGTGTCAACACCTGTTCAAGAAGACGCGCCTCCGGGCACGGTGATAGCCGTGATTAGTGTCATGGACCGCGACTCTGGAGAGAACGGAGCTGTGGACTGCCAGATCCCAAGAAATGTGCCGTTCCAACTGCACTCATCTTTTAAAAATTATTACACACTTGTGACCAGCGAGTTTCTCGACAGAGAGTCTGTCTCGGAGTACAACATCTCCCTCACGGCGCGAGATCTGGGCTCGCCCCCGCTGTCCACCAGGAAGACGATTCTGGTTCAAGTGTCTGACATTAACGACAACCCGCCGCGCTTCATTCAGCCTTCGTACACTGTATATGTGACTGAGAATAACGCCCCGGGCGCTTCCATTTGCTCGGTGACCGCATTCGATCCGGACTCTAATCAGAACGCGTATTTGTCCTACTCCATCCTTGACGGTCAGATCCAGGGCATGCCGGTGTCCACTTATGTCTCCATCAATTCTGATAACGGCAACATCTACGCGCTTCGCTCTTTCGATTACGAACAGCTTCGGAACTTTCAGATCCGCGTCCAGGCGCAGGACGCCGGGTTCCCGCCGCTCAGCAGCAACGTGACAGTCAACGTGTTCGTTCTGGATCAGAATGACAACGCGCCGGTCATCCTGTCCCCGCTGCCCAGAAACGGCTCTGTTGCTACTGAAATGGTGCCCAGGTCAGTGGACGCTGGGTACCTTGTGGCTAAAATCACGGCGCTTGACGCGGACGCTGGGCAAAACTCTCGCCTGTCGTATCAGATGCTGCAGGCGACGGATCCCGGGCTGTTCAGCGTGGCTCTATACACCGGGGAGATCAGGACGATCCGTCGCTTTGTAGACAAAGATGCCATCAGGCAAAGACTCGTCATACTTGTCAAGGACAACGGGCAGCCGCCGCTCTCGGCCACCGTGTCCATCATTTTGTCGGTGGTGGACTCCGTGCCGGAGTCGCTGTCCGACTTCGGTGACCTCTCGCTCAGCCCTCAGCCCCCGTCTAACCTCGCGCTCTATTTAATCGTGTCACTGAGCACCGTCTCGCTCATCTTCCTCGTGGCCATCATCGTCCTGGCGGCCGTGAAGTGCTACAAAGACCGCGACTCCCTCGGCGGCTACGCGATCTCCTCGCTCGGTGCCGCTTGCTGCAGCTTTGAACCGGAGCCGCCCGTCGAGGTGTTTAAAAAGTCTAATCTCAACCTGCAGATCTCCACCGGCGCCAAAGTGCCCACGAACTGCGTGGAGGTAAACAGCAATCCTGGGAATCTCTCTCAAGCTTACTGCTACAAAGTGTGTTTAACGCCCGAATCGGCAAAGAGCGACTTTATGTTTCTCAAGCCTTGCAGTCCCGGCACACCGAGAAATAACGCGGAGAGAGGAGCGGATAACCTGGCGCTGAGCTCACAGAGCCGCTGCTCGTCCGTGAACAACGGAGCGACTACACCGAACGAGGTAAACCTGCATTCACCCTCAACTTGCTTATTGAGTTTGTCACTTTGGTGAAGGGTATCACCTGTGCACGTAAGTGTGAAATATGTCGGTGAACGAGATGAATTGGCTATAGAGAATCTATAAATGCACAAAAGAAAAGCTGCAGGGTGCTAATTATTTGTCAGTAAATATTTAATACCTCTAAGTCAATCAACGACCTTGATTGAGAGTGAACTGGCGTCTCTAGACAGCAGTATCTACCAGAGAAACTGAGGACAAACACGCGTCTTTTAGCACTGTCTCCAGTTCTTCTTTTGTTTATGCGCGCAATCTATCCCCCTCTCTATTTCTATATTTGTATTTTAATCTCTCTAAAAATGTAGCTAAACAAAACATTACATGCTTTATGCTGCTGTGTTGTTAATGTGGCCAGCCTAAAATACTAAAGTCATCTGTGTCTAACCTTGAACAGGAGAAGCTTTTTAGTTCTCTGCTATAGCTTTTAGGCGCAGACATTCTTTGTCAACTGTATATCAAGGGCGCGCACACACATACACACGCTAATTATCCAGTACACAATGGCACACGGACGCGGACTGGTTTCTTCCATAATGGGGCTGGGGAAATGAAAGCATTAGGGAGCGAACAGGAGCCGATGGAGACGTGTCGCGCCTGTAGATTCTGCCACTTTGCCCTCATAGAACGAGAACGAGAGAGAAACTGTGTGTGTGTGTTCTGTTAATATCCACTAGGTGGAAACATCAGGCTGTAAAATGTAAACGTGCTCACTTCGGTTATCATTCAATTGTCAGGGTGACCTGTTGGAGAGCCAGGTGTGACCTTGCCTTGGGTCAGTGAACTTCTTATAGCCGGTGAAGAATAAACTCGTCCACTGAGGGAATTGCGAACTGTAATGTTCATGGAATCTAAGGCCTTCAGGTCTCATATAGAATATTCATGAAGGCCTCTTTTATACACCTTGCTTTCCTCACCGGCCAACATTTAGGACAAATTCTGCCCTTAAGGGTATACTAAACCTCAAACAGATGTACTACTCTTGTGTGCAGTCAGAGCTGCTTACAGGATTTCTTCTGGGAATATATTAAAGCTGGAAAATTCTGTATAAATTCACCAGAGCTGCAGCGGAAAATGCAAACGCACGGGAGTTTCTATAATAAAACTAGAAATTAAATTAAATTGAATTCGTCGGACAGTTAAATGCGTTTTCGAAATTAATTTCCTGCCCGCTGCGGTTTCCTTTGAAGATTAAAATCGTATGTCGGTGTTCTAATTATCTACGGAAGGTATTTTGAAGAACGGTTCTAATAATAAGCTTACATGGCTCTCTCCTTATGAAAGTCTCTAAGCGAATTAATAGAGCGTGGAATCCATACTTTCTCTCTCGTTGACATGGAATAAATAACACCCCCATCTCCTCCCCCACCTCCTCCACCCCCGCCGCATCTCTGAGGATGAAAGAGAAGACCGTGACACTACAGTCATTGCTCAAGGCACCACAGCTCCCAAATAAATGACGTGCGATTCACACTTTTGGCCACGAGGAGGCATACAAGATTCCCTTAATGTCCGAGGAATATTTTTCAGAGCGCTTGTGGACATCTGTAGTTTCATAAAATATTCAAAAAGACGCATAAACATTTATCCTGCGTATGTGTTATAATAATTTTTTCATTTTAAGTTCTAATTCTTTTTTATTGTTCTATCTGTTGCAGTTGAAACAGGCAAACACTGACTGGGCCCTCACCAAAAATCAAACTTCCTCTCTGAAAAGGTAAAACACGCGTTTACTTGTCTCTGAATAAGGATACACAATAAACTTTGTGTTTTTAGTTAATAGTAACACAAAATATTACCAACTGCTGGACTACAGGCAAAATAAGTGTTTCTTTTACTCAAACAATGCATGGTGCTAACAGTGCTATGGTCATGTGTTGAATTTCTACGGAATGCATGTAAGCCATTTCTGGCAGACATTTAACTGTCATGCATGAAATCTGGAGTATCAAAATATCTCCTGACGTCTCAGATTGGCCTAATTTTCCATCATCTGCTTGCAGTTGCAACTCTATGAACATGGATGGCACTCTGATGCGGAAAGCAATGCAGGCCGAACCGGAGAACTATGTGGGTCAAATGGCTACCGGACAGTACTGGACCTGGGGAACCCGTTCGAGAGGTACAACTATACTTTTTTCTCTTTTATGTCACATTATTTGATCCTGTTTATTTTATTTCATCAGTTTAATCTATCTATCTATCTATCTATCTATCTATCTATCTATCTATCTATCTATCTATCTATCTATCTATCATCTATCTATCTATCTATCTATCTATCTATCTATCTATCTATTTTTTCCAGTTAACAGGCAATATTAAACAGCATTCAAATTATCTGACATATGTCTAAGTCAAACAGGATATTCAACAAGGAAAAAGTGTTGGAGTAGGAATTAATAAAGGCAGTGCTTTTATGGAAGTCTATGGAGCAAAAACCAGCATGGCCATCACATTATAGTGAAAATGTGGTTGTTTTCAACCTGTTAAAATGAGTCAAATTACAGATGCTATTGTATGAATATATTTATACATTTGCATCTGTAATTTGACTAATTTTAACAAGTTGAAAACAATCAAATTTTAGGCTTTACTACAGAATATTAGCAGTTTTTAATACATGATTAATGTTCAATGTCCAGACTTTGAATGTCTTGAATGAAAAAAACAAAAATGTTTTCAAAGTAGATTTCATGTTCACTAAAGCTTCATGTATTTGCATATATCATAAATACAGTTAAACAATAATATTTTGAGATATTTTTACAATTTGAAATAACTATTTTCTATTAGAATATATTTACAAATGAAGGTTATTCATATCACATGTGATGCAAAGCTAAATCCTCAGCATCGTCACTAGTGACACATGATCCACCAGAAATAATTTTAATATGCTGATTGGCTGCTCAAGAGAAATTGCTTAGTATTTTCAATTGTATTTTATATCATTATTATCAATGTGGAAAATAGTTTCATACAGCTTCATAGTTTTGTAGAAACCATTACACATACTATACAAAAGTTTAGGGTAAGAATAATTCAAGAGAACCAGAAAAAAATTGATAAATGTATAATATAAAAGAAAAAAAAGAAAAGTAAATAAATATACATATATATATTTCAAACAAATACTGTAAAAGTTCAGTGATGCAGAAAATGCAGTTTTCCATCACGGAAATAGTGAAATATATTTCAATATATTGCAATACGAAATAGCCATTTTAAAAGATAATATTTTAACAATATTTTACTGTTTCTTGAGCATAATATATATTTTTTCAAAAACAGAAAAAAACATTTAAAATCGTTTAAGTATTTCTCTCTTTTTTTTTTTTTTTACCTTTTCAGAGTACCGGATGCATTCTCCAGCAGGTAGTGTTCCTCAGAGGGCCTGGACTCCTCATTACACACCCCAACACAACCCCACCCACCACCTGCAGCAGCAGCAGCCCACGGCACAGGTCCACTCACACCCTCCGCCGGACTACCAGCACAACGTCTACATCCCCGGCACACCGTCCGGCTTCTGCACCCTGCGGCCCAGCTACCGCAGTGAGCTTGACGTCCACAACTCATTCTCCACCTTCGGCAAGAAACGAAGGTTCATCTCTCCCAGCAGCTACGACCCACATGACGACACAGGGGCAGAGGTCATCAACAATGACTTATATAATGAATAAAATAAGAAGAAAGGACCTATGCTGTGATGATGAACTAAAAGAGTGACTTATTACCAAAGCATAGCACTCATTATGTAGTCTCAGCCTCAGATGGACCAACACAGTCCATTCATTGACCATCTGATGCATATTGCACATGCAATGCAACTTCTGATCTGACTCTTTTTTTTTTTTTTTAATACCAGGTTGATATTATGATCACTGGATTTGCCATAGTTTGCCTGAATCGTGGCTTCAAATCACTGAAGGTTACTCAGGAGCAGAACTGTATATCCCACTTTGCTTTTTCTCTGTGAACGTGTTTGGGACAGAAGTCCTTATCAGAAAGTCGCCTCACGTTTTTCTGATTTTTGTGCAACAGAGAATATAGAGCGTGACTCGTTCTCGTTGGATTTGGTTCTAGAAATATTTTTGTCTTCATTAAAACGTTTTAAGCCATAATCCAACCAACACAATCAAATTTAAAAATCACTGAGAATTATTAATGCAATGTTAAAAATTGAATCTTAAATTTAGATTTCAAGATTTCTCTGCATAATCATAGATTTATCCACATGGAATTACAATGTTAAACACAAATACTTCAATAAAAAGTTTAAATAATGCTGATGGCTTCAACAAAAGCATATACCATCAATTAACAAGCTTGTCATTCGCATTAGGACTGTCTTTAAAGATTTATCAGTCACTTCCACTGTGGAGATAATGAATAGAGTTTTTGCACTCTGTATTCATAAAACCACAAGTAAATGGCATGAAAAAAGCAGAATGTGCAGCAAAGCTACTTTACGCTGCAAGTTTTAGACTACTTGTCACGTGACAGGCAGGGAACCAACCCTTTATGATGTTACAGTGATGTGATGCTTCTGTCTGTCACCACTCTGTGCTCACGCTCATTCAAACATGCACTTTTCACTTACATAATGTGCTTGTGGCACATCATTCTGTCCTACTGTACTTAACTACAGAGGCTCTGTTCCTTAGCGTAGGATAGTCTGGCTGTTTTCTGACAAACAGATATTTAATAGAACTTGTGGAGTGAGGTGAGTTCTTATAATCCCAATGAAGCTAAGAAAATCACTTGTCCTGTTAAATCAGGCACTGAATAAAACTTAATCTTTATTATTATTTGTAATTACATCTGATTACCACACCAGGCCTAAAGGTCAAAGGTCATTGCCACTACAGCAGAAGTGAGAGTCCAGGCCTGAGATTTAATACAGTACTGAATTTCATTTTTATTTTTGTATTTTCCTACTTTGACAATCATTTCAGCCAAAATGTGATTATTACCCGCCTTTTGCACACCGCGTGAGCGTATAAA
This sequence comes from Enteromius treurensis, assembly GCA_032275025.1. Classification (NCBI taxonomy): domain Eukaryota; kingdom Metazoa; phylum Chordata; class Actinopteri; order Cypriniformes; family Cyprinidae; genus Enteromius; species Enteromius treurensis. Next base: position 5,254,244 of record JAUCMU010000026.1, on the reverse strand, counting down.
TCAATACAGTGGTCATGATGAGGCTGAATTATGGGCTAGGAAGAGGTGGACGCTGATCGATTCGATATGATTACTCATGTATAGGAACGACTGGAATGACAGTAATCCACACATTACTGCCTCATACAAGAGAACAGGATGTGAAAGTCCATTCATTCCAAATATGTACATACAAATATGAGAATTAAATATTTTTTTCAGAAATAAAACAGCAGTGTTGTGATTAATAAGTCGACCGCTTACTGAATACTGTACAATATACACTGCATACTGCTTGATGGTAAGCAGCTTATATCAATGAATGTTTCAAACGGTAAGCATACATTTTTTTTTTTTTATAGGAGTGGCATCCAGTTATATCAGAAAAGTATTGTTTTGCCTTTTAATTCAGTGTTGCATTTTGTAGTTTTATTCGTTTTTATTTTGTGTGGAGCCCTTTTTGCTTGTGGGCAAAAGTAGGTCTGTGGTTCGCATTACTTCAAGAGTCTTTCATGTTTTATTTTTTAAAGCATACATCATAAATTATGCACAGTCATATTCTCAGGTGTGAATTTTGAAACCACCGTGTGCTCTGAAAAATTAAAAGCGCTAAAATAGCTGCATAGTCTGTTGCAGTAACTTATGTTTTTTTTTTCCTTCTTCTTTTTTTTAGGAAACAAAGGTGCTTCAAAATTCATTTACAATTTACACACTGTGTTGTTGCAGAAAATAAAAAAACGTGAAAGTAATATCTACCACTAAATTAAAAAACAAAACTGCGTGGTTCAAAATACTAATTCTCTTGCAGGTTTAAGGAGGTTTGAGAATTCATTAAGACAATACTGTTCAATTTCTAATTGAACAGTACTATTGTCTTAATGAATTCTCACCAGCTCCTATCTGTACATAGTCGCATAAAAAGACATTTCTCAGCACAAAGAAAATAAAATGACCCAGGCCACTCTCTCACGCACCGAGTAAACATTGCAAATGCTAACATATGCTAATGAGCTGTCTTATATTCCCTTCTTCCTCCCACAGAGAATAGACTTGGTTCATTAACTAAACAAACACAAAACTCCATCGTCTAAATATCATTTTAATTAAAGACGGGGAAACAGACAGGCCCATGGGGGGAATTGGGCTCCCACTGAAAATGCCACACCTGGACGCAATCTCTCCCGCGCCCTTTCCATTTTAATTTCCCGGGGAAATGAGTTCAGAATGTCAATAGATGAGTATCGCCCAGTTGAGAGGGGTAATTAGGTTTGCCGTGTGTCCTTTCAGATTACAAACGTTAATGAAGAAACGGTCTCCATGGCGCTAACACACTTCTCTAAATCGAAGTTCATCTCTCTGAGGGCCCGTGAACCGGAGGTGAGGAGATGAGCAATTTAGACATGTCCCTCTCTAGACTACAGATCAGGAATTAGAGGAGCTCCGCTTTTACCTCAGAGTCACATTCAAACAATGACACCCTTTTGAGAAGTACAGCAATCTGCGCACTGAAAACTTCACAACTTGGCTCATGAATATTAATAAGGTGACTAAACAGTGGTCCTCGCTGATTGGCTGAAAGACAGAACGTTACAATAAATGCTCCTTTATGTTTATTATTATTAGTCATAGTAATAATCATGTTTTCATGTGGAATTTAGCTTAAAAAAATAATTTTCATGAATGGTAAATAAGAAAAGCTGATTGAATCTAGTGCGTTAATTAGTCATCACTAATTTTATTGATCATTCATTAAGGTTCCTTGCGTTAAATGTTCAAATACGACTGAACAATAAAGATGAAGAGGTCATTTTTAATATTTGTTTTTGAAATGCAAGCTGCTTAGACCTTGACCTTTGACATCTAGCAAGTAAGTGCATCTCCAGTTTGACCTTGTCCTTGTCCTGGACAGACTGCTCTCGCTGTTTCTATGACAACACCAGTCCAACTCACTCTCTCTCTCTCTCGCTTTGTTCCATTCTGTTTGATTCTAAACCAGTAGCAGAGCTGTCTGATGTTATGACATAGTCTGCTATTAATTCCTTGCATTATGAAGTTTAACAGACCATGCTGAGTTTTATTCCCCCCTTAAATATATGTTTTGTAGATTAGTATTTACTCTGGCTAGTCATAAATCAGATATTTCTATTTCTTCTTTTTTGTCTCAGAGAAGTGGAGCTGTCCAGTGAAAATATTTTTGCATATCAAAATAAAACTGATTATGATCATGTGAATTACTAAATATTAAATGTGCATATGAACTGTGCATATACCAAACGCACAATATGCATACAAATATATAGTTGGGTCAGAATAGTTGCATTCTAACTAGTGGTCATAGATATTTGTCGTTTAGAAAAGATATGTCAGTATTAGCCATAAATCAGTTCCTCATATTTTTTTTAATATTACGTTTAACATTAAACTTCCAGGAAAGATGCCAGGAAAGAAACTAATGACCTGAATTTTTTTTTTTTTTTGCATAGATATCCAGCTCACTGATTCTTGAGAAGTGGGACAAAACAATATTAGAAAAATAAAACTCAAATGAAACTATATTTTATGACTAAGTTATAGTTATTGACCTATGCTTTGATTCAACATACCAACTTTTTTTTTTATCAAAACGTGCTTTTCACCTTGCTATCCTTATTTTGAAAATCAAGATCAAGATGTTTTTAACATTTTAAAACACATTTTCATGTTACCAGACAAATGACGTTTTCTGTTTTCTTGTTCTGAACAAATATAAAGTATCATAATCAAATATTAAAATATTAATCTGATGGAGGGGACAGACCTGACAGAGTTGACTGGAGACGTATTTGTTTAAGTATTTATCTAATACATTGAATCAATCTATTACTCTATTACCATTAAAACAGACACAAACAGTGAGTATGCTATTGTTGATAAAGCTTTCCCCCCACCCCAAGATTCACATTTATGTATTTTGATATATCATTGAAACACAAATTAACTACGATTACACAGTACCTTTTAAAAAGAGTTTACGAGTTCACCCTTGCATACAATCTGATTGAGTCAATATAACGCATATTTTGGCGTGCTGTCCCAACTGAGGGCTACGATCCCAGGAATATAGCCTGAATCCAGAAAACTCCCCCTGCAAGCATGGGATGAGAAATAGATTAAGAGATGGAGAAGGGATGCCAGAAAACTGTAGGACAGAAGTATAGGCTGTTAATATAAATGTAATGAGCTTGTTAGGATGATTAGCTAAACAAGATACACCTAGATTATCTGACTGGGATCCTCCCAAACATTGTTAATAAAACATCTTTTAAATGAACAAATAAAACAATAAGTTGCTAAAACCACAATATTAATATTCACATTACAACATCCTAACGAATCATCCAAAAATGATCAGAAAATATATGATCATATACATTATTAGAGAACTTAAGCACTGTTTTATTTTTAATATCATTAAAAATTACTTGAAAACCACCAAATAGGATGATTTTTATGCTGAATGTCAGCTCATTGATGTACTCTGCAGAGGTGGAATATGTGGCAAGGGGGTCGTTTAGAGTGATGTTAATATTACCTGATTTTGTTGCATTTTAATGTCTGACAAAAATGTCTTACAGAAAGTGGGGACATAACTTTAAACCCTTATGAAACCTGCATGTGTTTTTAAAAAATAGCTTTGCTTTGATATGAGACATGAACATATGCTATGAACAGCAGTTACAATTGCTGAACATGTTTTGTCCTATGTCACAAGAATCAGTGAGCTGCATTTAGGGAAATCATTTTCATAAAACACCACTAGAGGTCGCCTGCACCACATATCAACAATATTGAGAAGCAGTGCAAATGCAACATTGCAGAAGTTACAGTTTCTGGAATATTTATATCTATATATTTATTTATACAATTTTTCTTTTTGAATTTGTATATTTTTACGTAGTAACATTCAAAGGTTTTCGAAATAAGTAATTTATGATCATCAGGTCTGTGTTTATTTGATCAGTAATAATATTGTGAAACTTTAAATAATTTTGGGATGCTTTTTTTTTTTTTAACCATACTTTAAAATATATATTCCTGTGAGTCATAGCTGGATTTTCAGCATCTTTTTTAACATGTAAATAAAAGTGTTAATTAATAAAAAATAAAAAAAATAATAAAAATAAAATAAAAATAGTGACCCATTGAATTGCAAACTTTTGAACTTGTTACAAATATTTTTTTTATTTGAAGTTTTTTAATAAATGCTGTTATTATTATTATTATTTTCTTTTATTATTATAATTTTTTTTACATTTTCTATGTCACAATATTATTGTTTTCTACACTGTAAAGAATTCCTGTAGAAATGACAGTATTACTGGCAGCTGCATGCCAGTAACTTACAGTAGATTTAAATTTAAGTTTATTCAAAGATAAATAAACATTAAACATAAAAAAGTCTTTATCTTTACAGGAAAAAATAACAGCCTCTTGCGAAGCATTTCTGGGAACCAATATCAGAAAAAAACAGAAAAAGGTTGATGAGGATTGCTGGTTCCCAGAATGCTTTGCATGAGGCTGTTTTTAAAAGTTTTATTCTGTAAACATACAGACTTATTGATGTTTAATGTTCATTTATGTTTGAAAAAACTGTTTCCAATAAATTTGATAAATATACATTTACAGTAAGTTACAGGCATGCATCTGCATAATTACAGCAAATCTTTTTACACTGTACATTTTTTATCAAAAAAAAAAATAATAATAATAATGTGTAGCTTGATGAGCCTACACTTAAAACTGTAATGTGTCCACACTTTTGAGCGGTATTGTATGTACATATAGAAATCAAACTTTATTGAAGGTAATCTATTTTTTGTTTGCTGATAGAAAATTTTATAACAATTTTGCAGTAATTTACAATTTACACAGTTCCTGAATACCACTTCAGTAAATGAACATCAGTGCTTTTATTTTTCTTTTTTTCCAAGCTGGGTAGCTGAACAGGATGTCTGCCTTCCATTAATGTTAACTATGATATTGTCATATTATTAATAAATAATACATATGATTTACCTAGGATTAATAAACATAAAAAATATAGCCTATATGTATTGTATTTCTACGTTATATAGCTATATATTGTACATATGTAATGCTAGCCCTGTTTTAACTTTAACTTTAAGTTGAATTTGACATTTTATTTTTACAGGACAGTAATCTGTTGCTATTTAGTATTATTATTATTATTATTATTATTATGTCTATTTGCAAACTGAAGTGCAGTAGAAACATGTGTCAATACAATAATTTAATTCCTAATGCAGATCTCTGATCAGTAAATCTTCAAGGGAGCATGATGTCTTCTGACTGGCATCCAGTCCTGGAAGAAAAGAAAAGAGGATTATGTTGCTGTTTTTAGACAAAAACATCTTCTGTGAATTTTTAATTAAATTAAATTAATCACTTCTAAATCCAATTCCATTTTATATTGACATGCATTGTTAGATCAGAAATAAAAATCACTGTAAAAGCATCTAATAGTCTGTGCCGAACCTTTGCTGCATGCAATCTGTTATTCGGTAGAAACCTTTAAAAAAATACACATAATTAAATAAATTAATTAAATAAAATAATAACAACAAATGCCAAGTATTTAAAGCATTTTATAACATTTTCATGCAGTGACACCATAATGAAACAGAGAAAGAGAGAAGCACACAGGCTACACATATGCACACACACATACACAGGAGAGAGACAGAGAAATTCATTGATCAACGTTTCATACAGACAGATGGCTTAGATAATTTCGATGATGAACATATAAAACTTTAAAAGGATTTGCAAGAGCATGCCTTTTATTTAATAATTTAATACTGTGAATCTACAGTTCTTTTCTCTATCTCAGCGCGTCGCTGTTGGCCAGCAAATGATACACAGGCTTCATTTACAGGCACTCTATCATTTACCAGAAGCCTGGTGGTCCTGAAAACATCCTTTTTCAGCAGGAGCGTTTCTAAATCAGCACGGAAATATTTTTACAAGGAAGGCTGAGCACAAGGAGCAACGCGACTAGTAACTTCATCTGACTGATCTTTTCTGGGTGATTTTGTATCTGTTGCTTGAATTGATGATGAAGCCAGTTGGAGATTGGGTTCCGTTTTTCTTTGTACTTTGGGCAACATGGGAAACGGCTTCGTCTGTCACACGATATTCCATACCGGAGGAGATGGAACGCGGGTCTGTCGTTGCTAATCTAGCCGCTGATTTAAACCTGGATGTTAGTGGACTAGCACAGCGAGAGGTAAAACTTGATATTTTCCATAATAACAAATATCTTGATATTAATAAAAGAACTGGCGAGCTATTTATTGTTAATAAAATTGACAGGGAAACTCTGTGTCCTACGAAAACAACGACATGCTTCCTAAAATTAGACCTAATAATTGAAAGCCCATTGCGTATTTTCAATATTGAATTAGGTATCACAGACATTAACGACAATGCTCCTCATTTCAGGCGAGATAAAATTGAATTGGATGTCTCAGAGTCCGCGACACCGGGAGAAAGATTTTCTTTGCCAAATGCCTTTGATCCGGATGTTGGTGCTAATACAGTCAAGACCTATAAATTAAGTGAAAGTGAACATTTCACTGTTGATATACATTCTGGTAGTGACGGTACAAAATATGTCGATTTGGTTCTCATGAAGGCCTTAGATAGGGAAGAGAAGGCTGTTCATAATCTGATACTCACTGCAATCGATGGCGGAGCCCCTGCGCGCTCAGGCACAGCTAGTATTATTGTGCGCGTCCAAGATACAAATGACAACGCCCCTCAGTTTGATCAGGCAGTTTATTCTCTGCATATTGCCGAAAATTCTCCTGCTGGCACTGTCGTTATTAAATTGAACGCAACTGATGCAGATGAAGGCCCAAACGCTGACCTTACATACTCATTTACGCTTTATACTTCTGAGAAAACGCAGGAGATATTCTCGCTGAATTCACAAAATGGTGAAATTGCAGTCAAGGGCACCATCGATTATGAAGATATGAAAATATTTGAGATGTTTCTTGAGGCTAAAGACAATGGCCCCGTTCCACTTTCCGGTCAATGCAGAGTGACTGTGACTGTAAAGGACATGAATGATAATTATCCCGAGATAACCATAAAATCTCTTAAGAATACCGTGGATGAAAACATCTCAGTCGGCTCTGTTATAGCTCTAGTGGGTGTTAGTGATAAAGACACGGGAGATAACGGTAAGGTAAATCTGACAATGAAGAAATCCTTACCATTTCTTTTAAACCAAACCTCTGACTACCTCTATGAGTTACTGGTGTCAGAACCCTTAGATCGTGAAATTGTCCCAGAATATGAGATTATGTTGGTTGTGATGGATAAAGGGAATCCTCCCTTATCTGATAATGAAACTATAACAGTCCACTTGCTAGACGTCAATGATAACGCACCGCAGTTCCCGCAGACATTCTACACGATACCTGTTATGGAGAATAACGCGCCTGGAGCTTTACTGAGCTCTTTAACTGC
>JAUCMU010000026.1:5174602-5185036 GCA_032275025.1 Enteromius treurensis | reverse complement strand
GACTATTCGTCCAAGTATTTACAGGATACAAATTACGACGGGACTCTGTGTCACAGCATCCAGTACAGATCTGGAGACAAACGGTACATGTTAGTTGGACCCAGAATGAGTATCGGCTCTACTATAGTCCCGGGCAGTAATAGGAACACTCTAGTGATCCCAGATCGCAGGAGGAGAGATTCTGGAGAGGTAAAACTGTCCTCTCATCACAATCTTGCATACATTCAAAGTAAACGTATTCAATATTTTTTCATGCCCTAGACAGAAATGCTCATCTCTAATATAAAAGTGTTCAACAGACTGAAGCACCCTGAGTGTGAGCTTCAGACCAATTGATTGAACCTATGTATGTGATTATGGATAATCTGTAGATGTGATGTAGTGTTAGTTTGATCTTTTGAAGAATATGACATAAAGTAGTACTGACCACTCTATTGAGAGCAAATATCATCTCAATAACTGCTGCTGCAAAAGATGCAATGGTGTATTTCATTTGATATTTTTAGTTAATAATAACTTCATCTTTTAAATTTCATGAAATTAATGGAGAAAATCTCTCTTTCACTGACTCACTGACTTGGCATTTATTTCTCCTGCCCTTATCTGTATTTGAGAATAGTGTTTATATTGTGTGTCTTATTCGCATATGCTTGCAGATCTGATGACAAATTCAGTGATCAATAACATTCCATCACACTCCACATTCTGATTCCCATTCATTCTGTCTGGTATCCATAGCAACACACTCCTTACCCAGAGAAAAGGAAACATGAACAGAAAATGGAGACAAACAGCACGAGATTAACAGAATACACTTTGTTTGGTCACCTTGCTGGGTTTTAAACAACTGGGTTTATTCTATGAAATGGATTTACGTGGAGAAGTTGATACTGTAATTTTGTCAGCAGATGGTGTCAACAGATTCACCCCCATGTGAAGCGGACACGCAGAGTCATGTGTTTGATTGTGGGAGGCAGCCTCAGTTGCGTGTTTTCTCGGTGTGTGTGTGTGTGTAGTGGGTAGTGTTGTCTTGCTTGTCTGTGGTTAATAAGATTGTTTCTGTGTAAACAAACATCATATTAATGAGGTATCTATCTATCTATCTATCTATCTATCTATCTATCTATCTATCTATCATCTGTATTGTTAGTACTATTAATATAGACAAATTGTTGTATAGTATTACAGTAGTTAGTTTGTCTAAATTACAAAAGTATTTTATATGCTTTTGGTGTGTATGATAAAATCCATTGTCCTGCTGTGCAGAAAGTACTGATCTGCAGGTCTTATCAGGTATTGCAGAGATAAGCAGAATATTAAGTCTAGTCAAGCAAAAACACACACACACACTCATCATAGACCAGCCCAGCTAGGCTGCTGCTCAGCAGCTCATTAGTTTGCTGCAGCATCTGCTATTCGAAGTCTTTGTTTTGTGTCTGAATAAAAACCATGGATTCTATAACAGTTGAAATCTATTTGGGCGGTCTCGGTTTCAAACGCTGAGCTTTGGTTCAGATTCGAGTTAAATTATATTTACACTTTTGAATTATTTAGCATTGCAGTTCAGTTATCAGTGCTTTGACATTCAGTCAGTACAAAATAACTTTTAAAATAATTTCACAATTAATTTATTAGAATTATTTGTAAATTTTATAATGGCAAAGGGAGACATTTAGCCCTTTTTTTTGCCCACCCTAGTTGCTATGGTAACAGCAGAGCTAGAACAACTTCTTTGTTTACTGATTCCAGTTGCTTAGGTAACAGAAATACCTTTTGCAGCTATTATGGAGTAACTTATTTTATATTTATACAATTACATTTAAAGTGAATCAATTATGCTTTGTTTGTTTGTTTGTCTGTTGGACATTCTGCTGAGGGTGGTTGTGTTTTTACATGTGGTTTGGATCTAAGCTTTGCTCTGCTGCCTGCGTTTTATTTTCTTGATGCATAGATTCATATGTATAGTCATATAATCCATGCATGTAATTTTAAAGAAATATGGTTTATGTTTGTAATCTTTCAAATCTTAAAAAACTTGCATTGCCTTGCGTGCTTTTTATGTTTGTTTTTTTTTCGTTTTTTTTCATAATTCATCTGGTTTGCTCTATGAGAAAATAAATTGTGTTGCCATAATCATCTCCATTTAAAAAACAAAAACTATGTATGATAATTGATTGGACTGTGTTGGAATAGTTATTCGGGTTACAGCTTATTTAGTAGTGTATCAGCATTTCACATTCACATTTTAGAGTTTTTACTTTTTAGAACTGTGCTTGCTTTGACAGATCATCCGGGAACCAAATCAGCTTCTCTCTCTCTCTTAATGCAGAACAAAATTGCCTTTTGAACATGAGAGATCATTTAATAGGTCAGGTCCGGTCCGTGCAACATATGTTGTTATAGCTCTAGCAGGTCAATACAGATGAGCTTTAAGAGAACTGCAACCCATTACAGGTTGGTACACAAATGGCACTGTGCAGATATAAATGTACAAAAGGCTTGAGAAGGAAACACAACAATGGCATAACAGGGCAGGGCAGACAATTCTGTGCATAAGAGCAGGTCAGGTCCATTCTGCTCTGCAGTGGTTCAAAACTTTAGTGGGTCACATCAGTTTTGCTTTTGGTTCATGTGGTTATAAGTAGCTCTGTCCTCTATATCTCTGTAGCTGGTCTCAAGTGAATCTTTCTCTCGTTAATATAACATTTTTAAGTCTTCATCTATCTTTTGAACTCTTGCTCTTTCCCAATGGCCATAGAAATGGTCATATTGGTTTTAGAATTAGGTTAGGGTTAGTTTTTTTTAATATTACTATTATTATTATTATTTTAATCATTGTTATTAGATGCATTGGTCTGTATTGATATGTGTAATATCGTTATTGTCTGTCTTTGTTTATTCATTAGTATAAGCATACTTTATGTAGAATACATTGTATTTCTTTCTGCATGTGATCACAAATAGAAGTTTGTTACATTGTCACATGACATTATCACATTACCTGTTTATGATTGCCAGTGTTACTCAGTTTTAATCTTATATATATACGCATTGTGATATGGGCTCTTATTGCATACCCATTGAAAAATGCTGTAGGCCATCCAGATATTATATGCATATACATAAATAAATAAATATATATGTATATATAAGAAAAGTAACATCCTGTGTACAGTATTCATGATATAAGCTACAGAAAGAGTTAGCATGTTATTCCAAACACATAGCTTGATGAGTGTAACATTGATGATTCTGACACAGTTTTTAAAGCTTCAGTTGTGATTGCTGGAGCACTATAAAGCCCACAAGAGATCTCTTAGGCTGAAAGCAGAGCTGTGTGCTGAATGTGGGTGGAGTCAGGGATATGAGTGCTATTTTTAGAAGGTCTGTGCTGCATGTCTTATATGTGAGATTTTGTAGTAGTATTATGATGCGTAAATCCTAAATTAAATTGGGTTAAACCTATGCTGTGGGGAACAAGTGTCTCTCTTATGGTGTCCATGTTTCTAGGCATATTTATAGATAGTCTCTGGAGTCCTGAGCTGGTAGGTCATATCTCCCCTGTGGTCTCTGTACTACTTGGCATTCTGGGTAATATTTAATCATATGAAAAATTAAATGCTTTGCAAGTCAGCATTTTTCCAGAGTTTTAGAGGCCTGTTCTATGTCATTTAAACTTGAGGACAACAAAGAAACATGGTTTAATGTAAATATACAGCGCAGGATGTGCAGAAACTAAAAATTAGGGTCAAAGAAGAACATGGTTTGTATGGGGTTTTTAAGGTTAACTGATCTAGTCTTTGGAAAATCTGTGACATTGTATTTAGTTGGAAAATAAGGTTGCTTTTTTTTTTTTTGGTTGTTACTAGTGATGCCATTATTTTTCTGTTTAGTATGTATTGTTATTAATGTGGTTATTATTCAATAATTCCATAAATTAGTTTTAGACACTAAATAGATTTGGTGATCATTTTTTTTCATTTTTTTATTTTATTTCCCCTATAGTGAAGACTACATTAGCTGATGCATTTATATATATGTAACACACATTTTCCCTAATATTCACACGTATAGCATACATGGGTATGTTTTGTTGTTGTTTTGTTTTTTGCATTGATGTAAAATTCACAAAAGTGATTTTATGTCGATAGAAAGCACATACAATTTGTTAAATTGTGTGTTAAATTTTTGTACACATTCAAACAACCTTCTTATTCTGATTTGTACATGTTAAAATATATACAAGAATAAGAAAGCATATTACATTTTATTGTGTTTTAAATGAGAGAAAAAATTATACTGACAAATGGGCAAAACCTAGAATAGTGGCAAATTTAAACATGTAAAATTACAACTAATTCATATTTGGGGTGAAAGTAATTCCTCTTTTAATGTGTCATAAATTGACATTTGTTGTAAATATGTCTGACAAGATTGTTACGCTGAATGACATTTTAGTCTGTTAATTCATTAAAAAGAGGAAAATGTTTTATGGTTAAACCATTTTTGTCTTTGACCCATATATTAAACATTGGTTTCAAATATTAGAAAATAAAAGTTGAAATATAAGTTGCAATTAAACACAAAACAGTAGTTAGAGTTTAATTTTAGTAATTATTTGTTATTATAATACAGTATGAGTTCAGTTCAGACAGTGCAGTGCAATACAGTTTGAAAAACATTTTAATATTATAGCATATAATATTATATCACTCTCCAAACACTTAAGACTTTATCTGTATCTTTAAAATGCAAACTAAGATGATTTTATCCTAAAACCTAAGAGTTTTTTATCCCTCCATGAAAGTCAAACAAAAACTTTGAAGATCCTAAAAGGCTATAAAAGTAATTCAATCCAAGTCTTGTGAGACAGTATAATGGTTTTACATGAAATCGAATTTACTGACACACAAAGAGCACATAAAACAAAACACAAAAGCCCCAAAATGTACATGAAACTAAAATAAATCATATTTATTCTCATATGTCACAATGATGTGATGCTCCATATCATATGCATCTATGCGGATCATTGTTTAAATGCAGTTAATTGAAACCAATTACTTTGTTGTATAAAGCAACTGCATTGCTTCAGAAGGCTTGGATTAATTCACTTTAATATGGATCAGTTATTCAACACATTTGGGGCTTTTGTTGGTTGCATGTACTTCAAATGGAGGGACAGAAACCATCATTTTTCATTCAACATAATTGTAATTTGAGTTTTGGAGATAACTTAAGAGGGAGTAAAGTAAGACATAATTTTAATTTCTGGGATAACTATCTCTTTAACACAAGCTTAACGTTCTGTCAATTACTCAAAACTAAGGCAAGTTTTTCAAAAACAAGGCACACCCTTAAACATTGACATAGAAAGGGTATGAAGAACAATGATATACCTGGTGTGGTTGCCTTTCTTTTTATGACGATAAAAACAGTGAAGTGATAGTTAAGTTAACAAAAAAAAAACATGATATTAAACAATTCAGTTAATCACATCAAACCGCAAAAATGAATGTACAATGTACAACACTATGTACGTTTCCACAAAGACCTGATTTGATTATGTACTAATGAACAAACTCCGTTCTATCCTTCAGTTCATTTATATTTTAAATTCGAATTAATTAATGCTATTTTACTGTGTCAAAGTTGCCAATTTTAAAAGTAGAACAATTTCAACATTTTCATACTAAACGCAGTACTCGCTCTCATAAACAGCACAAATGGGTGCAGTATATAGCCAATAGTGGCCTATACACAGCATATGTTATACAAAAAAAAAAAACGCATTTAAAATATATTAACAAAAGTAATAATGGCAACATTTTGCATGTTCTTCAGTATATTACAGTAATCAGTACAAATACATTTTCTCCTTTAAATCACTTCTAAATTATTTAAAATCCACAATTATATATTTCAAATATCATTACAAAATGCATTTTTTTATATACTGTATATGTGTGAGTCCATGTATCACATTTCCGTATGGCCTAGCTCAAATCCAAATATTTTTAATTAAAAAAAAAAGTAATTTGTTTCCTTTTCTTCGGCATCCAGAATATGATGGCGAAGTAATTTATTAAACAGTTTTAAACGTTAATTTTTTATGTTTTCTTTAAAGGCTCAATAATATATTTAGTTCTGTTCAGGATCATAGTGAGAGAGAGACTTGACATAAAAGCGTGGAGGAGGAGGAGGAGGAAGAACTGTGACTCATCTCCACTTGTGTGTGTGTGTGTGTGTGTGTGTGTGTGTACGCATGCTAAGAACAGTTTCATATACGTGTGTTTGTCAGAGACTGCAGCCATTTTGAAAGTATTAATAGAACAACAAGATATGCTCTTATTAAAAGAGATAGCAACCTCAGCGTCTGTATCATGGTCTATTTTTCTGTAGTAAACAGATATCATGCCAAACATCTGAAAGATTGGCTGACAGCCAGTAAGTGTCAGTGGCAAGCTGTTTCCATGCGAAAGCTAAAACATGCTAAAGGTTCTGCTACATTCACTTCCATTCAAACCGGATCCTTCTGTGTGTGTGTGTGTGTGTGTTTGGATTACTGGCCTGAGGGAGGGGCTTTGGAGCAAGTACCCCAAGAAACAACACTCATTCACTGTGTCATGTGAATTGTGTGCTTGTGAACAGCCATGAGTGCACACAACTAGATTTAGGCTCATACTGTAAATTCTTAATGCACACAAAGAAAACAAAGGCACGTCAGAAACACACACAGGCAGACAGAAGATAGTGGAGAGAAAGTGAGTGATGATTATGTTTATTTCTAATGTTTGTTATTCTTCCCGATGACGTAACCAGCCAACAGTCCTGCACTAATATACTCGCCAAAGCAATTTTCCTCTTATTTGGCGCTTACCCAGTGTTGACTTTAGTTGCTGTATACAAATGAAGAACATGTAAAAATGGCTGGGTATGTGTTTTTTGTGAGTGGCAAAGACATTTGGACAGTGACTCATGGATGCATGTCAAATACAAGCCTTATGTGTATGGGTGGGTGTGTATCAGTCATTAAGCAGCAGGGACATCATGGATGTCTCATGCATGTTCTATGCACATGAGAAACATCTCTTACACGTGTTAATGTAAGAGAATGTCATCTGTAACCATTATGTATAAAACTGGGCTATTATTACACTACTATACCCTTTGGGATTTATAACATGAACTTTGCACAGACTCTGGTGTGTGTGGTTTTATAAGTTTGTGTGCTTGTTTGAAATCTGCCAAATCTTGTGGGAAGGCATACTTTTGAGGAGAAACCTCTGCTAAGGTTTATACACACTTGCTATGATTTTGTGCTGAAATACTTTACAATACAGAAAAAATCTGATGGTCTGCTTTGTAGATTTTGCAGCATTTCATTTTTTTGGCACAGTTTTTATTCTCTAGAACAGTGACTTCTCCAGCGAGAGTTGTTCTTTTGGGGATTTCACTGAAGCTTTTAATGTCGCTGTGAATTTAAGAGCATGTTTGAGTCCGAACAGCATCCTTGCATTCCTCACACATGAATACACACACACAGACATTTGCCTGGAAGATGTAGGGCAGCACGATGTGAATAATTTAGTCTGTTCACTGACTACAGCTTAAATATGGCTGAATTCTCTTTCTTCTTTATTTTTTTAAAGAGGTTTTGTGTGGATAACCTTGAAAGCTGCATCTCTTATTTATTCAGTAGCATTTCTTTAATTGTTCTGTTTGTTTTGTATTAATAGTTTTTGCTCACACTGCCTAATTAAGAGGTTGGATTAAAACATATAGCTCAGTTTGATTATTATGTATTTGTGATGCAGCTTTTTTTCTTTTAATGTTTATTGTATAGTTTTGCATTTAATCATTTAATTTTAGTTTTGGCAAATGGTTAAAAATCTGCTTTTAATACTGTGTTTTAATGTCTTTTTTGTACATCCTGAAAGAACTTTGTTTTCTGCACTGATCTTAATGGAAAATCTATGGAAATCTACTGCATGAATTTATATGTAGTGAAGTGGCTTAATAAGCTGACAGTACTCTTTCTGGTCGCTAAAACTATCATCAAGGTTACATAGAATATTTTATTAATGAGCACTAGGGATGGAAAACATGCGTTCTAGTATGGTAATTCTGCCTAAATCAGTAGAGCTCAAGTTTAATGTCCATATTAGCCTGGTTATTCGTAACTTTTCATCAATGCAGCAACTGTGTTTGTTGTGGTTTACGTTTTAGAATTATGTAGGTGCAGAGAATTAGCATGGTTTTTCTGTGTTTCTGCCGCTATCTGGATGTGAGTGTGTGTGTGTGTTCATTAGATCTGAGAGTGATTCCAGCCACATCCTTCTGCAGCTGCTTCCTCTGAAAGAAAGAGCAGTGTGTGCGTGTCAGCCGTGAAAGACATTCAGATTAGCTCAGGTTCTGAATCAGTGTCAGATTTGCTTTTGTCCATTATCTTTTCCTTCATGTTTTTTTACTACTTGATTCTCGTTTTCATTTTTATCACGCTTCTGTTCCTTGTAATTGCTCTCATTATAACATTCGTGTTGTGGATCTACACTCTCCACTTGTGTGTGACACCTCTGTAACTGCATATCATATTTGTTCAGTGTTTGATGGTGATGTTTGAATGTTGTAGTGTGATGTTATTTTTTTTTTTGTGAGCTCCGAAATTATGCCTTAATCTCATTCTCTCTCACTCTTTCTGCCCTTCCTAATAATTATGAATGCACATGATACCTTTAATGGTTTATTGTTTGTATGTCTTTTTGTGATTGCTGATTACCTTCAGTAAAGGTCACTTACCGTGAAACTCAATAGTAATAACAATGCTAGTACAGATAGCATAATTATAAATAAATAGTATAATGCTAGTATGCGTGATGGCACTGTCTTTGTCAGTGCAAGTGAGTTTCATGGTCGGTGACCTTTACTAAAGGTAATCAGAGCACTGGCTGTAATGTGGGCATGTAGTTGACAGTGAGGTTAAGTCACCATTCTGCCTGTGGGTTCAGCAGGACATGATTTTTCCCCCCGCATGATTAGTTTTGCGTGCAAAGGATTGAAAGCACTGACCAGGTCTGTAAACCATTGGGGATCTGTATATGGTTTATAGAATACATGATTGTCTGATTTCTATTTTGCAGAAAATCTGTTTGGTTTTTAAAGGCTAAAAATGTCTGATCCAAAATGTCTCATACTGTTTCTGTGTTTTCTGTTAAACATGAATAAGCTGCAGAAAACACTGTAGCAATGTTATTTCAGACATTATCAAGAAGACAGAAAAGCATTTCATTCATTCTGTCAGTTAATAATGAACACTGATGTGGCTAATTGTGTTTGGCATGCTTGAGCTCTCATTAGGGAATACGCAAGTTAGCTGTGACCTTGCGCTCTTCAGAATCACTCTGCCACGCCATAAGTGTCAATATTTTCAGAATCGCTTTACAGAGAGTCTTCATGGCAGAGTCTGAATCATGCATTCTGTTGCTCAGGTGTTTTTGGCGTTAATCTGGTCCAACACGTTTGCCGTGGTTCCGGTGGTGTTGATGTGTGCTGTTGTATTAGGACTGTCAGAATAACCAGGGAGACAGTAATCCAACTACGAGCTTTCTAATGGGATTACAGAGGAAAGTCATCAGCTTTACAGTGGTCTGAAGGGGGAAAGAACTTTATCCAGCATGAAAAAAAACCTGTCATTCACTCGTGCAATACACATACATTTACAGAGTCCATCGGGAGCTGCTAAAAACTGTAACAATTAACACTAGTACATTTTCTCACTGTTTAATTTGGTTCTCACACACTTCTTTTATCTTGTTTTCCTCTCACTCTTTCTCCACCACTTAATCCCTGTTTAATTTCCCTTTATCTTTCTTTAATTCACATCTTCACTAACCTCTTTCTGTCATGCTGCTCTTCTTTCTTCCTTTTTTTTCATGTCTGTGTAACTGGTCCGCTCACTCTATTATCCTTTTGCTCTTTTTGCTCCATTTTCATTGCCTCCTTTTGTCACACTGTTAATCATGCCTCTCTTCCCTGGCCTTGGACTTTTTTTGTTGTTTTTACATGCATAGTTTATCTTTGGGAGTCACAGACATTAATATTAATAGTGCATTTGCTCTTTGCACTTTTTTTAGTGTGGATAGTGTGGACACTTGGATTATTGTTATAATGCATATTTGGTTTTGGGGCCGAAAACTTCACCAGTGAGTTTTCAAGTTTGCAGAGCTGATGTGCTGTAATTATGTTTACAAAAACATTTACTTTCCAAGAAGCCACTCCAGTAGGCCAGGAGGCTGAAATGTGTATGTTTATAAAGGTTTTCGTCTCAGATACGGTTAAAAAATGTCTCTCTTGCTCTCTTTCTATCTCTCTCTCTCTCTCTCTCTCTCTCTCTCTCTCTCTTTCTCTCTCTCTCTCTCTCTCTCTCTCTCTCTC
>JAUCMU010000026.1:5106259-5135362 GCA_032275025.1 Enteromius treurensis | reverse complement strand
TTCTTTTATACTTTTTGTTCTCGTTTGTGTGGCATCGTCTGGATGAATCACTTTGTTATTCGTTTGCTTATTTATTTTATTTTTATTTTTTTGTATATTCCTATGGTTTTCTGTTGGTTATCAATTGGGAAAATATGGCTAAATTGCACTTAGCGAATGTGTGCACTTTTTTTCTTGTTCACAGGTACAGAAGAGGAAAGTGGCATAATGTCGGTGTGCTGGCTTGCATCAGAACGTTTTGTGTTGGTTTTGTACATAAAAAATGAACCAGTGCATGAGCCCCATTGGTAAAAGCAAAACGAGAGAGAGAGAGAAAGGAAATGTGAGAGGGAGGCAAAGCAGTCAGAGTTGCTCCATTTGTAATCGGTGACAATTTAATCTGTCAGTTTTGGGGACAGTAGGAACGAGCGAGTGAGTGGCCAGCGAGTGATTGCTGACGGCTAACTCTAAAGGCTGTCAGCAGTATCAATGCATAGACAGTGAGACGTGAGATGGCTTTTTGAAATAAAAGGCGACAACAAATTAGTCAAGACATTGCGAATCAAATGTAAATGTTCATTAAAAGTCAAATGTTGTTGTGATAAAATATATGTGTATGTGGAATGTCATTTCATGTGAGCAATTTTCTGTATAGAATCCCATTTAGTCACCTTAGCTGTGCGCTGAGAAGAGGAGACAATGAAAAAAGGGCGGTGGCACAGTCTCTGTGATTGAATGCAGCCGTGTTTTAAATCGAGATTAATGAGAATGTTTTGAAAACAAGGCGAATTTTGTAAAAGGCAAGAGAAAGC
Source organism: Enteromius treurensis (assembly GCA_032275025.1). Taxonomy (NCBI): domain Eukaryota; kingdom Metazoa; phylum Chordata; class Actinopteri; order Cypriniformes; family Cyprinidae; genus Enteromius; species Enteromius treurensis. The sequence continues at coordinate 5,134,571 of JAUCMU010000026.1, read as the reverse complement.
GTCATTTTCTAACTATACTTGTGTTTTTTTATTCTTCGTGGCGCATCTGGTTGTTAATAGGCTTGTCGGTGTTTTTGTTCGGAGGTGCTGAAATGCAGTGAGCTGCGCTGGTTAGAGCGCGTTGCTCCCATCCCCCGCCTGTACAGCACAGGGTAAGGGAGGGGACAGGAGAGAGAGGGGGAGCGATAGGCAGCACCCTTGTGAGGGGAAACAAGAGTCAGCTTCGCGGAGAGGAGAAAAGAAAAAGAGCTGGGGCGCAAACAAAAGAGACAACATGGATGAAGCAGGAAAATGTCTGTTTAAAAAGGCAGCGCAGCGGAGGCTTTGGTCATCCTGCACATAGTCCGCCCGTTTTTTGGATGCCGTGGTTTGGAGCGGTTGCGCGGGGAGCTGTCAAGGAGGAAAGCGGTTTTTAATCCGTCTGTGGATGTTGCCAGCTTGCGATGGCTGTTGCAGGGCGATGTAGCTGCATAAAAAAGAACGTGCCTCTTTGTTTATGTTTCTTCATTGTTTTACTAAGTGTCCTTACAAATGCACAAATTCGCTACAGCATTCAGGAGGAGCTGGAGAGCGGCACTGTCGTTGGTGATCTTGTTCGGGATCTCGGGCTGGATCTGCGAAAGCTTTCGGCTCGTCGGATCAGAATCAGCTCCGACAGTGCGAGGCGATACTTCAGCATCAACCACAAAACTGGTAAGCTTGTTATAAGCGACCGGATTGACCGCGAAACGCTCTGTGAATTCAGCGGCACCTGCACGCTTAGTCTCGACGTGGTGTTAGAAAACCCATTTGAACAGCACAACGTGGATGTTGATATTCTGGATGCAAATGACAACTCGCCGCTTTTCCCGCGAGACGAGTACCAGTTGGAGATCTCCGAGGGCGCACAGCCAGGCGCGCGGTTTTCCATTGAGGGCGCTCAGGATTCTGACGACGCCTCAAATTCCGTGCGCCATTATCGCCTCACCTCAAATGAACACCTGGCGCTCGATTCAACCAAACCACCTGCGGACGGAAAACACATAGAGCTCGTGCTGAAAAAGCCTTTCGACCGTGAGCTTTTGCAGTCACACCAGTTTCTAATCACTGCTACAGACGGCGGATCTCCTCCGCGCTCAGGCACAGCCAAAATCAACGTGCGCGTCTTGGATACCAATGACAACGTGCCAGTCTTCGGCAGTTCAGTATACAAAGTGAAACTGCGGGAAAACTCTCCTGTTGGCGCGCTGGTAATTAAATTGAACGCCACAGATAGAGATGAGGGCTCCAATGGGGAGGTGTATTACTCATTTAGCTCTTACACGCCAGATAGAGTGAGACAGGTGTTTTCCGTAGACACAGAAAGTGGAGAAATCAGAGTCAAAAGCAATGTGGATTATGAAGAAACCAACAGCTATGAGATGTATATCCAGGCAGCAGACAGAGGCCAAGGGGCCGTAGCTGTGCACTGTAAAGTGGTGGTGGAGGTGCTGGATGTGAATGATAACCCTCCTGAGATTGTGCTCTCCTCTCTCTCCAGTCCAGTCCGGGAGGACGTTCGTGCAGACACTGTGGTGGCTTTAATAAGCATAAATGACAAAGACTCTGGCCAAAACAAGCAGGTCAGCTTGGACATAATCCCCCCAAATCTACCTTTTAAAATCAAATCATTCCGAAACCACTACACTATTGTTACCTCTGCCTTCCTGGACCGGGAGACTATAGCATCATACAACGTCACTGTTACAGCCACAGATGGTGGAACACCACCTCTTTCATCGTCAATGACGGTACGAGTAGAAGTTGCAGATGTAAACGATAATCCACCACGTTTCAAACAGACTTCATACACTGTTTATGTGTCAGAAAACAATGCACCCAGTGCACCTTTGTGCGTCGTCAAGGCAACAGATCCCGATGCCGGTGAGAACGCTCGCATCACATACACCGTCCTAAATGACAACAACCATGGTATTTCAGTGTCTTCATATGTTTCTGTCAAACCTGCCTCAGGTGAGGTGTATGCACTCCGATCGTTTGACTTCGAGAAGTTGCGTGAGTTTCATTTCCAGGTTAAAGCTCAAGACAACGGTGTGCCACCTTTGAGCAGAGTGGCAACTGTTTATATTTACATCATGGATTCCAACGACCACAGCCCGCAATTTGTTCGCCCTGCAGCAAACGGCTCACTCTCCACAGAGACTATTTTGCGTAACTCAGAGGCAGGAGTCCTTGTTTCACGTGTCCTGGCTTGGGACTTGGATGCTGGAGAAAATGCCTGGTTGCTATACAGCCTTCATCACCCGCCAGAATTGGACTTGTTTAAAGTGCACGAGTACACCGGTGAAATCCGCACAACACGGCGAGTAAATGAGGACAATTCTACAGTTTTTAGCCTCACAGTGCATGTACGAGATCATGGTTTGTCTCCTCGCTCTGCATCTACAACAATCAACATTGCCGTTATGGAGCTCCCACCCAAAGTGGCCCCAGACCCAAAACGCATTATCAGGCCACACGGCACAATGATATTCTCCCATGTAACCCTCTATCTTATCATTGCGCTGAGTGCAACCACCTTTGTTTTCTTGCTCACCATCTTTGTCCTAGCAATTGTTCGCTGCCATGCCTACTGCAGCCAACCTGATGCTTGTTCCTGCTCACCTTGCTGTGGGTCCAAGAAGAAAAAGAACACAATGAAGGCACCCAAAGACTGTGGAGGCAGTGGTGGTGGGGCTGTAGGTGGTGGAGCCGCAGGTGGAGGTGGGGGAGCTGCTGGCGGGGTCACAGTCCAGCAACAGTCTGCTGTAATGCGGAGAGACCTAAAAGTGGAGCCACATTATATTGAGGTCCGAGGAAATGGCTCTTTAACCAAAACATACTGCTATAAGACCTGCCTGACCGCCACCTCAGGAAGTGACACTTTCATGTTCTACAATACGGGCCGGCCATTGAGTGGGACTTGGGGCTCAGGGGCAGACCGTTTCTTCACAGGACAGAGCGGACAGTTTGTGCGCAGACTGAGCATGCCCGACGCTACGGCAATACAGGTGTGTGCAGTGCCCACACTGTTATAGCATCCATTAAGTGACCCATCCATCTATATGCCTCATCCATGCATAAAGAGGGTAGAAATTCTCTTCTCTTCAACAATGTGGCACCCTTTCACCCTCAGATGTGTAGATGATTTAGGAGTAGCCCCAATATTTTGTTGTTGTTTTGATTCCAAATACATTTACTCATACAAAATTGGTGTGAAAAGTGTTTGATCACAGAAATTGCAAGTAAATTTATTACGCGGAGACACAAGTAAAACATACTCTGAATATCTTTTTTTGACTTAAAACATAAATATATATAGTTTAGTGAAGCTTTCTAGTGGTATTGCTGACATTTTGCATTACTGCTACAGGCCTGTTTCAGCAGTGGAAAGAACAGGTGTTTTGCTTGGTGTGCAGCGGGGCTCAGTAATGGATCCTGTTATATTGGAGCATTTTCTTTTTGTGCCTCATTAATTCACAGCAGCAACCTTCAGTGTGAACTGCAGAATGTGTGCGTGTGCAGTTATGATGATTTAGGGTATCAGACTCTCTTTCCACTTGTTTGCAACTGTCATCAAATTGCATTTCATCAGTTATGAATTTAGACAGAAGCCTTCTGTAGGGACCACCCAGTGGTCCAAGGATGGTAGTTATTGGCGTGGCAGAAGGATTCCTGTGTTACTGTCTTTCGTTTTATTTTATTTTTGCACGTTGGTTATGAATAATCAAATTTAGATAAATGTTTGATCATTCTATTGAACTCTTTAACTGGTAGGGGAAGGGACTTCCTTTATATAATGTAATCTGGATGTGGCCCAAGCAAACATGGAACCATACATAGGCATGTTTTTGATACACACAGTATATAGTTTTGAGCGCACACACACATACATAAGTTTGCAAAAGACAATATCTTCGAAGGTACTTGACCTCCTGCCAAATATCAAAAAGAGGAACTGATAAATTACTAAACAGAGAACACTTGCCTGCCAGCATTACACACACACACAAACAGGAGCAAAAGGTCAGAGGCAGACTGCAAATATATTTTATCTGACTCCATATGATATCTGAATCCAACAGTCCATTAGGAGTCTGTCCCTCAGTTTCACAAACAAGGTTTAGGCCTAATCCCAGACTAAAATGTAAATCAGAGCAAATTAATGTGGCTTTGTTTTGTCTCAAGGTGCACACCAGTATTGTTTTTTTCTTCTTCTAAGGAATGTTTATGAAAACTACTTAAATGTCCCCCAATTTAACTATTGCCTTTATCTTGGTTTGACTTACACCCTGTCTGTGTAACCAGGCCTATGTTGCTCAAAGTGTTGCAGTGCCATTAACACAGATATCATGGTTGCATCAGTCCAATCATTAGCCAGAGTATGACTAATATTATTAATTTGATTTGATAGTAGATTTGTCTAGCCCTCTACAGTGACTACATAACATCTTAGCAAGTCAAGCAGTTAGTAAGAAATCTGTGAATCCCACCTGCTGCATCAATCTAGATTCCCGCCTTCTCTATCTAACCAAAAATCTAGTATGTACTGAACACTGGAGACAGATTTACAGTAACATATACCTTCACTTTATCTATTTGAGAAAATTATTTCAGAATAATTAAGAAATATTTTAAACATGACAATTTATTCACCAGGCAACCAACTAGTATTGGTCATGCTATAAAACATCCAATACGAGTATGAATTTATTAGAATAAGAATTTGGAATCCATTAAGAATTTAGAAGCAATTACCTGGTAATGAGTGCTACACAGTGATTATAGATTTCCTGACACTTACTACCCTCGTTTTAATATCCAAATAAGTCATCAATTTACCAAATGTTCACTGTTTAAAAAAAAAAAAGAGAGAGAGACCGGCAGAGTAAGTGAAGGAAGCAGATGTTATAGATCAACAGTGAACTATTTAGGATGTTAACCTCATGAGAAAGAGTTCAGATGTTGATTCTCATGACTTTGTTTTCTCAGAAAGTGGCCTCATCAGGGTTCAGTTATCTTGGCATCAGCCTTGCAGCTCTGCTTTTCTCCTCTCTTTCGCTCTCTCTCTTGTTCTCTCGACCTCCCTCTCTCCAGCCTGTTCTGCAGTGCGCTGTTTCAGGACAGCTGGGTGTGTTTATATTTAGAGGTGTGAAGCTCAAACAACACTCCAGTTTCTCTGTACCCACACTTAAATCTCTCTAGAGAGACTTTGCAGTCTAGCTTCAGTTTAGTTACACAGCGTCTTGCTGGACATCATCCACCAAAACCAATTAGATAGATCTTTAAGCCTTCAACACAGGTTATCATGAATGGTTAATGAATGGTAGTATGACCCTAAATTAATTACAAATGGAGCCTTCTCTATCTGCTCTGTTAGTTCACCAGAGATCATCTTTACAAGCTGAGTGCATTTATGTTGTGTTGTTGTTTGGGTTGTGAGTGTTTCAAGGATTACTGGCTGTGAAAATCGTTTCTCTGTTCCTCTTATTTGTGAAGTAATTACTGGCTTATTTCAACTGTTCTCATTAAATGTCAGTCATGTTTGTTCTCCCTGTGTGTGATTAAGTGGCAGTGGAGCTGAGCTCTGTGTTTCTGCTGGCTGATTGGCTGGTTCAGTTTGGGAAGAAAAGGACGAAAGGATTGTGATTGGTTGGTGCCGAGGTGCGAATGCTGTTTCTAGGTGAGGTGTGTCCACTCAGAAGGGAACTGAGAGAAAGAAAGAGAGAGAAAATTAGGAAAGGAAGAGTAAGGAACCACTGGTGAGACGAGATCAGACTGAACTTATTATCTGGTTCACACACAGTGATAAATCAAAGATATGTGAGGTGAATAAAAACAGATCACCAGTTTCTCTGCTCAGCAACCCTCACTGTTACCTCTTTAATTTTGTTGAAGGATTTAACCCAAGAATTTTTCAAAAGGCTTACTCCTGCACATGCTAATTTACTATAAGCAGTTAGTGTATCAGATGGTTACATACATTTTAAACCCTCTAGGTATGTTGTTGCATTTATTTTATTGACTTATTTTAATTACAACCTTGGTGCATTGCTGAAAGGTTCGTGCTAGGTTGAACATTAGTGTTCGTATGTGATGTTTTTGTGCATGACTGCTAGCTGGTGTTTGTAGTAGTGTTTTGCAGGGTTGTATGATGGATGTGTGTTGTGTGGAGGAAAAGCAGGCCCTGCTGATTACATTTTGAATTGGATTTCACATTGATAAATGTCCTCCAGGAGATGTTTGTGAGAGGGAAAATGGGTGACAAAAGGGTGGGTAAGGAACACAGATGCCATGTCTGCTTTTTTATATATATAAAAGTTGTTAGTGCTGAAAATCTGTGCAGCATAAAACAAGCTGACACCTTGTAAACGCATTGATATTTTACAGTGATTGTAAATGATTGTGGATTTTAGTATTTTATATTCTAAGTTTGCAAAAAGAAAATGTCATCTATTTTACATTTTCACTTATTCACTTATACGTTTTATGCTTTTATGGAGAGTGAATTTCTGTTTTAGACTCTGAACATGTTTTTTGATTTGGGACATTTAATGACAAGCAAGCATTTCCTCCGTAATCTCATTGCTGACAATAATATCCATAAGTCTTGATGGTACCAAAAATAAGCTTCATTTCCTTTTATGCGAAATGCAGTGTCTTGTTTCTGTTCTTTTGATTCTGGAGTGAAATATGACCTAGACATGTTCTTGAAAGGTTTCATGACATTCAGTCACCTTGTGCATTTTTAACTATATGCATCAGATTCCTTCTCCCTGAGGAGACTCGTTCAAACTGATCACCCTTCTGTTACAGCTCCTTTAGGGTTTTATGACCCTGACTCATCTTGTTTGTTTGAATGGTTGGTTGAAATCTTGTTTTGGATGATTGGCATTCATGTTTGTGTGTCTGTGTGAGGGTAAACATGTGCATGTTAAAAGATATGAATGAAATCTTGACCCAACTGTAACCCTTTCCTTAAAAGCCTGAGGACCATATGACTACTCTGCGGCATGATTAATTAATGAGATGATATTGGTTTTTTTGATCCACCCCAGTGCTTACTGTCATCTCTTTTTCTCTCTTTTTTGTCTTTGTCTTTCTCAGCCTAAAGCTCCCGGTGCAGACTGGAGATATTCAGCGTCCCTCAGAGCAGGAATGCAGAGGTAAGACTTAAATGGTTCTGTTGCCTTTTTTGTTGCATCTGCTGAATACTTTAAAGGAATAAATAGATAAATTAAATGATTATAATTTAATTAACTAATTAATTGATACATAAATAGAAAGACAGATGTTCCAAAGTTGATTGACACAAAATATGTACTAATAAAAATTGGCCTATATGTTGGCCACAGGAAAAATATTTTATATATATATATTATTTAAATGACTTCTTTAAATGGGTGAATCTGGTCACTGGTAGGCAAGAAAGACATATTACAAGACGGTAATACCCAGAAATTTTATGGATGTAGTTACCTATGATAAAAAAAACTGATGTTAATATGAACGTGGAAACTCATGTGCACCGACATTGCATTACCCATAAACCCCCTGGAGCACGCTGGGTAGCATATAGTTAACCACCACTCATTGTGAGTAAACCATGGTCTAATACAGATGTAGCAGCCACTGAATGACCAGTACAGCTGTAGAGCGACAATTTCCGTGGAAGCAGAAGTAGGTCACATGCGGCGATTGAAGTATTGCCTGCAGCCATGTCGGCAAAACGATGGCAACGAAGGACATTGCAGACAACAGACTGGGCAGCATGTTCACAAATGCCAGGGCTATGTGTGTGTGACTGAATGACCTCTGATCTTCATTAGTGGTACACTGGTTCCCTCCTAATTACACCAAGGTTTAATGAGAGCTAATGTCGCCACGCAAATCATTCTCATGCATTAAATTAGATTCCTGTCTCACAATTTATGTGCTTAGAGAAACCGCTGCAAAAATTAATTTCACATTTATGATGCTCTTGCTTTTTCTGTCCTAAGGCATTTCGTTGGTGATTTCTTTGTAAAGGCATTGGCTTCTTCTTATTATTTACTATTGCTCATTTTTTTAGAGATTAGAATTTAAACAAATCCCAAGTATTTATTTATATTTTCACATGCTAAATAGTTTGAGACATGACTTACTGCTGTTACTTTAATAAAACATAAGAACAATACTTATAGGGATTCAAACTTTATCCAGAGAGCAGAATTATTTAATTTGCAATACCCTCAGATTTGCAAGCGCATACATTAACATTGTTTTATAATTATTCTCCTAAATTAATTTTGTTATTTACACCAAAGCTTTTCACATGTTAAACAGAGAAATGATCCGCGAAGAAACCACATGACATATGTAGGCAGAGATGAGCAGAGGGAGAAGAGGCAGACAGAGAGAAAGCGAGAAGGAGGATGTTTGAACATTAGCTGAGGATCATGTATTTGGTCCAGTGTTTCTCATTAATAATGTATTAGCCTTACTGACTGCTGCTTCACAGCTCTTTAAAATGGCTTCCATACACACACACACACACACACACACACACACACACACACACAGCATGTAATAGCAGCAGTAACCGCCTGACCTTGGACTGCAAACATTCATCAGAGAAGGAGAGAGAGGGGGCAAATAAAATGGTTGTTTTCCTTTTTATGAAGTTGAAAATTATAAGCTTAGTGTTCATAACAAATTTGTTTATTAATATCAGTGTTCCATTTTAATCTTGTATAATGTAGAATGACCAATATATATATATATATATATATATATATATTGTCTTTTGTGATAGGGAGTCAGTTTAAGTACAGCGTCCAAATCAGCAGAAACCGTTTATATGATGTGGATGTTGTGATGTTTTCGGGAGTGAATCTAAGTGCTTCATGTTTTCAGCCACAGTGAGCTAATCCTTTCTTAACACACTTGCAGCTGCACACAGAGCAAGAGAGAACATATCAAGTGATAACACCCTTTTCTAAGAGTAACAGAAATCTCCTGCTTGCTCTGATTTTCTGCCGCTGGCGATTTTTAAAGATTTTTCCTGATGCAGACACAAACTAAGGTTATATATAGTATAGAGTTTGCAACACATTTCACTTAATATGGCATATATCCAACTGAAACAGGATGATCAACAGCACAACTTACTCTGATACAGTAGCTATGTTTGTTTGTGAGAAACAAGTCTTTGGTTTGAAATTTGCACAGGAGTGTAAGCTTTAATCTCAGAGTTAGTGTGACTGCAGAGAGGAGCATGGCCTAATCCCTAATCTCTAATCCAAGCTTCTATAGTCCAATTCTCACAGAAGACCTGCATATACCCGTGCTCAATCATTCAGTCCAGGTCAAACATAAACCCTACTTTCGTGCCACACATAGTCCTTTAAAATCTAGGACATTACCTACAGACAAATATTGCCTCATAGAGTGGGACAATTTGAGTATGAAAAAAACAACTGTAAAAAATATCTTAGTTGTTTATATAAGAAACTCACAAATAGAGTAGGATTTTAAAACTTTCTCCTTTGTTTTTGTATAGTTCGGTCCATATGGAGGAGTCATCCGTGATGCAGGGTGCTCAAGGAGTTCTGGTTCAGAACTGGCCCACCGTCTCCAGCGCTCCAGGTAAGATATGATTCTAAGCTCTCTATGGCAGAAACACTCTTGAAGAAATTATTTAATTTCTTAGTTGTTTCTCTAAATAGATTGATATGAAATATAGTTGTTTATTTATTTATTCTTGAGTTATGTCTTTAGAAGAGACTGAACTAAACAGAATTTTATTTTATTTTATTTTTTGGTTGAGAAACATCTAACACTCTTTAAAATAAAGGTGTTTCCTGATGCCATAGAGATCTTTTTTTTGTCTAAATGTTCCATAAAGAACCTTTTAACATCTGAAGAAGCTTTATGTTTTACAAAAGGTTATTTGTGGCGGAAAAATTATGCAAATTTACAAACAGATGGTTATTTAAAGAACCTCTGACTGCATGGTTCTTTGTGAAACCAAAAGTCATTCCTCTGTGGCATCACTGTGAACAACCTTTTAAGCATCTTTATTATTAAGAGCATAGTTTATGTTGATACCGAACATAACTGAATTATTAAGTCTTCAGATCTAGAGCAACCACTGAGCAAGACAATTTTCCTCTGAGTGACCTGGCAGGACTCTAACACTGTCTTTCACAGTTTCACTGATATTACCCCTCAGGACAATCTATCACTCTATCAACCCCTGTGCTGATCTACACTATCACTCTCTTCTTTTCTGTCTCACATCATTCGTTCACTTGCATGCTTCTTTCCCTGCAGTCTCCTCTGTGTTGGCCTCTTTTGCTGAGCCGAGCTGCTGCAGTCATGCAGGATATAAGGAATATGACCTACATGAGGCTTCTTTAGGAAACCTAGCTGAGTAGTTCAGGGAGCAACTCAGAAACCACATAAACCACTGCAATAAATGAACAATACCACAGTCTGCCTTTTTTTGTAAATATGAATATAAATATGAATTCATAATGGAAGCTGCACACTCAAATATTGTGTTAATGTACCCAAAATTAAGATTCATCAACATCATTTGCTCAACATCATGTTGGACTGGAGGGGAAAATGATTTGTAAATAATAACATTATTTGGGGGATTTATAGGAATAAATTTGGGGTTCCTGGTAATAAATAGTAGATGGCTATTATTGCACTTTTTCTGTTTTTGGAGCTTGGTCATACAAATCTCTCTCTGCTTTGACTGTGTAGTGAATATGACATTTTAAGTCTGTTTAAATTTTATACATTAGTTTATTTTACTGAGATTGCATGCTTCATGTCTTATTTTGTGTTTCATGGAATAAAGACATTAAAATAAAGCTGAAACAATATTGGGTGAGTAAAAGATGCACAATTTTAGGGTGAACTATTCCTTTAAAACTGCTAGATTTTCCCACTGTCTGATCACAGTGGGATCCCCTGGTTTTAATGTTGGATTATATGCGTTCAGCTCGCTCAGGTGGCCTATCACAGCTAAGTGATGAAGAAGAGAGTGACACCGATTTCCACAGCTCTGACCAGATCAAGCATAAATCCAGTTTATCAGCTGAAAGAGGAAATGACACAGTCAGAGGGGATGTGGAGGTTATCTGCAAAGGCAAGAAAGAGAAGCACAGTACAAAGCAGCGACCGAGAGAGCGTGGCGAAAGCACGGAGAGATGACTCGATTAGGAGATGAATATTAATAACGGTCAGCTCAGAGCATTTCAACACAAACACGCACACATTCTGTCTCACTCGCTGTGGAGATGTCCGCTCATGGTAATTAATCCACAATATTAGATTGCATTCTTATTTTGTCCATCTAGTCTCTTTCTCACACACCAAATAATTGAAGAATCACCTGTCTTTCTGTAGAAGATAGAGTCTCGGTTATTATTCAGAGATGTCTGCACACACTCTAAAGCGCCCATTAATGGATCACCACAACCATCAGCGCAAAACATATTAAGATAAAATACCTTTCAAGTCAGAATCAAGAACATGCTTAGAATAACAAACTGTGTCATGCTGTAGGTTTGTGTTTGTAGCCATATAATTTTGATGCGGTGTATTGTAGAACAGTATGTTGAGGAAAAAAACATCTGGTTACACAGTTGTAATGAAGTTTAGACTCTTAGTTAACTCTTGTGGTGGCATATGATGTACATGATATGAAGGCAGCAATAATCTTCTCTATCATTTTGTCTGGGATCATTTCCTGGGTCACAAGATCTTAGGTAGGAACCTGGATACTAATTAATGAAATATAATTTCCTAATTAATTCCGCTTGAGGGTCACAGATGTCTAGGTCAATGCTCAACCCTCTTGGATGTAATGATGATGTGACTTCTGGAGGTGTGCGAAATAACGAAAGTAATTTAGTTTCAATAAGATGAAAGGGAGAGAAGGAGGGAGGGAGGACAAAACGGGCACAATTACTCGGGTGATGAAAGAGCAATTTGTTCTAATTAAGTCTCTGATGATGACTGCAAATGCAAAGACTGGAAATGAATGAAATAAGCCTCTTTAGATTTTCGCTCTCTCTTTTTCGTCTCTTTTCTCTTTCTTTCATTCTCTTATTCACTGTTTATCTGTCTTATTTACTAATCTTTCACAACCTGCCAAGTCTGAGATGCAGCTTAGCTTTTTAATACATTATTTTAGCGAAAATTCTATATTATTAAATATATGGTGCATCTCTTTGTTCTAAACCATCTTTCTTCCGTAAAACACAAAGCAGAAATTGACCAATCTTTTAATTATATTAAGCTCCTAAAATAAATTATTCCATAATATTATTTTCGTATATGTGACCCTGGCCCACAAAACCGTTCTTAAGTAGCATGGGTATAGTTGTAGGAAAAGCAAAAAAACATGATTTTTTTTTTTATTGCACTCTTAAATTCTATATTTTACCATACATCAACGGAAGGGTTATTTATTCAGCTCTCAGATTGTGCATTAATCTCGATTTTGAAGAACTGACCCTTATGACTGGGTTTGTGATGTCTTTGTGTGGTAAAACTTACTTTAACTGAGGTTGTTTAATGAAACTATTCTCACTGCTGTAGTTTTGCATTCCTCAGGTTCAAGCCTGTTCAAGAATGTTTATCAGTCATGTGAAACATAAAAAACTATTGATGTTTAGAAACAAATATGATGAAATGCCTATTAATTAAAAAGTTAAATAGAATAAAATATAAAAAAAATAATAAAATCTTAGAATGTACACAATTCATTTTAAATTAAATTACATTAAAGTGGTTTTTAAAAAATGAGCTGAATCTCAAATAACTTTTCAAATTAATATAAGTGAGATTTGTGAACAACAGCATTTGCAGTGTATAGTGTAAGAATCAAAATAACCATTTGCATTGTTTTCTGAGATTTGGAGCATAACAGAGAGCTTCATTAGTAAATGATGGCATGTTGAATTTTGGCTGAAGCAACCTTTTAAAACAGCATAAGGGGATTAAAAACATGCATGAATCAGATACCAGCAGCAAGAGATTTGTTAGTTTAGGTGGTAATGTGAATACTAGGTCTGTGGAGGTGTAAAGCAGTGCTGGTTTGTTTTATGTTCTGCATTTTTATGAGCAGCTTTTTGAGCTCTGGCGTGCAAAACACTGTAGAAACCAACGCCCCTGTCTCTCTCTCTCTCTCTGTCTCTTTGCTGTGTGAAACAGATGGGCAAAACTACCAAAGCGTAGATCTACAGAATTAAAGTAATGAAAATAGGATAAAGCTGTCTGTCTCATTTTCTGTCTAACTCTTTTCTGTTTTTTTTTTTTTGTTTTTTTTTTGTTTTTTTGTCTGTCACATTTTCTGTTCCTGTTTTTTCCCTGAAATGCAGTAAAATGTTAGAATGAACCAGTGTGACAGAGACAGAGGGCAGGTAGACAGCCTAAGGGAAGGAGAGATTGAGAGAGTGACAATGAGGGGAAAAAAGGTGACCGAGGGGAAGAGTGAAAGAAGAGAAAACAGAGATGCAGAGAGGAGGGAGCTGTGACTGCCTCTGTTGCTAGGGGAGAGAAGCATTTGACCACTGGAGAGAGAGCGTTCTGTATTAGTTTCCATCAGTGTCTCTGCCACAGCCAGATTTCACTGGAGGAGGCAGTTTCCACGGCAACCATTCATACCACGAACAGGGTGCTGGAAGAGTAGAGGGAGGGTGAGAGAGAAACAAGTAAAGGAAAAATGCAAAATGGAGAGAGAAAGAAAGGAGAGGTGTGGCTGAATGTGAGAGTTAACAGAACGTCATATTAAATATACAAGATAAAGCTGAGGAGTGGTGAAATGGCGACAGATGGATGAGAAAATTCGAATTTTTCTCAGTTGCCTCTTCTCAGTAAAGCTATATGAGAGAAATTGAGAGAAAAATGTTTTTATACTGTGAATGTGATTGTTCTGTTATAGCGGGTTGTTTAAAGACGGATGAATGGAGAGATAAATGAATGGGTGGATGAGTGTGACCTATCCTGATCTGTCTGTTTAAAGATCATCTCTACAGGTGGGCCAACCTGCACAGCCCACAGGCTCTCGTTTCAGCTACAATGCCATATGGCGCACAGAAACACTTGCACAGTGCAACGTATATTCATGCTTACAAACTGACAGTTCTAATATGTAATAATAATAATAACAATACCAAAGCAGTTTAATTAAAAACAATATAGTCAGAGGTATCAAGAGTCAAATTGCTCATATAATATTCAAATAAAAAAGTAAACAGCTCTGATTTTGTAGTATTTTTCTGATTTTGGTTTTATCACTCACTTTAGTCAATCAGTGAAGCAGAGGAAAGGCTGTGAGAGATTGTTTTGTAGTTTCGTCTGTGTGGTGTAGGTCTAGTGGAATGTTCCAGAACACGCCAGGGGCTTTAGTCAGCTCAAAACGGTGAACTCAAGACAACCCCTCTCTGTCTGTGCCAGTGTTTGTCTTCATATCTTTTAGTTGTTGTTTTTGTTTGATTTTTTGTAAAGGGGGGTTCTTTTTATATGAGGTTAAGATTTTTTTCTTTATGCATTACTTGTGCAATTATGTTTTTGTATTCTTCTCAATAAAACAGGGTTATTTTTATATAAAATTACAGCGTTATTCTCAAAATATGCAGCTATTACAGATAGCAGACCTATCCTCAACACACATGCACTGCTGTCTTGGCAGGCCCATGAGAAAGCTTGCGGTGCCATCTGGCACATATTTTATCAGGATTACTAGAGCCTGACGTACCAAGGTGTGCGACACACACACACACACACAAACACAACCTACAGTGTGATTATATTCATTCTACACAATCAGTACCACATGCACATGTCTACTTAATATTTTATGCCTACACATGCTGTATTATTCACACACACAAAGGTAAATCAAAGTTAATATAATTTCTGTTAAATATTTAATGTGAAATCATGCAGTTCACATACACAGACCGTCAGTAAGAAATTGTGAACTGTGAAATAGAAAGCTACCAAAGATGTATTATAATCTAAACTTATTTCATATTATATATTAAACATTAGTAATTTTTAGACTAGCTGTTATATGTGAAATCAGCCAATTTCCTGTGCTTCATGCAGCGAAAGCATGAACACAAATCTGCTATCATCTGCTGTTACGCATACACACACATACGCATACTGCTTCAAAAGCGGTGTGGTATCATCTAAACAAACCCATAATTCCTTGAATTCCTCTGAAGTGTTGATCAGAAATCTGCTCTTTCAGGAGTTTAGCGTTGGAGTTTGGCTCATATTTCATCCTCAGACTGCCCTTCCTCACCTCCTCTTCAGCATTATGTAACATGGTTCTCCACTCCTCCTTGAGAAAGGAGAGTGATACAGGGAGATATAGAGAATAGATGGGAGGGAGTCGGCATGCTCATGTTGTTTTCTTAATGATGAGACGATTCGATTTTCTCCCCATCATCTTTTTATGAGGTAGATCTTTCACTGGCCACAATAATCATGCCCTTGTCATGCAGCTTATTAAACCTGTTCCATTATCTGCTAGCTAGACGTATGTGTCTGTCCATGGACTGCGTTTCACGAAAGGTCAAGACAAGATGGAGATATGCAGAGGAGGATGTAGTCAGTGTAAATGTATTGGGAAATTAAATTACCTTTAACCTGTACTTTGCAAAGATACTAGCTACTCCCAGTTTTTTAAACAGTAAAGCAACTTTTGCACGTAATGAAGAAATAATCTTTATACAGGTCAAAAGTTTACCATCCCCCTTTCAGAATCTGCAAAATGTTTTATGCCTTATAATGTCAGAAAGACAACTAAAGAAAGAGAGGAACAAAATGGGAGGGCATGGATAGAGGAAGATTAGATGTGATGAAAAAGTAAGTGTGAGAGGGAGAAGGGAGAGAGAAAACAACGCATTTGGGCTTTTAGTTGTTGTGTTGCTGAGGGATTTGGAAGGCTTGTCAGTTCCCTGAAGACTCATAATGGAGGCTGCCTGTTTCTTATTCTTATTTCACACCCACAATCCTGAATGCAGGCCTTCTTTCACTCACAGATATCTTAGTCAGAATGGTTCTGAGGTTGTAATCCATCATAATCTTCACCGCAACATAAGCTAAAGACAAAAGGCAAAGTGAAAACAAAGACCTGCACACAGATATGATGCCAAAGGTGTTGTCTGTATTAAATTAAGTGATGTTGTAGTGATCCAGTGTCATTATAAATGAGATTACTTGCTCATCAGAAAGAGAGAGTGATTTTCAGCAGTGCACAAGGGATGTCAAACATAGATCCGACCAGCTACCACAGTGTTTTACATTTAAAGACATGAATACATTACACTGCGTTACATTCTTTCGATATTTGATTGAATCAAGCAAATTCACCAAAGTCTTACAGTAAAAAAACTTGGAAACAAAGCGGTCAGACTAACCATTACGATTAGATGGCAAGCAAATTCAAACAGAAAGAACGCAAACTTTGAAACAAATAAAATTGTTCTGGTTTCAAAGGCTATGGAAAACACTGTGCGGTTTACAGTTTGCTACTGTACGATGATTCACGGTCTGGCCTCTGGAGCTAATCTCCTTACTGCAGCATAGAAAAGGCAGATATAATTTATGTATACAGAGGGACAAGTGTCTGACGCTATGCTTATTCAGGGTCCAGAGGACCTTCATCATACCTGAAACATTTTCATTATTGACTGTTAATGCTGTTCTTCATAGGATATTGTTACAGATTGTAATAGATGGTTTTATTTTCTCTTGTAGATAATGAAGGTGGAGAGGTCTCTCCCCCCGTAGGTGCTGGAGTGGACAGCAACAGTTGGCATTTTCGATACGGGCCGGGTCCTGGAGGCCCTCCACATCTGAAACCCGGTGAGGTCCCTCCTGAAGCCTTCATCATCCCTGGTTCTCCAGCCATTATTTCCATCAGACAAGGACAAGACGGAGATGACAAGAGCGACTTTATTACCTTCGGAAAAAAGGAGGAGGCCAAGAAGAAGAAGAAAAAGAAGAAGGAGAAGAAGGATAAGCGGGAGAAAGGAAAAGATGATGATGATGATTAGAGAGACACAGGAAGGAGTTAAAGAAAGAGCTGATTCTTTAAAGACAGAAGTCTCAACGAAAGTCTGTAGAACAAAACATGTTTTTACTCACTCTAAAATCAATATTTGGGCCTCAAACAAACATTTTCTGTTGGATCTATCTAATAAATTTTAAGTGATTTTCTGTCACATCCAATCTTTCGGCTTTAAGCAGATAGCTTCCCCTTCCTTTTAATGAAGTAATGGATAAATCTCAACATGATGAATTGTTATATGATTGATTAGGATTATCGTATGCCTCAGCCACTATTCCACATTAAATGTCCGTCAGACTTACGTTGGCACGTCTGTCTTATTCATCCTCTTGGTTTTTGTTTTCCAGTCTTTTTGATAGGGAGACAAAATCTAATTTGTTTGTAAGCTGTGTGCTGCTTCACATGTGCTGTGGTGGAAAAAAAAGAGAGAAAAAAGTGAAGGATTCAAAAATGAGTAAAGTTAGACATTATGGAAGCAGGACACACATTGGTGTAAATACGCAGGTTTGGCACAACTGTATGTAAAGCAGTGAAGACGCTGAATTAACGCTTTTGCTCATTCACTTCTCCTGGTGTGGGATTGAAGAATCATCCTTTAAAACCAGAGACTTTGAAACATTTTCACTTGTAAAAAAAAAAAATCTTAGATCCTGGACAAATGGGGAAAAAAAGACAAAAAAAAAAAAAGTACACCGAATGATGGAATGCACTTTTATTTTGTTGCTTTAATTTTGTTACCAGCAAATGTTACCAGGCAAAGTATATATGTGAGCAAGTAGTCCCATATATATACACACACACACACACACACACATTTATTGACACACATCTAGTGAACAGGGTCAACAATCAGTGAATCCCTATAGCGACTCCCAAAACCTCTCCAGGTCTGAAATGTTTCTAACCTGGTTGGCCTTTTGGTTAACCAACAGTTGGAGAGGTACACTCACAAGTCAATATCATGTAAAGTTCACGAGAAATCAGCTTTTCAAGAGCCTTCAGCAGCTCTGTTGTTTATAGGGATGGCTGAGAGAATGTTATGCATTATGAACAGTATTACTGTTGATTCACCAAACCTTAAACACCTGTGAACCCATAAACTATCCTTAAATACCCTCTGTAGAAAAGGCATGAGGGGTTATGTCATGATTTTATTTCTGTGGCATTGCCTCATACCTGTAGTTTCCCTACTGTCCTTGACCCTGTCATCCCAACCCTAATTTTGTGCCTGCTTTCTCAGCTCAGTATGTTATACACAAAACCTAGTCGCCTCCCTTCTGCTTGCTGTCTGGAGGGCCAACACACCCCAAGAGCAAAGAACACAACATATTAGCTGGGGCTTTTCAAAATTTGAAGGGCAGGGTTTTTTGTGCACCGTTTTTATAAGCTTTAAGTGAACTTTATTGCTACTGTACAGAGCTTCTGTCTGTCTGTCTCTTTCTTGATCTCTCTGCTGGGTAGGCTAGCTCTAGACATTGTGGTGTACTCATGTAGTATGGAGAAATGCAGACAACGCCTGTCAAATCCCACCCCCTGCAGAGGACAGAAGCCCCTCCCACAGCACTGTCATATGTTATGATCCAGCGCTGTCCAATCAGTCTTACCTCTGTCTCTGCACAAGACTTTGTATTTTCTGCTGGTCTCTCATCGGTTCATTTGCAGACAGAGGAGGATCGGGAGAAGACAGATGTGAAGCTTAGGCAAGGGGTGGAGATTCGTAGAGAACAACTTTGGGGTGAAAATAGTGGCTTGCCAGTTTGAACCGATGTTGAGGGTGAAGTGTGTAATTTCTGTGCCATTAGCAGCACCAAAAAGAATTTCGCCCCGTCTGCCTTTAACAGATCCAGCCAATGTTTTTGAGCTGTGTGAGGCTGATCGGGTTGCTCAATCAAACAGAGCCAGGTTTTCAAAGACACGTCCAGTGTTTACACAAGTATCTAAACCTCAGAATTGACACAAACCATTTGTACAGTTATAAAAACAATCATTTATGATAATTCAACATCTTGCATTAATAATACTCTACAAAGATCAGACTGTTGTCTCCACCCCATGCCTTCTAGTATCTGATAACAGCGGCAGTGACACGTCTGTGTTCTGATGCTATTGGTTCCCTCACTTGCCTGCCTACCTTGTTGCCACAAACCCAAAAACATCTCAAACCGGTGTCACAATTACTCAAACGTGACTGCTGCATGACCTTACCAGAAAGAAAACACTTACTATATAGAGATATATATGAATATAGATATAGATGGCTATGATTTGACTATTTTTGTTTCTAGTTTTTATTCATTATTCACACAAGAGATCTGTGTATGTACCGTCTCTGAGCCTTTTGCATACTGACACCTCTGCACCGACTTACAGTGGACAGTTATGACATTACTAAACCTTGGTATT
This sequence comes from Enteromius treurensis, assembly GCA_032275025.1. Classification (NCBI taxonomy): domain Eukaryota; kingdom Metazoa; phylum Chordata; class Actinopteri; order Cypriniformes; family Cyprinidae; genus Enteromius; species Enteromius treurensis. The sequence goes on along the minus strand of JAUCMU010000026.1, from coordinate 5,115,061 downwards.
TGTAAATGCTCTATAGTGTGATGCCCTGAAGCTCTCGTTTTTATCCTATTCTTTTCATTTTTTGTTTATGAGAACAAAAAAGACAAAAAAAAAAAAAACTTTTGTGTTTGGCTTTGACATACCGATCAAACTAGCACTGTATATTGTAGCTAAATTATGTATGATGATTCTATCCCTACTCTTTCACTTCTTTGACAAAGAAACAAAAAGAAAAACAGGAAAAAAAAAAAAAATGTCCTGATGTAAAATACAATATATGTAGTGTATGCTTGTATCTAGTGAGCGTTCATGCTGTCATTCTTTCTTATTGTCTGGTGGTGATCAGTAGGTGGCGCTGTACTGTCCAACTGAATAGCGCTCATCTGTTGTAAAGCCCTCTTCTTTTGTACACCTGCTCATCAATATGTGATGGTGAATTAGTGACCTTCATTCCTTTCTTTTTTCTCTTTCCTTTAAGTTTCTTTTTTTCGTTATGATGGAAAAGTGGTAATGTGTTTTGTTTATAAATCACAAAATAAACTTTTCTTTCTTAAGAATGTGAAATATTGTCAGTGTTTCTGTGTCTGTGAGCCAATTGTTGAAATTATGATGATGGACATAAACATCATTTGGTGATATTTTGTTTATTGTCAGCAACTATACTGTCTGTAAGAACTAAAAGCAAACTGCAAGGTACTGTTAAACTCCTTCCGCAAGAAAGACGTCTGGAAGAGTGAGAGAGAAAAACACTACCTGCCCTCACTTGATATTTGGGTCATTTTAAAATTTAGGTTAAATTTGTTATTGATAATAATTATATTTTCTCTGACAATATTCTTCATACATAGATTTGAAAGCATTAAGATATTTTATAATCTCACAAATTGATTATATTAAATTTGTATCTAAAAGGAAGTATCTTGTTTATTATCTCAATTAATTCCAAAAAATTTTGCAAATCCAAACTTTGTACAGACATTTGGCTGGCCGGACAAGGCCATTGAAATTTTGACGCAAAATGGTACAATTCTTGCCAGTTAACCAACACATCTTATCACATATAACATAGTTGACTAACTCACCACCAGGAAAACAATTTTTGTAGTATAAAATAGAGTTAATAATTAATTGTGTTAACTAGCAGATAGGTTACACCGATAAAATGTATTAATTAAAATCAAACAAAACAAAAATTTATTGAGTGGGTATATTGTTCTGACACTTTTTCCTGATGTGAAATATGCATATAGAGCTATAGTGATGCAATTAAGGTACCACATACACACATTTAATCTATGTTCAGTGCATAAGCAGTCAGAGCCAACAATCTAGACAAGAGTGACTGTATGTGTGAAGGCTGAGATTCAGCACACTTCTCTCTACTCATCTGCCCCTCAGTGTTCCTGTCACGCCCGCTCAATTGGCTGATCCAGGATCAGCCGAAGTCAGCCGCTTCCAATCACCAGACTACTAACGATACACACCTGTTCTAATTAAGAGCGTTTGTTTAAGAGGCACCTTCACCAGTCACTCAGTGGCTGAGTTCAAGGTAACAGAGCTACTAACCTTTCTGGCCTCCTAATGCTTACCTTGCTTTTAGATTCTGTGTTCCTGGACAGCTGACAAAAGCCTGAGAGAAACCTGTGAAACTCTGGCGAAACCCAAACTTACCTGTGATACTCGCCTGATGTACTTACCTGAGCCTGCAGCACTTCTAGCCTCGTTCCTGTAATCTGGAGTTTGCTCTAGTGGAAGTAAGACACTTCTAATTTACTCACCTGGCACACTCACCTGTATCTCGAGCACTGCACTGCACCTGATGGAAATATGAGGCGATCGGGAGATCGCTTGATGGAGCACTAACGTGCCGAACGGCATACTTGTATTGTCACTCACCAGCTTCTCTACTGTGCCCACAGTCTGCGGAGAGATCATATGATACCTACCTGAGTTGCCCACCATCTGCATACGATCAGGGAGATCGTTGCATCACGAACTTTGTTTATCCCTTATGTTGATTCTATGAAGTGTGTGATCTACTCCCCGTTGTGTTCCTCTAATAAATCTCATTTATTATCATTCTCGTCTCCCAGAACTGTCCTTGAGCATTACAGTTCCTCTTTGATGACAGTAATCATAATTAGAATTCAATGAGAGATTTTTCTGATGCAGCGGTACATCATGCCCTGAAATCATGCCCTCTCCAGCAGTGTCCGCTGTTAATGCTAATGATTGTACTGTTTTCAGCACCTCTGTGAGGTTAACGAAAGGTCATGTTAAAAATGTGTCTATACCACTCGTGCATTGCTTGTATCTTTCTTTGGTTTGGAGCTACTTCCAGCCATGTGACATCTCCGAAAGAGTTATGTTTGTTGTGTTCCATATGTTAAAAAAATGCTTCAATCAGAGAAAGTGAGCAAGTATGTGTCTGTGTTGGTGCATGAGGGAGGTTCAAGAGTTCAGCTTGTAATTTTGTCTGCAGAAGAAGAAAGATGGATTTGTATGTGTATATACACACACACACACACACACACAGCACCCTCTCTTTTATGTGATCTTGGAGGCTGTTTCTATGGTTACTACAATGATGGGATGAATTTCCATGGCAACCAGTCAGTTCAGAATTGAGTGTCTGAACAGACATAAAGGTGACAATAAGAAGAGAGAGGTACTGGAACAGATTGTGCTAGTGTTGCTGACAGTCTCAAAACTTAATGGAGTTCTAGAGACATTTAACCTCATAAACTTGAGTTTATACAACTTCTTGTTCTCATGGGAGCTACACCCAGAAGCAGTTATTTATGGGTCGTGACCAGTTTGGGTTTTAAATATCTTCAAATTTTTGCTGCCTGTGCTGAGAAACAAACAACATTATAATGAGATAGTGATGGCCAAAGGCAGTAGAACTGCATTACAGCACAGCAGGTCACAAATTCAGCAGTAATGAATAGATGTTAAACTAAACCTCGATATTTATCTTAAGTTCAGAACGACATTATGTTAATATACAGATATTTTTAATGAAATTTAATTGTTCGGATTTTTCTGGATTAAAATTTATTTAGCATTTAAGATTCAGTTTTAGTCACCTAGAAACTATTATATTATATTTATTTCCAATTTACTTAATTGCAGGACATTTCACAATCAGTTTATTTCTAGTTGTACATTTTCAGTGTGGTCATTAATTCTCTTCTGTATGTATTAATTTAATTAAAGTTAATCAAGCCCATCAATGACAGTCTCATCTGCTTCCTGAACTTAAGTTTTCTTGATTGTACACTTCATGTTTTCAGCAGTACACACATTGTGTACGGTAACAGTTAAGCCTATGAGTCGCCTGTCTTTAACAATTCATCGGGGGTCTACGTTCGGGGAGTGAGGTGAGGTGAGTGTTTTTTTTTTTTTCCTGTTCTGCTCTTTTAAGCTTGAATGACTCAGCATGCATATCCTGCCGAGACTACGCACTTGCAAATCAAAGACACCGTGATGGCTAAATGAATGGTTGCCATAAATCAGAGATGAAACTTTTGCACAAACTGCCATCCACCACAGGAAGTAGAATAAAATACAGGTTAGAACATTCACCTTGATGTGCACTTTCAGTCACAACATGAGTTAGCACAGGAGGGATGTGCAAGTTTATTATGTAAGTACAATTGTGGGTTTCTTATCTGAAGAACAAGAAAAATATGGTGTAAAATTTCAGAGTGCAAAGGAAAACACTAAGAACAACTAGCTTAAAGTGTCATGAAGCCGACTTCAAATGATTGCTTACTAAAGGTGTTTACTAAAGAGTATTAGATGCACTAAATACGTATGCAGTATATGAAGTTTGTAGAAAACATTTCAATGGACAGGTCGTAGACACAAGGAGCTTACAGTTAGTTTACAGTTAATGTTAGTGTAATTTAGTTTTATAATTCAGTGACAAGGACAATATTGTCTTATCAGACGTCAGAGCAAATTTTACTTTGATATACTCCTATAAAATGAAAAAAAAAGTTTCAAAAAAGATTTTGAACTGAAGGTTGTAACAGCTTTCATATTATTAGACACTTTTAGATGTGGTAGAAGCTGTAGATAATGAGCATTCAAGCATTCCATGGAACATAAATAATAAGTGTATTACGTTATTAGATAGTTGAAACAAAGTTGCAATTCAGTTATTTTGTATTGCTAAATAATAATGAAAAAATGCATTTACATAAACGTTTTATATATGACAATTTTAATAAATCAATCAATTTACATTTATGCATGAAATTGTGGCAACTAAATTCATAAAGTTCAAAATTAGTTTTAATATATAACTCTAGATTCAACTTCAGCTTCTCAAATAGACACTGAGCTGTAAGATGTTACAAGGAAACCCCAATCAATTGATGACATAAAATACTTCTATGAGTCTTGTTCATAACTAATAAATATGTCTTTTATTTTCAACCCCCGTCTCAAAATCTGGAATCTATATCACTAAGGAAACACACATATTTAGATGCTACTTTAATTTAACTAAACGACTAAACAGCGCCACCGTCTGTAAGCATTTCACTGTGTATGTGTGTGTTTGAGGTTTATGGACTCAGAATAAGGAAATAAATAGCTAGTGTTTCATTTATTGCCTTTAGTAGTTGTAAAATAAAAAAAAGAGAGAGAATTCATATAAAACGAATTAAGTGGGAAAGACTAGCCCGTGTATTTGTGAACTTAATGTATAAAAATTATACACAACTAAGATATTGACAGTATGTGTTGATATGTCATGTATATTTTATGGTTTATGGCATTTAAACGTGCAGGTCCTCGAATCAGAATGATGTCTGTGTTTGATCACGTGATGGCACTATTGTTTTTTTAATTAACTTTTAATTAGCTTGAATTGATCCATTATTCAATTCTTTTTTTTTTTTTTTTGCTTGGTGTGGGAATAATGATAATGTAAATAATGATTTCATCGTGTATGTGGGGGGGTGTTTTAGAGCTATTCAAAACTTATGCGCCCTTCATATTTCTTCATTGGCTGCGTTCCACTTCACTTTTAGACACATGCCTTGTCTAAATACTCACACTTGCCGTACATTTGGCCCAAGTGTCTAGAAACCATGTCGACCACGTGTAGAATTTTTATTACCTGTTATAAAAACAGAGTGTTTACAGGTATTGATTTTTTGTTTAAAATCAAAATCAACTTCTAAATGTCTGTTTAGTAGTCCCTATAAAATATGACAATTTAATCTGTAGTGTTGCATGTTATACAAAATAAATATAGACCTACTTATCTCTGCAATAAAATATGCAACAGTTTGTTTTACTATCAAACTATTTTAATTGTCACTTTGTGAATTGGATGATTGGACGTTTTTATGATCTTATGACGTTACTATTCACGTCATTAGAGGGGTTTCGCCAGTAGTGGGGACACGTGCGACTTAGACCTAACTAATCAGTGACGAACATCCGAGTCAACAAGAAGAAGATAAGTTTTCAAGTAAAGGGCATTGAAAAGAGACGTGAATTTTCTTCACAGCAATTTTTTTTTTTTTTACATCCTTTCAGCCAGTGAACCGTCAATCAGTAGAGGTTCGCCAACATGGAAACGCCTACAGCATGGTGGGAAAGGAGGGAACCTAGGAGCATTTGGGAAAGTCTTTGGTATGAAAACACCTGTCCTACACGTATGAAAGTACATTATATTTCAAATCTTGAACGGATTCGCAATTGTTATTTAAGGGCTACTTGTATGCATACATGCATTACATTTCAAAAGTCGCGTGCTCCATGGCCCCCTATGTTTTTGATCTTTTGTTGACCCCCTTTCTAGTCTGTTATGTTACTGTATTTTTATTTATTTATTCTCTTTGTGTATTTTAGCCACACAGAAGAACAAAGTAAAAAAAAAGTCAACCCATTATTTGGGGTAGTTAACGTTTTTAACACATTAACCTACTCCCAATTTGTAGATAAGTACACTGTTCATCCCCATTTTCTAGAATAAGAATTAGAAAAATACGTTCAAGCTAAAGCTTCACTCTTCGTCTGGGGTGCAGGTGCCGGTGTGTGAACTGTTTGATGTGAGGCGCCGGAAATTAACATGTAATTCCAGCCTGACTCACTGTGCGCCGCTGCTTTGCTCCATCTGCTCTTTACTCCTCCATCCAAAAGTGGAACAGCAAGGATATAGTAGTGAAATATAGTTTGCGTATTTTAACAGCATAAAGCAAAATATACGGCAGGTGAATCATTAATAACAGGCTTGTTCTTCGTATTGCTGGGTTGTTGCAATGCCTACCATTTTCTTCCACACCTGATCAAAACATTTTGTGCTTCATGTAAACAATATATGCTGTAGTTATAACATTAGTTAAATGGTGAGCTGTCTATTAGTATTTGCTTGTGTTGCATATAGCATGTTTGTAATTTTTTTTGATGGCACATCAATGAAGGGAGGTGTGTGTTTGAGTGGCATTTTTAAATATCGAAAGTGCTCCTCAAATAATAGAGTGATTAGTCTTATGAAATATTTGGCAATATTATATATACATATATTTTTTATAGCGCTGTAAATTCTAAAGTCAGTTTACATTTTTAACAGAGTTGGAGAGATATTATTAATATAGATAATTAACTTCTAAATATGTTAATCCCCAAGGCAGTTACAATACGAAAACCAACATCAAATAACATTTCTATTTACTATAGAGTAGCGCTGGCGCGTGGCGCTGTCCTTGGTCCTGCACAGTGAGTCTTTATTATAATTTATTATAATGCATCTGTATACTGTCGTGGCATATTTTGAACTTCATTACTGGCGTTAGTTGAGTACTTAAGCATTAATAAAGTATAGCATATTAAGGCAGGTCGTTTAGTCATTTAGTGAAATACATTTCTTCATCCATGCTGTCCTTCCTCATATACCTTATGCCATGTGCAGAGTTTCCAGCTTGCATTGTTATAAAACGACAACAGTAGTTCATTTTTTCTGATGTTTTTCTGATCGTTTACTTTCTGATTGTGCTTCTGTCTCGGTCTTCAGATTTCAAAGTATTTCAAAGGGAAAGTATTTAGTGCTTATTCAAAATAGATAAAAATATCGGAAGTTTCAGCCATTCCCAGCGCGCATCTCCCTCTAAGTTTTGAAGTAAATCTGTTGTAGAAAAAGAGTCATTTGTTCCAGTAAGGTAAATGATATTATTTATTTTTCACATTTTTAAGGGCAGTTGTCTAAATGTTCTATAAGAAAAAGCATTCGTTGCCGTAATGTAATGTAGAAAAGCAATATGTCTTTTTAACTACTTTAAGTGATTGATTCGTCTTGTATTCACGATTTGTAATCATGTAACTCTCATAGCGTGTGCGCCTTATTGTTTTTAGCATCTTTTTTTCTTTAAGTTATACATGACTGGCTAATAGTTTTGATTCTGAATGATTAAATTTAGAGAGAGGATGAGAGATAGTTTTTCAGTTAGAGTTGGAGTGTTTTTTTTTTTTTTTCGTTTTCTTTTTTAATTTTGTTTTTAAAGCTAATTTAAATAGAGTTAAGTTAAAATCCAGTTAAAGACCCTGTCTCATCTCGCCTATAGTCTCTAGCAAAATGTATACGCATTTAACAGTTTTAGAAGGTGGAAGTTTTGTATTCTTCTCTTTTGATTTTGGTTTTTGAATGAGTTTATGATTTTGAATTCTCACGTTAGTAGATTCCACTATAGTCCACAAAAATTAAAAACTAAATAAATTAAAAACTTTTAATAGAAGTCTGGACAGTTAAGGTTTTTTTTTTTTTTGTTTTTTTTGTTTTTTTTTACATCGATAGAATGTTATGCAGTTTCCTATTTTAACACACAGTGTCACTGTTCACCAGTAAAATCTTATTTCATATTGTCCGTTATACTCCACCCTGTTCCTGATGCCATCTTAGGGCGTCTAGCTCACATCGCAGCAAAAACGAAAACATTGAGTGTCTCCAATCTTACTATCTTATTGTCAAAGACATATGTTTCAGACGTATTTTTACATGTTGGTTTTATAAGTCATTTTCTTTTTCTTTTTTTTTCTTCTCCCCGATATGGATTTTAGAGGCATCGGTGTTACTGCTGAGATGTTTGGTCTTTTGTTCTTCGTGCTGATGGCGCACAGCGTTTATGGAGACGTGAGCTATTCTTTTCCGGAGGAGATGAAACGCGGATCTGTGATTGGAAATATAGCAAAAGATCTCGGACTGGATGTAAACAGACTGTCATTTCGTAAGGCTCGCATTGATACTGAAGGTAACAGAAAACGATATTGTGAAATTAATCTGAATACTGGAGAACTGACCGTAGCGGAGAGAATCGACAGAGAGGAGATTTGTAGTGAGGGGTTTTCCTGTGCTCTTAATTTCGAATTAGTTCTTGAAAACCCGTTGGAGATACACCGTTTGACAATACAAATTCAGGATAAAAACGATAACACACCGACCTTTCCCAAAGGTACTATAAAGCTTGAGATAAGTGAGAATGCTGCAAAAGGCGCTCGGTTCCGCGTGAATGAGGCGCATGATGCGGACATAGGACAGAATGGAGTACAAAGCTATTCGATTGAAAAGAATGATCATTTTCTATTATCTGTAAGCGCAAAGTCAGACGGTGGCAAAAATATCGAATTAATGTTAGAAAGAGAGTTAGATCGCGAGCAGCAGAAAGAGATTACATTAATTCTGACTGCAGTAGACGGCGGGACTCCACCGAGATCAGGTACTGTAGCCATGCACGTCACTGTGCTGGATGCTAATGATAATGCTCCAGTCTTTAGTCAGGCCGTCTATAAAGTCAGTCTGCCTGAAAA
>JAUCMU010000026.1:5072746-5083522 GCA_032275025.1 Enteromius treurensis | reverse complement strand
TCCCTGGTCTCCAAGGTGATCGCGGTGGACGCGGATTCTGGTCAGAACGCGTGGCTCTCGTATCACATTATTAAAGCTACAGATCCAGGACTTTTCACGATCGGTGTCCACAGCGGAGAGATCAGGACGCAGCGGGACATTTCTGAATCTGACAACATGAAACAGAACCTCATTGTGTCCGTGAGAGATAACGGACAGCCCTCTCTCTCAGCCACGTGCGCATTGTATTTACTTATATCAGATAACTTGGCTGAAGTTCCAGAACTGAAAGACATGTCTCGAGACGAGAGCAGCTCCAAACTGACGTTTTATTTGATCATCGCGCTGGTGTCCGTTTCCACTTTCTTCCTGACCTTCATCATCATCATCCTGGCCGTGAGGTTTTGTCGCAGGAGAAAGCCCAGACTGTTATTTGATGGAGCTGTAGCCATTCCCAGCGCGTATCTCCCTCCAAACTACGCAGAGGTGGAGGGCGCGGGAACTCTCCGCAGCGCTTACAATTATGACGCCTACTTGACCACGGGCTCGCGCACCAGTGACTTTAAGTTCGTCAGATCTTATAATGAGAGCAATCTAACCGCTGACCTGACTCTGAAAAAGTCTGCAGTGGATGATCTTGAAGGGCTTGATGCAGAGGCTGTGCTGGATCTTATCTCAGAAAATAAGGTATGAAATTAGTTACACATATTTTAAACGCTATTATCACCATGAAATCTGATTTAGATTATTAATATGTGTTTAATGGTATTGTAAATTTTAGAAAAGCAGTCTCTTCTAATTGTTCTAACTATTTTCTAACTAATTTATGACCATTAATGTGTATTATTATTATTGTATATAGTTGCTAGTTGCATAAAGAGATTCAGCCCCCTAAAACGTTATGATTTTAATATTTAGTAGACTGTTCAAGACCTTAAATTAAACCACAGCATACCAAATACTAAAATTATGTTTTCAAGTGATATTATTTTTTTTCAGTACTATTTATACCAGCTACTCCTATTTTCTTTATTTAAAAAAAGATAATAAAATAAATCCAGTGGTGTTTTGTTTGTTCTTGAAAAAACTGTAACTCTTGTCTGTAACTCTTTCTTTTGGTCTCTGGGTGACGCTCTTATGTTAGTGTTCTCATCTGTGCTGTGTGCCCTGATTCAGTTTAGTCAGTGTTCCACAGTGAGCAGAGGAGGGAAGGGGAGGGGAGGGGAGATAGATGCTGTAGGCGTGCAGAGGAAGGGAGAGATGAAAATAAAAATCTAAGCCGACAAGAGAAGTCATCATAGTGCTGTGTCTGCCCCAGCTATCTGAGGATCTGTTCAGGATGTGCTTTGATCGTCATTATTTTTAGACTTTTTCAATTAAATATAGCATTAACATTTTACAACATGATGTTTTTGACAAGATGTGTTTGGGCTAATTTCTGGCTTCAGCTTTGTTTCTGTTTCATTTGCATGTGCGGTTCTCTTTGTGAAGTGCGTTATTCAGTTCCAGAGGAGATGCAGCATGGCTCTGTCGTTGGCAATGTGGCAAGAGATTTGGGAATAGAGGTGACTGAGCTCGTGAGGCGCAACGCTCGAGTTGTTGCTGAGGGGAGCCGACAGTTTTGTGAGCTCAGTGCAGAGACAGGCTCTCTGTTGGTGAGTGAGAGAATGGACCGTGAGGAGCTTTGTGTGCAGTCTGCGCCGTGCGTCCTGCAATTCCAGCTGCTCCTGGAAAATCCACTCAAAGTATACAGTGTCCTCTTAGACATCCAGGACATCAACGATAACAGTCCAACATTTGAAAATGGTCAGATTGAGCTGGAGCTACTGGAGTCAACGGTCCTAGGGAGGCGTTTTCCGCTTGAAAGTGCTCACGATCCTGACATAGGAGCTAATTCTGTTCAGCATTATCAACTCAGTGAGAATGAATATTTTGTTTTGGAAATTAATACCCAGGTGGACAGAAACGCATATCCTGAATTGGTTCTTAAAAAGCCTTTGGATCGAGAAAACCAAGCGGATCATTTTTTGACTCTAAGTGGAGTGGATGGCGGCCGACCTTTTCGTTCTGGAACGGCTTCAATTCACATTCACGTGTTGGATGCCAATGATAATGTTCCTGCGTTTGGTCAAAGCGTGTACAAAGTCGATGCGCAGGAAAATTCACCTCGAGGCACTGTGTTGGTTCAATTAAATGCAACAGATTTAGACAGTGGGATTTATGGGGAAGTTAGTTACTCTTTCAGTCACGTGCCTGATAAGACGAGGGGGGTTGTGGAGGTCGACCACGTGACGGGTGAGGTAAAGGTCATGGGTGCGCTGGATTATGAGGAGGCCAGTTCACACGAGCTGGATGTACAAGCCAAAGATGGGGGCGGACAGTCATCTCACTGTAAACTCATAATAAGTGTAATAGATGTGAATGACAATTCACCTGTCATTGCTGTTAAATCAACTACTTCTACTGTGCCAGAAGATGCTTCACCTGGAACCATGGTGGCTTTGCTGCATGTTTATGACCTTGATACTGGCACCAGCGGACGTGTCACATGTAAGATATCTGATGACGTGCCATTCAAACTTGTGTCAGAGGTAAATAATTACTTCATGCTTGTGATTGATGGAGTTTTAGACCGGGAAAAGTGTCCTCACTATAACATAACCGTGACTGCTGTGGATGCCGGCACGCCCCCTTTATTCAGCAGTAAAACTGTAGCACTAACAGTCACAGACGTAAATGATAATCCTCCTATTTTTAGACACGGTGACTACAGCATCAAATTTGCTGAGAATCAGCCTCAGGGAACCCTGGTTATTAAGGTCAGAGCTGATGATGCAGATGAAGGCCAGAACGCAAAAATTCTGTATTCTCTTTCAGAAGATGCAACCTCTCATCTTTCCATCAATGCAGAAACTGGCGAGATATTTACGCTGTGCCCCTTTGATTACGAATCATCCACTCACTTTCATGTTCAAGTTATGGCACGTGATGAAGGCAGGCCATCTTTCACTAGCACATGCACTCTCCAGATTTTAATTGCAGATAGGAACGACAATGCTCCAGTTGTTCTTTACCCAGTGCAGCTTGATGGTTACCTTTCCCATGACATTGTGCCCCGAGCTGCTCCTGCAGATTATCTGGTCACCAAAGTGGTTGCAATTGATGCAGACGCAGGGCACAATGCATGGCTGTCCTATCGAATTGTAAAAGCCACGCAGCCTCATTTGTTCTCCATTGGACTGCACTGTGGAGAAATTAGGACACTAAGGCCGTTTGAAGAAGATGAGGAAATCGCACAAACCTTGATAGTCTCTGTGAGTGATAATGGGCTTAAATCTTTGTCTGCAACTGCGACTGTCAATATTATGATAGAAGACGGCTTGCCGATCATCGATGAGCTCATTGCACATGGCATGGATAAATCACGTGGACACAGTGACCTTACCTTATATTTAATAATGGCTCTGGCAGGCATGTCCAGTCTTTTCCTTGTGCTCATCATTGCTATGGTCTATTTAAGATTATGTAGATACCGATACATGTACCGTTCAACTGCAAACTTACCCATTTTTCCTCCTACCTATGGACCACCCGGTTACTCAGACGTGAGCCGCTTCAATACTCTGCACAAAGATGATCAGTATAGTTCATTCTTAACCACAGGCTCATGGAAAGGGGACTTCAGATTTGGCTCTGACTTTGTTGATTTGGACATGATGAATAAGAGAGGGACGTCATTGCATGTGGGTGGCCACAGCGCCACACGTGCAAAGCTGTTAGTGCCACATAAACTCTAACCCAGACAGTTTAACCCTGACAATCATAGAGAAAATCCTTATCAACAAATTGGACTGAAAATCCTTAATCAAACAAATGACAAAAGTTCATTATTTTAATGCACATCTTCACTGAGTCTCTCTCGTTAATGTTGTATTAATGTATGTTCTTTTTTGCTTTAATTCTGCACGTGGCAATATTTTTCACACAATTTGTAAACAAGAACTCTAAAAAGATATTTGAATTGTATGTTGATCTGCTCTAAGTGTGGTGTCTGCAAGGAGATTTAGAAATAAACAGTATTTCAATTTGCTTAAATGTTTACGTTGCAGGCTTTCACATAAGCTTTCTTTTTTTCTCTTTTATTCACATTTATCACTGTTTCATCTTCAATTCTTTTTCTCTAAATTTATGCATAAGCGGTTGTGTCATGCATCATTCTTTCTTATCTGTTAATGTAAAATTCAGTCTTGTATGTGCAGTTTATTAATACTTATTAAAATATAAAATATTTCCTTTGAACCATGGTATAACATCAACCATACATGTAGTTATTTATACTGCAATCAATGTTTACCATTTGTCTTTACTCTGAAAGTTGTTGCTGTTTGCGTCCATCATGTGCTCTGTAAAATGATTTTAAGTTCTAGAAAAGGAGTTATGTTATGAAAGACATATACAATTATAAATCTCTTAACTACGGGAAACAAGGAAACACTCCATGCAACGTTCAGCAACAGTCTTCCCACTGTTCCAGTATGTCTGACCTGTCTTAAGTAGGAGATTTTGTATTTTGTCTTGGCTCAGAAATGTTATCTCTTTAAATAAACAATGTGGTGTCAAGATGTTTATGCATATGCTTATCTTTTAGTCCACTTAGCAATAAATGTGTCTTTTCTAGATAAATGTCATGACCATTATTGCAATTTTAATAATTCTTGAATATCTAACAATAACTTTACAACTCTCCAGATTCGTGACTTGAGCTTCTTATAAAGGATAAAGGATGATTTAGTCGTGTCACGTGTAATATGTATATTGGTTTTTGCCAGATCTGCATGATTGAATATACAGTCCAAATGGATAGTAATGTTTTCTCTGACCAGCCAGATGTTTGTGCATTTGTGCGTTGAGCTCATCTGCAATGTGTAACACGTCATGCGTTTACATGCATACATTATTCCACAGAGAGTAAGGCTACATAAGAGAGATTGGAGGGTTTTCAGGGGACTTTAGTGTGGAGTCAATTATCACCAGATCTGGTGATGGTTAATATAGTGCTTGAAATCTCCAGCAAATTTGTTTTATTAATTGAATGTGGGTTTTGACCTAATGGTAGTTGTTGTTATGAATGAATAACCCTTAAAAGCAAATTATATGGAGTATGTAGTTAAATGCTATGTATACAAGTCTATATTGCAGATCTGTATCCACAGAATAATGTACATTTCCCAGCCAGTGACTGCCATTTAATGTTCACCCATGTGTGGTTCAGTTGTTGCTTTAGGCAGGCCTACTTCTGCTGTACACTGCTGCACATGTGAGAAGGGTTCTCTGTGTAAGAGGGTGGGAAAAAATGGGCAGCAAAATATTAATACAGACACAGACCATAATAAAATCCAGTTTTTCTTTCAAATCCAATCTGATTGTCATGCTAGTGGATTTGTGTAGAAGGCAGAGATGCAAAGCTATTGAAGGGATTTTAAGGACAGAGGCTTTCTTCACATGCCTCACAGTGTTTCTCACTCCACAATGTTCTGATCAAAATGGAGATCATGATGACACCGTTCTTACAGTTGGTATGTTATACAGTAGTCAGTGTTCTGGTTTAAGCTTTATTTTGCACCACTTTGGTGTGGGATCTTTATTTTCTTTCTTTTTTATCTCTCTCATTGATTTTTATTTTTATTACGCTTGTTTATTTTTAATTAATGGTGTATTACTGTTGCGTACACTGTAAGTGCTTTAAATAAATGCTGTTTGTTTTTTGTTGTTTATTTGTTTTAATATCTCTTCTCTTTTCTTCCCTCCATGGCCTGCTGTCCATCCTAATGAATGGAAATGAATCATCCTCTATTTAGGTAAGAAATATTTTATTTGCTGCTATTCACAGAAAGCACTTTTTCCTTCCTTACACACTTTGTCTTTTTCTTTCTTTCTCTCTTTGTCATTTGAATTTTTCTGATGAACAGTTTAGTTATGTTCAGGTCAGTAACTGAATGTTATCATACAGTATGTGCTGTGCTCCATCTTGTGGTGGTTCACTAAAACTGTGTCAGAAACACTGCATCATCTTACTGCATGAGTGTGAGTGTGTGACTGTGAGGAGGAGGGGGGGTTGGCCTATATAGGTCTCTGGCTCTCCTCTTCTGCTGCAGCAGTGTGTCACTATGTTTTAAGGCTGGGTTCTGGCCCACTTTTACATGCATCATGGGACACAGAATCTGAATAATGCAATCTCGTCACACTGAGTGTATGGCTATGCAGCAGCTTTAGTGCTGGACGATGGACCACAAGTCACTGGGATATATTAATAGCAATAGCCTGAAATGTTTATGCCAAAAATCATTAAGATATTAAGTGTAGATCTGAAAAGATATTTATTTCCTGTTTTCACAACCTTAGTAAAATGCATTAAGAACTGAATTTGGACAACTGTAAAGGTGATTTTCTCTGCTTTTTGTTTTTTGTTTTTTGCACTCTCAGATTCCAGTTTTTCAAAAAGACTAGTTGTTCCTTTGCCAGCTTTCAAATGATGTATAAATCCAATCATCTGCCCTCCAACAGTTTAGGAACACCCCCTGGCAAAGTGTGGTTTTTGGTGATATCGGGATAAAATGATGCACGTACATTAAAGCAACTTCACATAATCATTGAAGACCAGCAATAATCATTTTAATTTTGATTACATTCTAATTCATGTCAAAGTTGAGCTACTATGGGAGAAATTGGACTTTCTTCTGTTGCCGATAATTTCAAAAATAGTTTGATTTTTGGGAATTGTACGGACCAATTCAACAAAACAGCTAAAACCTCTTAAATATGCCAAGTGTTCTAATAATTGTGGCCACCACTGTATATATATTCTCTACCGTTCAAAAATGTGGGGTCAGTAAGATATCTAATGGTTTTTAAAGATGTTTCTTCTGCTCATCAAGGCTGCTTTTATTAGATTAAAAATCCAGAAAAAAATAACTTGAATTTAATTTTCAATTTGAAATAACCATTTTCTGGTTGAATATATTTTAAAATGTAATTTATTCCTGTGATACAAAACAGCATTACTCCATATTTTTTTGGAACATGTGATTTTTTTTCCTTCAGGACTCTTTGATGAAGTAAAAAAAAAAAAAAAAAAAACATAATTCTTTACCAAATATAAAACATTTCTAAAATGTAAATCTGTGCTAGGGCTGTAGTCAAGACCACCTTTGTCGAGTCCGAGACAAGTCCAAGACCAGGACTAGTCGAGTCCAAGTCACGTCCAGGACAGGAAAAAAAAAGTCTTATGCATGACATCATCAAGACAATCATTTTGGGTTATTATTTGTTGATCTAAAAGCAAAAACAGTGTCACAACACCCATGATTTTTAAGTATAGACATTCCCCTTGATATCATATAATCTATTAATCTAAAGAAAACAGAATGATGACATATGGTGATACCTCTTAATAGCAGTGTTAGAACTGATATACAAACACCAACCCACTACTATTACCAATAATGACCAGTATTATAGAGGGGGTACAAGTCCGAGTCCGAGACAAGTCCGAGTCCGAATACCAGCGAGTCCGAGACCATAAAAAAACGGTCTCGAGACCGGACTCCAGTCCAAGACCGGACTCGAGTACTACAGCCCTAATCTGTGCTATGACTTTTTTTGTTCATTTAATAGAGCCTTGGTTAATAAAAGTATAAATTTCTTTAAAAGAATAAAAATGTACTGATTCCAAACATGTGAACAGTAGTGTAACAGTAAACTACTGTAACTGTAGTTTTGAACGTTATTATCAATTTTAAATAAATGCTTCTCTTTTTAATATTTTAATGATCTAAGTATCCTAAAAATATATAAATAAATTAAAAAAAAACAAAAAAACTATTAAGCAGCTCAACTGTTTCCAACACTGATAATTAAAAAAAATCTGCATATTATAATGATTTCTGAAAGGCACTGAAGACTGGAGTAATGATGCTTCGTATCACATGAATAAATTACATTTTAAAATATATTAACACAGAAAACAGTTATTTTAAATTAAAATAATATTTCACAATATTACATACTAATATTTAATGTAATAAAAGTAGCCTTGATGAGCAGAAGAAACATCTTTGAAAACCATTAAATATCTTACTGACCCCACATTTTTGAACGGTGTTGTGTGTGCATAGTTTATTTAACTATTTATTTATAATTGCTATGAGGTTTTGACAATCAGAATGTTATGTCTGGGTCTGTTTTGGAGATCACACTCCAAATTATTTCTTCTCACTGATTTCTATCCTTTTAAATGTAGGTCATCTGCTAGCAAACATTAGAATCACATATGTCTGTCTTGATCTTACGTTTTCCATTGTTTTAATTAGATAAGTTTTAGTGTAATGTACTGGACTAGACGCACAATGTACCTAACCCTTGTTAAAACGGAATAGAGTAAATCATGTGCTATTAGTTGGTAAAAAACTATAACTGGTAAACTCTGGTTAGATTCACTTTTTATCACTCTGCATTAAGATAATCACAATGAAAGGTATTTCATGCACCAGCTACTCTTTTTTTTTTTTTTTTCTGATAAGCAATGACAACCAACAAAACCAGACATAGGTGCAAGAGCTGTCACCGGGTCGTCAGGCACTAATATTAATGATATTAATAAAAATAATATTAATATTATAATAAAGATTAATAATATTTATGTGCCAAGGTGTACTTTCTGATAAGGCACCACCCCATGGGGGAGCTTTGTACTTTTATTTCAGAGAGTGTAGCTCACTTTATTTCCTGCCTTTGTGCTGGGCGGTGCTGCTGTGCTTTTCCTTGACTGTGAGAGGTGCTGTTGCCCAGGGAGACGATAGGGAGCAAAACAACTGCTTGTAGAGACATTGCGTCAAATGGCATAGAGAACAGACGTCGAGCTGTTGTTTGTACATTAGAAGGGGACGGTATGGAATCTTCTTAACAACACAGAAGATAATTGTTTAAATGTTCGAATATTTGAAAGCTGGACGTGTATGACTGCACTTTCCTTGGATTATTACATTTGCAGGATGCAGGATAACAAAGGAGTCCTCTTGAGGCGGTGTGTTAAATGGCAAACAGGATTTTCCATTTTTCTTTTATTCGTGCTGAGCCATGTGACCGGGCAGATTCGATATTCAGTTCCTGAGGAAATGAGACCAGGATTGTTTGTCGGTGATGTGGCGAAGGATCTCGGGTTGGATGTAAAAAGGTTGGTTTCTGGTCGTGCGCGTCTCGTTATTGATGACAGTAGACAATATGTCGAGCTGAACCGTAACAAAGGACATTTGGTGGTGAAAGAGAGAATAGACAGAGAGCAGCTCTGCGGACAAAAATCTCCGTGTAGTTTCGGTCTTGAGATTTTGCTTGAAAACCCTCTGGAATTTTTCTCGATTACTATTGAGATTCAAGACATCAATGATCATGCGCCCGTTTTTTCCAAGAAAGAAATAATTCTCGAAATAGGCGAGTCCACTCCTATAGGCACTATTTTCTTGTTGGACACAGCGACTGATCCAGATGTTAGTTTGAATTCTCTCCAGAGCTACAGTCTGAAACCTACTGGCAATTTTGATTTAAAGCAACACAGTCGCTCGGACGGCAGTAAATATGCAGAGATGGTGTTGCAGTCAGTGCTGGACAGAGAGAAACAGAGCGAGCATTCACTTATATTAACGGCTATTGACGGCGGAGACCCACCGCGCTCTGGAACCGTTAAAATAGTGATTACGGTCCTTGATGCCAATGATAATGCACCAATTTTTACGGAAACAATGTATAAAGCAAGCGTTGCTGAGAACGCAGAGAAAGGTACGTTGATAACTAAAGTAAGTGCATATGATGCAGATGAAGGTTACAACGGCAATGTCACGTATTCATTTACTCATATAGGAGAGGACGCGGCGCACGTATTCCAAATCAATGCAGCCACTGGTGACGTAACACTCACTGGCAGTTTAGACTATGAAACAGTTCAGCAATATGAACTTAATTTGCAAGCTAAAGACCCATGGGGTCTAACCGGTGCGAGTAAATTAGTAATGGATGTTGTAGATGTTAATGACAACAGCCCGATTATAACAATGACATCTTTCTCGGGTAAAATACAGGAGGATTCTCCGCCCGGCACAGTTGTAGCTTTAATAAGCGTCCAGGATTTAGATTCCGGGAAAAATGGACAGGTCCGCTTAGGTTTAGAACAAAATACTCCATTTACAATTAAACCATCACCCCGCGCAAATACTACACTTTGGTAACCGATTTGCCTCTAGATCGAGAAAAAGTTTCCAGTTTTAACCTAACGTTAGTTGCGTCAGACGAGGGCAGCCCTTCATTGTTCAGTAAAAGGACTATTTCTCTAGATATTACTGATATCAATGACAATGCGCCGACCTTTAGTCAGCGTGAATATAAAACGTATATATCAGAGAATAACTCTCCTGGCGTTTCTCTGCTTAGTCTTCAAGCATCAGATCCTGATGCAGGGCAAAACGCGCGTGTTGCATACTATCTTGTAGATACAGATGTAAATGGTTCTCCCGTCTCAACATACTTCTCTATTAACGTAGACAATGGAATTATCCATGCGGTGCGATCGTTTGATTATGAACAGATAAAAGCGTTTAAAATACATGAAAGAGCGCAAGATGGAGGGTCTCCACCTCTCAGTTCAAATGTTTCTGTTGTCATTAACGTTCAAGACCAGAATGACAACGCGCCTCAGGTTCTGTATCCGGTCCAGTCAGGCGCTTCTGTGGTGGCTGAAATAGTGCCTCG
>JAUCMU010000026.1:5010324-5036886 GCA_032275025.1 Enteromius treurensis | reverse complement strand
GTCAAATGCTACAGATGGAGACGCGAGCGGATGTTTTACAAATCTGGAGCGAATCTTCCAGTTATTCCGTATTATCCACCTCTTTACGCAGACGTAGGGGCCACAGGAACTTTACAGCACGTGTACAATTATGAAGTGTGTGGCACTACTGACTCAAGAAAGAGTGATCTGAAGTTTTTGCCGCCCTCTAATCAAAGTGTTTTAAACTTTGACTTGAGTGGCACAAGAACTGTGCCAAAGCAAGACAGGAATACAGAAGATGTTAGGGCAGAGGTGAGCTTTCCTTATGTGACTTCTACAGTATTGCTTACAGTTTCCCCAAATATTCATACCTTATCATTTTTTCCTCTTTTCTTCAAGTATGTTTGCTTAGAGTGTTTGACACCAGCATCAACCGCTGTGATGTTTAGTGGATGTAGTTTACACAGGTCTGCTAGCAGAAGAACCACAGAGGAATCACAATAATTCTGAATACTATCCCATAATGAAACGTGTTTTAGCAGTAAATCTATTGATTGCGCACACTTTTATTATTAGTAGTATTATTTATTTATTTAAATAATGATGTTTCTCATTTAGTGTATTGACACGCACATTTTTGTGCAGCTTTAGTGCCTAAAGACTTCTGTAGTCAATGTGTGTTCATAGAAAAATTCAGTGACTTGTAAACACAATCACATCTTTAGAATGTGTCCGCTGTTGTCAGGAGGAAGTGCGCTCTGATCTCAGACTGCAGAAGTGTGGGGGAGGGGTTGTTTGCTGTGAGAAGAGTGGAAGCTAATGCAGCAAAATCCAAAGGATTAATAACTTGCCGTGTAACTTCATGCCAGTTCTGATATTTTGCATTCTTGCACTCTTTTTGTTTAATGCTGGAGATTCTGATGGTCCAAACCGCAGTACAGCAGAGGAGAGAGACAAATGGAGAACTAGTGTTGCAGAAAGAACAGGGACACTGCATACTATATTTTTTTTTTCACTCACTGACCCATTTTCTGCTCCACACACATCATTGCCCTGATCATACCGTGGCACTAAAGTATATACTGATACGCAGACCATAAGGCAGATGGAGACGCACTCTCTGAATCTCTATATAAAACCACTGCAGTGCGATGCTGGCAGCCATTTTGAGACACAACTACTATAAAAACATCTATGAAGCTGCACAGCCATGAGACTACAGGCAATGCAGACACACTAGAATATGAAGATTAACCACATATATACCATTGTGACAGCCTTATAAGAGTTATACAGAAACAATACAGCATATTGAATTTTGTTTTCACATGGAAAAGAAAAAAAACATGCTTATTGTTTAACATATAACTATCACAAATGCAGAAACAGACTTGCTCATGTTTTTCTACAGTAAACAGACATGCACATGATGTTTTAGCAGTAGCGTCACTTTAATGCGCCATATTACGAAATATATTTGCTTCTTGGGAGCAATTTCAGGTTATTTTCCAGTGTACCCTACTGGCTTCTTTTTAACAGGCTCTTTATCAGCTTCTATTCTCTGCAGCACATTAAAGAGACATATGGTAGTCAGATGTGCTGGAAGCTGCTGCCATGAAAAGTTGCTATTTAAAATAACCATTTTAGTGATGTTTCGTGTCATTTTTCTTAAATAATAATTTAAAAAAAAAAAGGTTTTAATGTTTTTAGTGTTTTTAGAATTATATGCACAGACACTTTTTCTGTTGTTTGTGTGTGGCGGGCACATCTGCATTTCTTGTGACCGTGTGAACCGTTGCCCTCTTTGCCTTTGGGTGTCCCACATCTGGCCTTCATTTCTCTAATCTTCAGTTCCTTTACTTATTAGTGCCTTTTCTTTAGTGTACATCATAAATCCACATGCTCTTTAGCTTTTCCTCACAAATCAGTGAAAAGCACTTCTGGCTTCAAAGCATTCTTAATTGGCACGTCGCTGTTGTGTAAAAGCTGATATGAAAGCTCAAGGACGCCGTGTTTTTGACTGTAATGCTCTATTTGAAACAAAAGTGTTTAAAATAAAAAAAAATATATTATATATATTTTTTTTGTTATAGAAAAAGGGAAGCATTTAATGTTTGTTTCTTGTCTCTTGAGCATCTTTAAATGAATTCTCATTTTCTGTCCTATTCTGCTTCTCACGTTGATGTAGCAATGCATCTCTCCTTAAGAAATCTGTCTCTCGTGAGCTTTGTGAACCGGTGTGGCAGATTATTACAGGGTTGATTCCCAGAAGATTGCTGCTATTTGAAGCGCACATTCTCTTGTTTGCATGTGACACGCATCGTACAGAGTCATGCTGGTTTGATGCGTCCATCATGTGCATCATTCTGTGTGAGTTTGTGTGTATGTTTTGTGTTTTTGCAGCATGTGTGTGTGGGTGTGCGTTCTCGTCCTTCAGCACTCTGATCCTCTGAAAGGATTAAACAGGGTTTATAAAGGCCAGTGAGACAGTAGGACACACACACATTCAGTGACCTGTGTCTACAGACAGTAAATTAAAACCACGTGGCCACAAAGCCATTTATACTAGTTGTTCTTGTTTTGTTATATCTGAATGTGGGTGTTTTAGGTTTCTAAAACTATTTATCATAAACTGCTAAAAGTAATCTAATGTTTTAATGTATAATTGGTGGACTTTTAGCCGTTGACTCATCCCTATAAAGGGAAGCTGTCTTTCCTTCATGTCTTTTTCTCTCCTCCTGTCTTTTATTTCTCCCCTCCCCCTCTCCGCCTGCACCTCTCGCAGTCTTTGTCTGATATATTTATGGGTTATGCACAGTCGGTCAGTTGGTGTCCAAAAAACCCCCCAAAAACATGCTTTTTTAAAAGAAATTTTTTTATTTTTTTTTACACCACAAGTCATTAAATTTTGGCCTTGGTTACACTGATTATATTTCTAGCTTTGTTTGGTCTGATATATGAGAGCTGATGTTTGTGCCTAAATGAGAGATGATGGTCATTTCCGTCGTTGGTTTTGTGGAGAATAAATAGGCTTTGTTCTGTGTTTATAAATGTTTATACATGCTCCTCTTGTGGTGCTTTTGCCCCCTTCCTTTTCTGGCCCATATTCCATCCCTTGGTGGGATGATGTTGCCACGGCAACAGGCTGACTCATGGGTAGGGCTGTACCATTATTCTTGAGTCCACAGGGGGGCAGTGAAAAGTTCAGAGCTGTTTGTGATGTAGTGAGGTGCTGCTCAAGGCCTTTGACACCCCTGTTATAGATGGAGGCATGCAGCAGCCAGAGAATCAGGTTTAGTGTGTTGGGGGAAGGATCGAGTGTGTGAAGCATGATTGTATCAGTGAGAGTTGGAATTCTGTTCTTATTAATTTGTTATTTTTCATTGTTGTTTGAATAACTATTCTAAAATAATTAATGTACACACACACACATAATAGACATTATAATATATAATATAAATTATTATCACATAATATAAATGCTTTGAGGGTTTGCACGATAAGACAATCTGCTTATATTGTCCACATCTTCATCTCTAATAACGTTTAACAAAACATTTACACTAGAGATAATTTCTTCAAGGACTTTTGCCATTGCAATCATTTTTTCTCTAATGCTATCTGCAGCATGAGTTGTGTGTGTATGTGTGTGTGTGTGTTAGAGAGAGAGAGAGAGAGCAATATGTGGGAGGTTTGAATTATTAATATCTGAAATCAGTGTTCATCAGAGTTATTTGTCTGCCCATTCTTTATTTTCTTTTTTTCTTTCATTGGTCTCTGTGACCAACAAACACATGGTCATGTATTCTGTTCTTGCTTAGAGCTGATAAATGTCACAGACTGAAGGGTTTGGTAAGTATGAGGGTCCTGCACTTATCTGCTGTTTATTTATTCTAATGATTTTTTTTTTTTTTCCTTCTTTTTTTTCATGTTCTTGTTGCTGCTGATGCTGTGGTACCTTCTCCTCCTGCTCATGTGTCTGATCTGCGTCTGCAAATCAAGGTAAGAAAACACTGAAGAACACACATTTCTCACCCAAGCAGTCTTTTACTTTTGTGTCTCTCTTGTCTCTAGTCATACACACAATTTATTTTTCCACTTTTAAAGGTAAAATGTAGATCTGTTTTTATTGTATAGCTACTCTGGCATTTTACATTGTATTTTGTATTCTTTCATATATATACTGCTAGTCAAGTTACACTTAAATCAATTTATTTCTTATAATGTTACATGCATAATTTTTGTAGAGAAATATAAATGGTCTATTTCTGTTTGATTGCTTGTTGTTGTTGTTTTTGCGTTGTTCAAAGGTTTAATAATAAGGAATGTGTGCCCAACATGATCTTTACAGTAGTTATATAGGCTACATCTGTTTCATTGCACCTCAAAGCCTTTTATATTGATTAAGTGCAGTTTTTCTGGTGCTTTTGGTACTATACTGTTGTATTTTTAAATAGACCAGAGTTGTATGTGATAAAGGTGTCTGAGAATGTTATACAGTTCGTCTGTGTTACCAAAAGACTGTACTGTTGTTTGGATCGAGCTTAATTTCATTGAATGAAGGGGTTGCTGACTGGTTTACTGGGAGCTGATTGGATTACAGATAGAACTTGTGCGTGTGTGTGTGCGCGCGCAGCAGCAGGCGTTTAGCTGAGTGTCGCTGTCCGCTGCTGTAGTGCTGAAACGAGCTCTTGCATCACCCTCCTTCTCAGTCTCTCTGTTAGCAACATTTCATATCCGCTTTCTTTCAGCCATCCAGCGTTTAATTTTATGAGATTAAGTAATTATTTGTATTTTTTAATTAACAAATATATATATATAGAGAGAGAGAGAGATTTGTAATATTCTGGATCTTTCATACATAAGCCTCAATGCGGTTGTGCTGTATTGTGTTTTCCGCTCGTCCCGTCTCCTCCTGCTACTGAGCGCGTGGGCGCAGAGCTGCAGTTCATAAAAGTCACCACCGGACGGCAGTAAAGATAACACACAAACACACGTGCTGCAGTCAGCCACATGGTTATAATTTATATATATATATAACTACAGAATACCAAAATAATACTAATAATGTTTATTCATAAATACTTGGAATGTTACAAATAAACCCAGTCAAATTAAAATGTTACAAGTGTGATCTGCATCATTCTAAAATAGACTTATTCAGTGCAAAGCTTAAACTTCGGTGCAATTTCTGTATCTTTAATATTTATACATTTATTATACAGAAATTAAATCATTTAATATATATATATATATATATATATATATATATATATACAAAAACTTAAAACAATATTGCTTGTTTATTACTTTATAAATATTATTATGATTATTATTATTATTGTGCCATTTGAAGTTATTATATGTTGTCAATAATAGCAACAACAACGAGATATTTTATACAACCACTACTTTTTTAGAATATTTGATTGGTTTAAACTCTAAATCAGCAGAACTGCACAGACCAAGACATTCATCCAGCCTTCTTTCACCATTGGTCAGAGAGAGAGAGAGAGAAAGATATGCATTGTGCTGCATAACATCTGTAGACAGGAAGCAGTAGTAGGGGGAAAACTCTTTTGGAGTGTTGTAGAATTTCTTATCAATGAATGAAATAATTGTGAAGACTGAAAATGAAAAGCCAAACAGAAGTTGTCTTTGTCTTGCTTTTATTTTCTTAAATGTTCTGGCTTACACACAGCTGGCTGTGAGCAAAGAGATAAGGGCCGCAGCTCACAGTCCAGAGTTGTTATAGTCAAAAGTATACATTTAAAAGTAACAAAATCCCCATCTAGCCAATGAAAATGATTGAAGCACAGCACCCCATGGTACTACTTGCATACTGTTGATGTCTGCTTATTCTCAATCTATCCTTCATATACTATACCTCTGAGATGTAGTTTTCCCTCTTTACAGTCACTTATAGAAATTAATTCACTCTTACACAATTTCTGAATCACTGTATTCTGCTTAGGAATAAAAACTATCAATCACACTAACACTTTATAAAATAATTGATTTAAAAACATATGTGACTTAAATGTATGTTAGATGAGATTAATGTGTTGTATGTAATTAGTAAATGTAAAAAATTTCCAATACAGGATAAAGATATCGGAATACTTGTTGGTGCAGTAGTTGTGTCTTAAATATAGATTCACTTTCGTAAGGCCCAGCAGCACCATAGACTTTAAGCACTTGATCAGTATAGATGTATTTTGGTCCTTTTGAGATTTACCAATGGATGAGAAACGTATGTAGTAAGCTCTTAAAGCCTAAGAGCTCATTTAAAACTGTGGAAATTGATTTATTTTAAGCCTAGAAATATATATATATATATATATATATATATATATATATATATATATATATTTATTTAATCCAAACAACCTGACTTGAAATAAAAGAAATATTTAAAACATTCTGGGTACTATTCAAATATTTTGAGATGGCAAAGAGTGAAAACTGCGCCGTCTTGTGGCGTGTCCTTGTAATTATCTTTTGACTTATAATGTGCTGTTTTGTATAATATTGACTATAGAATATTGTATGTATTTAAAAGCGCTCGTATATTTTCTCCTCAGTGTTTTATCAATTTAAAATATATAATTTAATATT
Source organism: Enteromius treurensis (assembly GCA_032275025.1). NCBI lineage: Eukaryota > Metazoa > Chordata > Actinopteri > Cypriniformes > Cyprinidae > Enteromius > Enteromius treurensis. The sequence goes on along the minus strand of JAUCMU010000026.1, from coordinate 5,030,307 downwards.
TATTACCTTGTAATGCAACATTGCCAAGATTTCAATGGTTTTGTGGTCTGTGGCCGTGTTCACAAATTGGCAGCGTTCCTTTGAGTCCCTAATGTTCTTTATCTCGGCTCGTAAATATTTTAAACCGCATGGGATCACTGGCATCTGTGCTGGAAACAGGTCGACCTGAGCTGTGAAAGTTTCTCCAAGCGCTAGGAAAAGTGTGTGGGTGTCTCTCTCTCGCTCTGTGTGTTATCCGTGCATGTGTGTGCGCGCACTAGGCCGGACCTCTTTGTGAGTCAGTCTCCGCCCTTGTTGCGCAGCGGAGGCGCAGCTAATTCAGGGAGTTTTGGAGAAGAGCTAGATGGAGTACTGTTTTTTTTTCCCCTCTCTTGTGATTTCCCGAAAGGTTTACAGCCGTCATGAATGGTGTTAAACTTCTTCCTTCACTCCGCGCGAATCGGATTGCGTTACGCGCCACATCGTAGCGCCACTTTAATTGGAATATGGATTCTACAAGACGAAAAAGTTAAAACTTTTCCCCTCCCCGGATCGCACATAATGGAGAGGAGACGCTCGTGGCCCGTGCTCTGCCTCGCGCTCTCCCTCATGCATCTCTCGGTCGCGTCCGGTGAGCTACGTTATTCGGTACCGGAGGAACAGAAACCGGGATCTGTCGTTGGGAATATAGCGAGGGATTTGGGTCTCAGCGCAACGAGGATTACGGAAAGAAAACTAGAAGTCGTGTCGGAATCTAACGCGCAATATTTCGAGGTAAATCCTAACGGCGTCTTAGTTATTAAAGAGACTATAGATAGGGAGCGCATTTGCGCTCTAACTTCGACTTGCTCTTTGCACCTTCAAATTCTTCTTCAGAACCCTTTAGAAATTCACAGAGTTCTTGTTCAAGTTGATGATGTCAACGACAACGCGCCGCGGTTTCCAAATGTGAATTCATCACTAGAGATTTCTGAGGCGGCTGCTCCGGGAACGCGGTTCCGTTTGGAGAGCGCACGCGATCCCGATGTGGGCATAAACTCCCTACGCACGTACAGCCTCTCCAGCAGTGACTATTTTGTTTTAAACGTGGAGACCAAAAGCGACGGCAGGAAGTTTCCAGAGCTCGTCCTGGAAAAGGCTCTGGACCGGGAGGCACAGGCCGCGTTTCGCCTCTCGCTCACGGCGGTGGACGGAGGACAGCCGGAGAAATCTGGGACCACCCTCCTGCTCATTAAGATTCTGGACGTGAATGACAACGCGCCGGTGTTTGATGAGCCGGTGAAAAGGGTTAGTCTTTTGGAAAACTCTCCTCCAGGAACGCTTGTGACTAAACTGAATGCCACTGATGTGGACTCTGGGATAAACGGGAAAATATCTTACTTATTCAGTAAATATACACCAGAGAGAATACTTAAAATGTTCAGTGTTGATTCTCAGTCGGGGGAAATCCGTGTTGCGGGGGATGTGGATTATGAGGAAGCCAATGTGTATGACATCACAGTTCAAGCCAGGGATGGAGGCTCTCCCGCCATGGAGGGCTCATGCAACATTAAAGTGGAAATAATAGATGTGAACGATAACACTCCGGAGGTGACATTAACCTCCCTAACCAGCCCCATCCGGGAGGAGGCTGAAACCGGCACTGTTATTGCGTTAATCAGTGCGAAAGACTTAGATTCTGGGGATAATGGAAAAGTCACACTGAGAGTATCCCCTGGGCTTCCGTTTAAACTAAAGTCAGCCTTTGGAGAACACTACACACTTGTGACCGACGGACGTCTAGACAGAGAAGTCATTGATGAGTACACTGTTGTTGTCACCGCAACAGACTCTGGCTCGCCTTCACTATCCTCTCAAAAGGCTTTTGCGGTCCGTTTATCTGATGTTAATGATAATGCTCCAGTGTTCTCGCAGAGCTCATACTCGGTAGATGTAGCTGAAAATAACACTCCTGTTACTCCAATAGCAACAGTTTCAGCATCAGATCCAGACGTCGGAGACAACGCCCGATTGTCATACTCCATCCTCCCGACCATCATCCATGGCAGCCCCATTTCCTCATACGTCTACATCAACCCCGAAAACGGGAACATCTTCACCATGCGCTCTTTGGATTACGAGCTAATGAACGCGTTTAAGATCGAAGTGCAGGTTCGCGATGCTGGAGTGCCACCACAGACCTCTAACATCACCGTTCATGTTTTTGTGGTCGACCAGAACGACAACCCACCTGTCATCCTTTACCCAACCCACTCTGAAGATGCAGGGCTCCAGCTGACCGTCCCGCACGGAGCCCCCGTCGGCCATCGCGTTAATAAGATCGTCGCCGTTGACCCCGACAGCGGCCACAACGCTTGGCTCTTTTACAGCATCACTCCAGGAGATGATTCATCGCTGTTTCACATCGAACCGCACACGGGTGAACTACGTACCACACAGAAACTCATGGACGATGAACAGGGTGGAAAAACCCACCCGGCTTATAACTTCATAGTAGTTGTGCGAGACAACGGCCAGCCAGCTTTGTCTACTAGCGTTTCGGTTACGGTGACCGTTGAAGAAAAAAGCCCGGACAAATCTACAGACTTCCGTATCACGCCACACAAGGGCACAGGAATGACAGACGTGACTTTGTACCTCATCATCTCATTGGGCTGTGTGACGTTGGTGTCACTCTTAACCATGACGGTGCTTTTGGTACGGTGCATCAGGCACAAGGGCGGTTCAGCCTGCTGCTACTCCAGAACGGGCTTCCGTTCCAGGCACTCCTATCAGCAGAGAGCCCATAAAGACCTTCACCTCCAGCTTAACACTGATGGACCCATCAGATATATGGAGGTGGTCGGAGGGCCTCAGGAACCTCACACGAGGACCTACAGGCCCTGCTACTCAACGCTCTCCAGCAGGAGTGACTTTGTGTTTGTCAAGACTCCCATGTTGAGTCATAACAATACACTAAACATGACTTTGACTAGGAAGCACTTAATGAACTCAGCCAATGAGGTGAGAGCATATTTATCCCACAGCCAATCAGGTTCTTCACTGTTGAGTCACTAATGGATATTTTCACTACCACTCATAAGTTTGGATAAGTTTTTAATTTATTTTTTTTTAGGTTTTTTGTTCATCGTTTGCTCGTGATCGCATTTTTTTTTTTAAATAACTTCTTTATTATTTAAAATATTTTTTTTCCTTTGATGCAAAGCTGAATTTTCAGCATCATTGCTTGAGTCTTCAGTGTCACATGATCCTTCAGAAATCATGCTAATATGCTGATTTTGTGCTGTATAATTGAGTTGTTGATGGTGCTCAGATCTTAATAATGGTTCGTATCAATGTTGAAAACTGGTTTTGCTGCTGATGACTATAAATATTCACACACACACGCACATATGTGCAAATTCATTTTTTCAGGGTCCTTGGATGAAAACAAACGTCAAAATAACAGTATTTATTAGAAATATAAATGTTCTGTCACTTTGTATTTATGGTCCTTTTGATCTATTTAATATATCCTTGCTGAACAAATTTATTTTTTTAACTTAATTTGAACGATAGGCTGTTTTCAATATTGATAATAATCAAAAATGTTTTATGAGCAGCAAAGCAGATCTGAAGGATCATGTAACACTGAAGACTGGAGTAATGAATTACATTAATATATATATATATATATATATATAGAGGTGGTTAATTACACAATTTAATGTATTATGAGCATAGTTTTGTTTTATATAAAGCAGCTGGGTAATTTGTTAAATATGCTTATGTCATAGTGCCGTTTTTATGATTTAATAACTGGCTTTCGAAAGCTGCAACAGACTGGCAGGGTGTGAGTCCTGTGACTTAGTGGGAAGAGGGAGGAAGAACACAGGGAGAAGTGGGATCACACAGGAAAAGGCTGCAGATATATTAAGAACCAAAAAGAAAAGCATTTAGCCGAGTCTGGATGGTGTCAGACAAGAAGGGAGGAGAAAAATAAGACACAGTAAGGAAAGAGGCTTAGAGAGTATTGGAAGAACACGAATGTTGGGATTTTAGAGTTGGAAACATGGTTGTCAGAGAGAAAAACATCTAGATTAGTGGTTCTTAACTTCTTTTTGCTTCAAGACCCAGATCTTACATTCAACATCAAGTGGAGACACACAAATTGTTTATTGCACAGAAAAAAACATAAATGACTTTGTACTGAAAAACAAGTTTACAAATGTAAGGAAACATTTTTGGAGTGCGCTGGTGTAGGTTGAAGATATGAACAGAAATATGAAGCAGACATTGTGAGTGCACAGAATAGAAACTCTAAAGTGAGGTGGAAAGAGACATGGGTAGCAGATGGACAGGAAGAGGAACAGACTGACAGACAGAAATGAGGATTTGGATGGGGGAAGGAAAAGGCGGGAATTTGACGGATGGAGGAGAGAGAGAGAGAAAGAAATGGGAAGTTGGTAGTGGAAGAAAGAGGTGGCGGAATAACAGGATTCCAGAGGTCGTGCATTGACCTCTGACTTCCTGTTGTGCTGAACTCATGTTATTGATTCCACACGTCTGAGTCACATGACCTACATCTGGGATATCCCATAGTAAGTCCATTCTCATTTACATGAGCTCTTGTGTAGGATGTGTCAGTTTCTTTAGCATGGGAAGCGGTTATTTAAAAAGTCAAATGTTGCTGTTTGTTGAAACAGAATTCCTCCGTAATCTCCTGTGTTTATGTATGCTGGGGATGAGCCTGAGAAATGGAGTTTTCCTCTTTCTTTTTCCTATTCTCTCCGTTTGGGACCTAATGTCCCATCTCTAAGTCTCTTGAGAGTCGTTTGTCTCTTGGGTCGCTGGGCTGCCATCTGGCTCTGCTATCATGACACGTGCTCTGTGTGTGTGTGTGTGTGCGAGGAGGACATGCGAGTTTCAATAGAGATGGAAGAATCACTAATGGACCTGAGGACAGAGAAGTGGCTGTGTGTTTGTGTGTGTGTGTGGTCCTCTTAGTCCATAGCAGATTCTAGACCTACAAGAATGATTTTGGTAATCCAATGATAGTTACTCTTCTCGGTTTCTTATATTTTCTAATTTTAAGAGTGAATCTCACATAACCTGTCCAAAACATCACTTTTAGAAAAAAAAAAAGGAGAATTTCTTGCCTTTTCTTGACACTCTGCATCTAATTTGTATTACTGCATTGCTTAAAACATGCCGTAAACTGTATTTTTAAATGTAAAATGTTGAACAGGAGTCTGAGCTCAGCTCAACATTTTAAAGTTACAGTAATTAATATTTGTGAAGAATGTCAAATGTCATAATTCATTATTTTTCACCGTTTTTTTTTTGTTCTAATTTTTAGAATTAGAATCTTAAATATCTTGCATTTGTGTTTGTACAATTAATGTGCAAGCTGCTTTTCGTTATTCTCCAAGTTCTCATTTTTGTAATGCAAAAAAAATACTGATAACCATTAAAACATCCATATGAAATATGAAAAGTAATGAAAAAATCTGTAGGAAAATGTTTAATTTTGGTGTGAAGGTGTAATGTAGCATGGACAAATCTATGTGAAATTTATCTGTTTATATGCCAAAATTTATGCTAAAGACCCAATTTAATATATACCAGGCTTCTACCACTCACCAGCACTAACAAAAATTTGTTACTTTTTGTATTTGGTGACTTTCTGCAGTCATGTTATGACGGTAAACATATTTCATGATTTGTCCATGTTTTTAGTTGCACCCACTTCCTTTTGATCATGTTGCCATTGCTTTTCTCTGAAGCTCTTGTTGTGTCCTACTTTTACTCTATTTAGCTGTGACCACCCTGATCAGATTGTGGTCGGATGGACTAAGTGCTTTTAGCATTATGCTGTGTGGTTGCTAAGTCAAAAGAGTACACATTAAGTCATTAATTAACTCTGACAGTGTTTCTAGTCGCATGCATCTGCCCTTTTGTTTCAAGTGATAATGTGTGTACAGTTTATACAGAGAGCGGCCCGCAAAGTGTTTACAAGTCATACAAAGAAAAGTAGATCTTTCTAGAATCAGATGGCTTCCTGTTCAGTGTGTAGAAAATATATAGGGATGTTTCCATTGTGTGGTCAGGATAAATGTCACATACAGATGTCGTCTATGAGGACGGATGTTCATCCACAGGATTTTTCAGAGTTGATATATTGACCCAGATGCTCTTGGTTTATATGTGTGTGCCAGATGGAGAGCTACAGATTAAGACAGAAGGGTTATAAATTACAGTTATAATGAGAATGTGTAATTCGTCTACGAAGGCTTACCTGTAAGCTCAATGTGTGAATTTATCACAAACCAGTGTCTTTGAATGTTGCTGCTATTCGAGTATTAGCCTGACTGACTTGATACACACACATTTTGCAGTAGTTTAAATGTGTGTATTTTTATACATACGGTAGGTGTGCTTCATCCTGCTTCGGCATGTGTGTAGAGCATTAGTGTGTGTTTACAGATTTAGGCGTATTTGGTGTGTGTGTGTGTTTAGGAGCGTGACGCATCTATTGTATGTTATTTGTATAAATATTCAGTATGTAAATATCATTTCTGAGGGGACACTTCCCACCTGCAGCTGTGACCTTGAGTTTATGTGGCAAGGTCAATTTGTGTGACCTCATTCCGATCACCATGGTGAATCTTGAATTAAAAGTGAACGTAGCGAAGTCTTACGGCATCAACCTAATTGTTAGGTTTTAACTGTTTTAAAACATATTCTCGTAAGAAAGCCAATTACCTCATCATGGAAGATTTGGCTATATTTTCTGGCATTCCTGCAGCCAAACGTAACCTTCATGCTCACTCGCTCTGAACTCTTAGCGTCCTTGCCGAATGAGTGTTTTGTCCACATGAGGATATGCAGGAATCAGTACTGTCTGAAAGACTCTGACCCTGAGTGTGACTAACGTTGTGATTGTTCTGATTAATCTGATGCGGTTTAGTGTTTAAGGTTCTGTGTGCAGAGTGAGGCGTGTTTGGGTCACCTGTGCTCTGTTTGTGAGGTTTAGGATTGGGTGTTTTGTGGTTTCCTAGGCTATACTTTGAGCACAAAATTTTGGCAATGCTTTGTGAGGGACAATGTCCCTAAAATAGTCTAAAGCCCCGTTTTGGTTTAAAATGGCCTTTTAGAATGAAAACGATCTTCGTCTACACTGGTGTTTATGCTGTGTTTATAATACGATGTCCAGCTACACTACACAACCTGAAACGCATGTCACATGGCCATTCAGGCAGATGCAACCATAGATATGTAGAGGTAGTTTCCCTTGGCGGACACGTCTACGTGCTCGAAGAGGTCAAATGGGGAGTCTACCCGTACTCATCTATGGGTACAACAATGAGCATGATGTTATTGTTTACACGGTCATCAAGGATACACAGAGTGAATGTGGGCAGCCATGCCATCATTTTCAGAAGTCTCTGTTTTGGTCTGTTTACACTGAAACGCTACCCTGACGTTTTGAAACTAAAATTGGTCTGCAGCATTTTTAAAAGCTTTCCACCTCAAAAATCCTTTTTATACATTTTGTTTATACTTTTTCATACAGGTCAGGTTAGTAGTTATTAGGTTAGGTTGTCTAAATCAGACCAAAAAAAAGAAAAGAGAAAAGTATGGATGTTTACAAATATGTGTATATTATATATATTATATATGAGTCAGTCCTCAGACATATAGTTGAGTAAGCATATGTGTATTCTGTGTTCTCTGAGCTCAGCTGATGTTTGTCTGTGGATGTTGCAATAATGCAGATATTTCCCGTGTGTTTGTGTGTCTAATGTTTGTTTATTGTATATGGTCTTTCCTTTTATTCTTGTTGAAATATGTGAGAATATGGAACTAAATGGGCCTGTTTTCTAACACTGAACTGAAATCATTTTGCAGTTCTCCATTTCACTGCACAATAAGAGAATGCAGATAAAAAGGTATTTTAAATACTAAAACTGAAAAGACTTTTGTCATTGGGGTTTTTATTTTGGGGTTTGGGATAAGTTAAAGAGATAGTGTGCGGTGTGTGTGAGTGTTTGCTGTCCTGAGGATGAAACGACAATGGCCTTTCTGTCTTTGGCCCAATTAGTCACAGAGCTTGTTTCTCGCTTGCTGGAACAATCCTGGACTCTATCTAAGCGTGTGTGTGTGTGTTCAGACTGAAGCCCTTAAATTCCCGCTCATCCCAGCCGTGCTTCAGCCAGGTTATCATTATTAATTGCTCTTTATGTGTGTGTGTAACCGTAACTTATTGAGCACCCATCCGTTTCAAATGAAACCTCTCTAGAAGTCATTTGTCAAAGCTGCTTCTGACGTTATCGTACTCATGTTTCCTTTGGCACTATGTAATAGTGAAACAAGTGAACAAGTCACTTGTTCTCGTGGTTTGGTCACATGCTGCGTCCTCAAGGTCACACAGACGGCCGCATACAGGATATGCTCTTACATCACTTCTCTGTCCTCATGGCAACAGAGAGGTCACACAAATAGACTTCCAAATAAATGGTGCTGGACTTTTCTTTTCCTTTTATATGTCATTACTCATGCTTTCCTTTTGTCTCGTTACAGCAAAAACCACCCAGCGCTGACTGGCGTTTCACCCAGAACCAGAGGCCCGGGCCCAGCGGGTGAGTAACACACACACACACACGAACAAAATTTGCATTATGTAAAGACAGAAAGTCACCTCTTTTGAGAGCAGAAACATTTGCATTAAATAAATGGTTTGCACACACACACACTGAGGTGTGTGTATAGAAAAGTAGAAGAGATACAAAAAATCATTTGCATGTAGATTTGCTTTTGTATAAGAAATATAGACTGCGTTAATGTATGAGCAAGACGCAGGTCCAGAGAGAAAGAGAGATGCCAAAAGAGAAAGAAACGAGCTGTCCTGAATCTTAATGTTCTTCTCTTAACAAAATGGCTGCTGTTTTTCAACCACTTGCCCCTCCACCCCCAACACTTCAATCTGCCAAGAGAAAGAGAGAGAGGCCAGGAAGAGTAAAAGAGGGGGACAGTGAGGTTTATTGCCATGCTAATGCCTGTTATAGTCATGCATTGTGCTGAAACTGATTGGAACTGTTAAGATGCCAAAGAGCTTCGACTATTTCAGTGTGATTGACAGCGAATCGTCCAATCAGATGCTCTTTAGGGGGGAGGGGTCGGTCACAGGCAGCCAATAGGGTCCAGATTGTCTCGTGTGCCAGTGTTCACGTTGCATCGGTTTCCATAACAGACATTACACAACACATTCCAGCCTGACAGGACCCAGTTTGAAAGAATCCATTTGGAAGAAATTAAATCTCTTCGTTTAGTTTAAATTGGCTGCGCTAGATGTATAGCAGCAGGCCCAGAGGTCTGTGTGTTGTTAGCAGGGTTATTAGACGGTAAAAAAAAAAAAATTCAAAGTTGTAAATAAAACAAAGATAATTGGAGTATGTTTTACAAGAAAATACGGTTTCAGTCTCTCTGCTTTAAAAGTTCATGTTTGATTTACTTGCGTGTCAGTTTTATAATTATTTGGATATTTTCTTCCAATTTCTGAGTGAAAATAGTTTCAAAGTTTCAGGGTATAGGTGCCTAAAATTAAAACCATAAAAAACTCACTTGAAATAGAAGAAATAATTACAGAAATAAAGTAAAATATTAAGAGAACCTACCAATACAGCATTTTTATTTTCATTTGACTTGATGTATTAAAATAAATAAATAATAAATACAAAAATATTTTACAAAGTATATTTGATAGAGGAATAGATAGATAGATAGATAGATTTAAACAATGTAATTGTAAATTTAGTGTATATATGTTTGAGTACTGTTTATTTATTATGTATTAATACACACACATATAGTACATATTTAAAAAAATAATTACTGCTGGGCTATGAAACAATTAATTTCAATTAATCGCATTCAAGATAAGTTTTTATTTATATATGTGAGTACTGTGTATATTTATGTATAACTAATATACTGTATGTGTATATAGTAAAAAGACAATTTTATTTTGAATGCGATTAATTGTGATAGATAGATTAATCGTTTGACAGCACTAATAGATCCATCTATGTATCTATCTATCTGTGCTGTCAAATGATTCATCGCGATAGATAGATATAAACTAATTTTAAAAAGTTTTAGTTTCTGCCAAAATACAATAGTTAATATCAGTCTTTTCTTTCAGTTCCTTCAAGCTCCAGTCTACACATGTAAGATGGACACCGCCGAGCAGGCTGAGGTATTGAAGTGTAGCTAGCGTCCCTGCTCGTTTCCTGTAGGATCAGGTTCCTCATCTGAGACTATTGGTGCTGCATTAGAGTCCAATAGCGACGCTGGGGCCCTCAGGGGCCGTTCTGCTCATAGAATAGAATAGAATGTGTAGAGTTGTGCACATTAATAGCTTCAGCCTTGCTGCAAACACGTCCCATGGTTTTAGATTCGTGAAGGGACTTGCACAAGCAGCAGTGACTTGGTGTTAACTCTGTGTAAACATTGGTATGAGCTTTTATGAATGAAAAACGACAAACAATGACATCTTGAACCTTTACTTTCACATTTTTCACAATCAGGCAATCTGGTCCACAGGAAGTGATTATCTGACCACAGGAAGTCCGATTTCCTGCAAGTATGATAAGATGCTGATTGTGAAGAAATGAGGCGTTTTATCTCTATCCTATTAAACAGGAACTCTCGTCTGTTGTCCTGAAGTGTTGTGCCAGGATATGGCGAGTTAACCCGGTTTGCTTTGTTCTGTGTTTAAAAGTGCCAGTGGTTAAGTGGTTAAGGATCTGAACTGATGGCCCAAATCTCTCAAGATGGTTTGATCTCAGTACTGATGAACTGAACAAAACACGGCTCTGGTTCTCATTAGGGTTGTTTGCTCTCATGTGAGTTCATCTCTTTTGAAATGATTGGCAAAAACAGTGTCTTTCCCTCCTCAAATGCCTTCATTCTTTCTGTCCCTTCACATGCTTCAATTCCTTTCTTTCTTTATCTTTCCAGTGTCTTTCCTGTCTTTGAGTCTGCTTTCTTCGTGTCTTGTATGCAGATGTTGTTCTGTGTCGCTGCGGTTGATTGTCTGGTGTCTGTGGTGATAGACGGTTTTACAGCCGCTGGGCTCATTTAAGACAGGAAGGGAGACCCCACGAGACCCCAACCTCAGAGACAGATGGCTTTTAGCATTAGCATCTGATTCTCTCTCTGCGCTAGAAGAGCTTGTTAGTAATTCATACTTATTTGAATTTTGAAGGGAAGTGTGTTTCCTGATGTTACTGGGAATAGGATGCGGAATCTCCATTAGTCTTCCCACACACAGAGAAAAGACATCCGGAAAAGCGATGTTGTCCTTTGTTCATGTAGCTTTTACTAATTAAGGAAAGTTTTAATTAACACATTATGTCCTGTTTGTGGCGCTTCAAAACAAAGCTCCTGTGTCTGGGATGAATTAATGGAGGTAAATTGAAAGTGCATTTGTTGCTTTTCCTGGTTACCGACAGCAAAGCAAGCTCTCTGCGCGTAATGAGGTGAATTTTAGTGCGATCAGGGCTTTTGTTCACCGTGGATGCAAATTACAGTTTTTAAACAAGCCTTTGATGAACGAGTCGGAGCACATGGAAGTGTTCAGTGGTTTTGTGTGCATGTGCTGTAGTTCTCAGCAGCTGTTACTGCCCGTTCTCCGCTCGTTTTCGTTTTCCAACATGGAGGATTTTGGGGTGTGTGTGTGTTAAATTAGGGCACAAAGAGCCTCACACTCATTGCAGCTGTTGCTGATAGCAGCAGTACAGAACGGCCTCTGTGTTTTGCTGACTCGGTTTCCTTTTCCTCTCTGCAGGGCTGCTGCCACTCCTGAGGTTGCCGTGGGAACAGGACCCTGGCCCAACCCCCCAACCGAGGCTGAGCAGCTCCAGGCACTGATGGCCGCTGCTAATGGTGAGAATCTCTCATTTGCTCTGTAACGGTGTCAGGCATCACCATGCACTATTGGGCATATGTATAGTAGAAAACATTACGTTGCTATCTGAAGAATCACTTATTTACATCTTTATCAGAAGTTTTGCATATGTTTGTCTTGCATGCATGATGGACAATCATGTTGAATGAGCACATGCAGAGTCACAGATGTCCATGTGAGAACAATCTATACAAACCACATCAAAGCTGTTGACACACCGCAGCATGACGTCAGCCTCTCTCATGTTTCCCTTTATTTTCAGTGCTTCTGTGACTGAGCAGGAATGAAAAGAAAGTGACTCATCACACATTCACTTAGTTGTTGTGGTATTTCTTAGCTTTATGTAATCGCAGCATCCATACAAATGATTAAATATGACCACAGACTAACTCTAAATGAGTACTGGTATTTTGTCGGAAGTGATTGAATTCTCACCAATTCTTAAAAATACAGTGAAATTTTAATATTTAGAAATATTCTCATGGAAAACATTTATTATGTGATCAAAGCTGTTTTCAGCATCATTACTCTTCAGTCACATGATCCTTCAGACAAAATTCTAATTTGCCGATTTGCACTCAAGAAACCTTTCTCATTATCAATGTTAAAAACAGTTGTGCTGCTTCGTGAAACCATATTTTCTTTAAAAGAACAGCATTGATTTGTAACATTCTAAAAGTCTGTCACTTTGGGGGAATGCATTCCTGCAAAATAAAGGAGAAAAAATATCTAACTGTCCCCAAACTTTTGAACTGTTGTGTGCATCAGCTGATGTAAAAGCAGGTTAGAGGAGATTGTTTTGGCCAGATCCTAAAAGACATTCACTCAGACACAGACACAGACTGACTTGGTTCCCGCTGTAGAGTGTCACTGTTTCCACTGTTCCATCCAGCACTGTTCTGAGACCAGACATTCAGCAGTGTTCCATTAACACTCAGTGTGTTTGAATTTGTCATTGTTCTTCTAGGTTAAAATCTTGTAGAATAAGCTTGGTTGCATATCTTGTTTACAAGGACTTAACTTAAACATAAATCATAACAACATGCTTATGACTGGTTTTATGGTCCAGGGCTACATGTTGAGATATATTTATAGTAGGAAATTTTCAAAATATCTTCATGGAACATTTACTTTAAATCATACATTTTTCTTTTATCCCAAAAATCATTAAGATATTGACCAATACAATGTATTTTTGGCTATTGCTACAAATATACCACAGCGACTTAAGACTATTTTGTGGTACAGGGTCACACACACACACATCTGTATTTGATTGTGTGTGTATATATGTATGTGTGTGTGTGTGTGTATGTGTATATGTGTGTATGTGTATATGTGTATTTATGTATATGTGTATATATACACATATACACATATATACATATATATACACACATATACATGTTTAGATATTTTTTTATTGTTTAAACCCCAGTGACAGATTTTAAAAAGTATCAATTTAATTTTGATAGATTTTTTCAGAAAACAGTCCTTAGTAAGAATAAACATTTTTACAGTGATAGTTTATGCGTTCAGGAAATGCTTTTATGCAATGCCTTTCATGACTTGCTGTTTTATTACCTTTTACATAATTGAAACAAATCATTTTAAAAAGAGTTCAGAAGCGATGTGAAACCCTCTCAAAGGCTCCTAAAGAAACCTCTCTTCTCTCTGCAGAGGTCAGCGAGGCGACCAACACTCTGGGTCCGGGCACCATGGGTCTGAGCACCCGCTACAGCCCTCAGTTCACCCTGCAGCACGTCCCTGATTACCGGCAGAATGTCTACATCCCCGGCAGCACCGCCACCCTGACCTCAAACCAGCAGCAACCCCAGCAGGCCCTGCCGCCTCCACAGGTCGCTGTAGCCGCCGCTGCCGCACAACCTGAGCCGCCCATAGCTGCTCAGACGCCTGCCAGCAAGAAGAAATCCACCAAGAAAGAGAAGAAGTAGAGAGTCGTAGGCTTAACAAGGTTAAGGAGGGTTGAAATAGCTGGACGACTTCATCCTGTGCTGTTCTGAGGTTCGCTGAAAATCTGTAACTATTTTAGAGTAAAAATAAGACCGTATGTCAATGTAAACCCACTTCTAACCACTTTGTCTGTTTCACACATCCATTTGTTTTAAGTACTGTAAATCCTGATATTTGGAGAGAATTGACATTTTCATTCTTACGTTTGCCAAGGTTATGCAACTTCTAAGTGACACTATATTCCTGCGTATATAAAGCCAATAATGTATTTACCACAGTACTTTACCGCATTCATGTTAAACTGACATCAGGACAGAAAGAGGAAATGTATTCTTACAACAATCGCATTCTTGTTTCTATGAAGACACAGTGCTGTGGATAGTGTAATGTTTGTAAAATGCATCATGGTTATTACTTTACTTTTTGTTATTGTTTTCTAAAATACCTCTATGGATTTTTTTTTTAATTGATTGTTTTTGGAGAAGTGTTGATGTAGATGCAAGTCAGGTGATTATTGCTGCATGCTGTTTTTTGCGCTATAGATAATCTCCATTTTCGCCTGACATCTATAAACACCCATCTACAACTTTCTCATGGAGGAGGTCAGCAGTTAAACCATCCGCTTTTATGATGATTTGTATTTGCTTTTAAAGAATGGATCCCCCTGTGTATCACTGAGCCAGAGGTTGGTTACTGTTGTTGCTTTTTTTTTTTGTTACCTGAATGTTCATGGAGCATTAGTGAAGTCAGAGCCATAATGGGAGCAATAGTAAAATCAGTCCACAAGTGCCCGCAGTGGCATATCATCCTTAGTATTCAGTATTTCCAGGTTATCCTGAAGTGTTGAAGCTCTTTATCAGTGCTAGTTGTAATTAGATGGGTTAGTTATGATACCTTCAGTGAGTATCTGTTGTTTTGATGGTCTCAAGGCCTCCTGACTTTGAGTTGCTGATGTAGGCAGCAATCAAGCTCAGGTAATGCTGTTAAAATTCGATAGCAGTTAGAATTGATGCCATTTTAGGAGGCAACTTGCACTCATTGAATGTACAACAAGCTTAGAAACCGTTATAACAAAATGCCTTTTTTTTTTTTTTTTGGAAAGCTGGTTTTAGTTCAGTTTCCCTCTGAATACAGCAGTTTGGCTTGACGTTCCTTTGTAAATGAGAAATTTGCCCTTAAACGAAACCTTTTCAGATAATCAGCTCGAAAGGAATGGCTTACTACTGGAATGTTTTACAGAAAAAAAATGCACAAAAATATTAAAATGGAGAAAAAGGATTAAAAAAAAAAACACTTTTGAGACTCTGTTACCAATGTAGTTCTTTAGTACTATGAAGGCCAACTAACGCACCTGTAAATAAAGAGTTTAACTTTTACGTATGAAAATGAATAGTGACACTCTTAGTCTAGAAGTTGTGATGTTATGCATATATTTTTGTGTTCATCTTCCTCTTTTCCTGTCACTTTTCCATGAAAAGACACAAAATGGAGGGCAAATAGACCTAAAACCCCTTTGTAATTTTGTGCTCTGTCGTGCTTACATGTGAGAATGCTTCTTAATGTCTATATGAATAGATCTATTATCTGTGTGTGCGCGTGTGTCTGCTGATGCTGTAATCCTGCTGTAACATCTCTGATAAGACGCTTTGAGTCCCAGCTCCTGTGTGCTACTTGCATTTTATATGCTAATATTTATATTGCCGTTTTGTTTTTTTTTCTTTTCCTGAACACTGACATTTCAAATAAAATGTTCTCAAACTATATATATGGTCTTTTTTGTTGTTGTAGAAGCTTGAATTTACATACAATAAAAACAAGGGTGAATACGCGCTGACATTAGCTATATATGTATATGCAAGTGTGAGAACGTATGACATGTTCTTAACATATAGTTTACATTAATATCATAAATTCTGTTCATTAAGGCAAATCAAGCCCTCAGGACACTAAAAGAGTAAGGGAAATTTAAGTGAGCAATAATGTTTTGCCATGTTTCTGGTTTCAAGCTTTTAAGGCCATTAGACCACTGTAAAGAATTTGATTCTTGGTTCAGTGATCTATGTTTTTCCAGCTCTACTTTCGTCTAACTAAAATAGATGATACGCTCTTCTCTTTCAGAAGCACACAGACTTTGTGTTTTTCTTAAATCTTTGCTTCTTTTGACAAAAATTCTTCAATGTTTTCACAGCTGTGAGGTTTGACAACAAACGAAAGACTATCACCAGGTTTTAACTACATCAGATCCTGGGCAGGCTCTGATGTAGATATCGGCAGGGGTCAGAGGTCAAAGGTGTTTCGCTACGATCTGCCTGATTAGGGTCACAGACAGATTTTAGCCTAAAACAATTAACAGATGGCAATAAAAATCCAGCAGAGACAAAAAGGAAAGTGTGCTTCCTTTTCTGTGTCATAAAACCCTAGGGAAAACTCAAGCACAAAAAGAATACACAGAGAAGCCCATCTGTTCACCCAACACACACACACGCTGCATCAGCACCCTTACAAAAAAAAAAAAAAAGTATTTTCCACTTCAGCTGGCGTTACCATGGAAACCCCTTCCTTTTCCAAGAGAGTCAAATGGAACAAGTGATTAGAATCCAAACAGCGCAAAAAAGAGGACAGAGCAACAAAACACATTCAGACATGTGGAAAAGTGAAGATGTGGGGGAAGGACTGAAATATACAGATCCTTGAAGTTTTGCTGAAGGATTATCGAAAATGCAATTCACAGGAAATCTTTTTTAACACTTTAAAATCACTACTTGGATCAAAATCACTTCAAGAGTTCACGCTTTCCTTAATGTAAAATGTTTAGCTGGTTTGGCGTGCTGTCTGGGGAGCGAGCCGGGAAAACGGCGAACTCCGAACCCTAACGGCTCGAACCCTAGTGGGGCTAGGATTCGGAGTTCAGCTCGCTCACCGTCTGCTCCCCAAAAGTGCTTTAAAGGACAGCAGCCAAATTAGCGCCCAAAAGAGGCAAAGAGAGGATGCTGGACGGTGGGGTTTTTTTTTTTTTTTTTTTTTTTTTTTTTTTTTTTTTTGCACCTCCTCGTCTTCCGTGGATTGTGGATGGAGAGACCTGTTGGAAAGCAGAGATAGAAGTTAAACCGTGAAATGACAATGGGACTGGATGCTTAAACAGGGTGGGGTGGCAGGGGTTTAAATTTGATAGGCCTCTAACGGAGGCAGGGTTTGGAATTGGTAGGCCTCTAACGGAGGCGGGGTTTGAAATTGGTAGGCCTCTAACGGAGGCAGGGTTTGGAATTGGTAGGCCTCTAACGGAGGCAGGGTTTGGAATTGGTAGGCCTCTAACGGAGGCAGGGGTTGAATTTGATGGCCTCTAACGGAGGCAGGGTTTTGAAATTGGTAGGCCTCTGACGGAGGCAGGGGTTTAAATTTGATGGCCTCTAACGGAGGCAGGGTTTGAATTGGTAGGCCTCTAACGGAGGCAGGGTTTGAAATTGTAGGCCTCTAACGGAGGCAGGGTTTGAGATTGGTAGGCCTCTAACGGAGGCAGGGTTTGAAATTGTAGGCCTCTAACGGAGGCAGGGTTTTGGAATTGGTAGGCCTCTAACGGAGGCAGGGGTTTGAATTTGATGGCCTCTAACGGAGGCAGGGTTGGATTGGTAGGCCTCTAACGGAGGCCGGGTTTGAAATTGTAGGCCTCTAACGGAGGCAGGGTTTGAAATTGTAGGCCTCTAACGGAGGCAGGGGTTTGGAATTTGTAGGCCTCTAACGGAGGCTGGGTTTTAAATTTGGTGGCCTCTAACGGAGGCGGGGGTTTAAATTTGGGGGCCTCTAACGGAGGCGGGGTTTGAAATTGGAAGGCCTCTAACGGAGGCAGGGGAAAGAATTTGAGGGCCTCTAACGGAGGCAGTGTTGGGGAATGATAGGCCTCTAACGGAGGCAGGGGTTTATACTTCGTAGGCCTCTAACGGAGGCAAGGGTTTAGGGTAAAAAGGGATGGCAAAAGAAGAATAGTTACCTTTGGAGGGATGAGGGTGTTTGAACTTGGTTTTCTGCAGGGCTAGAGAAGTTAGTCATGGCTTGGAGGATGGAAGCTGGGTCGAGGCGAATGTAGTTTTTAAATGCTTCCGAAGACCAGCGGCCTAGTGTTTGTATTTGGTTTGGGGCAAGGCCTCTTTTTGCTGCTGTAGTGGCAGCGCCAATTCTGAAAGAGTGGGAGGAGAAACGATCTGGGTTGACGCCGGACCTTGAGAGGACGGCTTTTAGATGTTTTTGAAACCAAAACCTGGTGGCAGGATGGTTTGATTCATCTAAGAAAAGGGGGTCTTGGGGAGATGATGCAAAAGAGCTTCTGAAAGATAAGAAAGCTCGGAGGGTTTGGTAAGGCTGGGTAGGACATAGGAGTTTGAAGATATAAACGAGATGGCCTCTTTTTTGTTGGTCCGATTTGCTTTGTTTTATGAAGAAGGTCATGGTTTCTTGGTCAAGGATGGAGAGATCGGAAATGGTAGGATGGATGGAAGGGTTAAATGGGGAACTAACGGTGAATTCTGAGCATCTGAGGAAGCCAAAAAAGGCTAATGTAAACATGGCATCGAGTGTGCGATTGACTAGAGGGGAGCTATAGCCTCGACGGAGGGTGGAGATGCACAAAGTTAGTATCTCCAAAGTTATAGGGAGCCTTTGGTCTGGGCGGGGGGGGTTTTCTCTCTGAATGCCTTTGATGATGAGGTGGGTTTGAGCGTTGGAAATGGTGGTGGAGATGGAACCGTGGATCAGTTTGTGAAAAAATTGCAACCCGCTTAAGTAGCCTTTGATTGAGTTGGCTTGGAGGAATCTGGATGAGTTGAGGTAGGATATAAATGACGTAATGGAGAGGAGGGAAAAATCGGGAAAAGAAAGGTTGAAATTAATGTGGAAGGATTTGAAAGCTCTCCAAGCTGTAAGGTACGATTGGAGAGTTCTAGGGGCTACGGCTAGGAGCATGGAATTGATAGATTTGTCGTAAAGGGATCTTAGGGGATGGTTTAGAGGAATATGAGTTGCGAATAAGGAGGCACTGGGGTTGGCAGGGGGTCGGCTTCTGGCGCCAGCGTCCTGAATTTCTGAAACAGAAAACGAGACAATGAATCAGCGATGGCGTTTTCTTTCCCGGGGATGTGTTTAGCAGTGAGGATGAATTGGTTTAGGGCGGAAATCCAGACCAGGCGTCTGAGAAGGGGCATGATAGCGGGGGAGTGGGAGCTGTGTTTGTTTATGCATTGGACAGTGGTTTCGTTGTCGCAATGGACAAATATGCAGGAGGAAGACCATTCTGAACCCCACAAGGCTGAGGCGACTACTATGGGGTAGAGTTCAAAGAGGGCACTAGAAGCTAGGTGGGGAGGAGTTTCTGCTAGTTCTGGGGGCCAAGGGGAGGCGAACCATCGGTTGCGATAGAATCCGCCGAAGCCTATGGAAGGGGCAGCGTCTGTGAACAACTGAATGTCTGTGGGGTTGGAAAGGCAGTCTTTGTAGAAGAAAGAATGGCCGTTCCATTGGGAGAGAAAGGAGACCCAGAGCTGGAGTTCTTGGAGGCAAGGCTCGGTTAGGGCTATGGGGTCTTCTAGGGAAGGGACGGAGGAGGCCAAGTTTAATAGGTGGGAAATAAAAGGTCTGCCCTGGGGAATGATTCGCATGGCGAAGTTTAGATGGCCGAGGATTGACAGGAGTTCTCTTTTTGAACATTGGGGATGAGCTAAGAGGTTGAAGGCGATTAGGATGGTTCTGTCGAGTTTTTCTTTAGGGAGGGATGCTTCGAACTTTTGGGAGTCGAGATTAATGCCCAGAAATTCGATGCATGTGCTGGGACCCAAAGTTTTTTCTTGGGCTATGGGAATCCCAAGGTGTTCAAAAACGTTAAGGACAGTTGATAAGTGAGCGGCGGGCGGCGTGTTAGGAGGGGAAATTACGAGGAAGTCGTCGAGGAGGTGGATGAGGTGGTGAATCTGATGGTTGTTATGGAGGATCCAGCAGATGGCTTCGGAGAGCATGTCGAAAATTTTTGGACTGCTTTTGCAACCGAAGGTGAGGCGAACGGCGAAATAAAATTGATCTCGCCAATGGATGCCGAA